>JADLZK010002318.1:0-32697 GCA_015847255.1 Hyparrhenia diplandra
GAGCCATCCAAATAAACTAAAAATCTAATTACAGGAAGGCATCTGCAAAAGGCATCTCACACTCACAGAAGACAATGGATGGTGTCATTTTAATTATGCAATCATGTACTACATATTCCACATCAAGCTGCTTTTGAAACAAATGTTGCAAACTTTTTCTAAGCACATGCATCATTGTTCAATAATAAATGTTTTCAATTAGCAATCTGCTATTCACTAATCCAAACATAGGTCAGTTAAGTTCGAATCGTAGGCCTTACCTCGGATACGCCATGAACCCTCCTGGAACTGGCACCCCTCCATCTCCAAGCATCTAAACTATGACACGGTAACCTGCTGCTCAAGCACCTCCTCCATGAGCCTGAGCCTGATAGAACAAAGTCCATCGATTCTTCTGCAACAATATGAGGGCGGGCGGCGAGCATATGGATGTTTCTCCGGGGAAACTCAGATCCCATGTAATATGTGAGGCTGAGACATTTTTAGGGAGCATGCTGGATGTGCTTCCTTTAAAATTTAAAAAATACGAGAGATTAGAGAGTTTGATTGCTGAGGGCGTGCGATTGGGAAGAGAAAGGAGGGAGGGGTGCTGGGGGTGGCGTGCTCCAATTTCGGAAGAAGGGGAGGAGCTTAGCGCTTGCCGGCGTACTGCTGCAACAATCGAAGGGGCGACCTCTTGGCGATGGGAAGAAACGGGGCGGCGAATCTGTTCGATTTCGGAAGAAGGTGGAGGAGGAGGGGGACGACCTGCGGCACCATGCGTACGAGTTCACCGCCCGCGCTCCCCTCCCCAGCGCCATGGGGAAGATCGGACGGCATGCGGGTTGGATTTGGGGGTGGGAGACACTTGTTGTTTTTCGGTCGGGCTCACGGATGCGCTTTCGTTGGTGGGCTGTTGGAAGTGCCCCGATGGGCCTAAGGGCGATAGGACGTCCTAGCGCCCAGCGCAACCCATTGTTAAACAGAAAAACTCTAGACCACATGGTCAGCAGCCAAACAAAAAGTCCAATTTTGCTTGGTGCACCTCACCATATCTCTCCGTTATAAACGCGCGCCCTTTCGGCGAAGCGGGGAAACCACACCTTGTCGGTCGGTGTGAGAGAACACTCGCTTAAGCTCGGCGCGCATAGCGCCCTACGCTTCTCATCACTTCCGCAGCGTAGCGCGCCCGCCCGCCACCGGCTTCGGTGGCGCGTCAGAGCCCTATCCGTTCCACGGGCGTCGGCGGCGGCCTTTGTTCGAGCACACTCCCAAAGGAGGAGTTCGGCGACCTCGTGGCCTCCCATCTGGACGGCGATCCATCACGGGCTGCGCGCTGTACGGAGCTTCTGGCTGCGCGAACGCGGGTGCGGGGGACCATCGTGTTCAGCGCCGCTTCACGCCCGCGCCACGGCGGCGTGATCCTCGCCCGGCTACCCCAAGTGCGGCACGGCGTGGCTCAAAGCGGCGGCGCCGCCCTGTGGCGGCGCGGGCGGCGTACCCGCCGGCCACCGCCCGGGCACCCTCTCATGACTCAACCCGCCGCAGCGCATCCCGTTCATCAGCAGGGGTCTTTCCTGGCGGTGAGGCCTTGGCTTCGACCAGCTCCGTCGCCGCGGCTCATGAACACGCACCTGCCCTACGCCTGCTCCCGGCGCCGTCGTCACCGGGTGCGAGTGCGTGCGTGTCGCGAGGACCCCAAGGACATGATGGTCGCTCGGCGCTCACTCCCTCGCGCCAAGCCGGACCTCTCGTCGCCCGACGCGTTCGAGTCCCGTCGCGGCGGTGCCGTGGTGGCGGTCCGGTGCGGGACCCGCGTCCTCTCCCTCTTGGCCTTAGCGGCGTGGCGACTCGGATAGGGTGCTCTTTCTCAAGTCACGAGGACTGCTTTCAGGGACCCGCCGACTTAGCGTCGACGGCTGGCGAGTTCTGGGCTGCGGGTTCGGTCGGCCCGAGGAAGAAATTTGCTAAGCGCGTCGCGGCCGTTGTGGAAGTTGTGCGGCCGGCGAGATGAAGGCTATTTGGAGGTGAAACGAGCTGGCGGCGGCACAGCGGGGAGGTACCGCGCCATGCCCTACGACGCCTTCTTCAGGAAAAGGGTGTCGCCCGGGGACTGGGCGAACCACATGACGCCGGAGATGGCGGCGCGGCTGGGCGAGATCTTCCGTGACAAGCTCCATGGGACGGGGCTCGCTTCTCGTAATACTTAATGATCATTTCGAGGTGTTGACGCTTTTGGATTTGCGATTTCGATGGCAACTTGTGTTTGAATAAGTGTACACACTAAGCGGGATCATAAATATATATATTGAAATTGAAATCGCATTACATCCGCGATCCGTGAAAGCAAAGACGAAACCAGGATGGCCGCCGTCACCGCTTCCTTCGATTTGATTCATTTTATTTATCTCTCTAGCTCACCGCGCTAGTGCCGGCGAGCATACGCGGGCGAAGCGGCGACGGCCATCAAACATGGGAGCCGTCGCGCCCACCGGGCCGCGAAGGCCGCCATTACCCAAGTAGGAGAGACGACGGACATCGGGGCGTAGCATCGACGAGCTCCCAAGCCGGCGGACCACATCTTGGAGATGGTCGGCCGGGCGGGGAGCGGCTAGCGGCGGCGCAAAGCTTTTCCGAGGAGAGTGGTGATCGGGACAAGCGAGCTCAGGCGGTGGGGCGGCCGGGACTGCGAGAGAGGGGTCATCTATTTGTAGTAGGTGCCGCGGCGGCACATCGAGGTAGCCCCCGTCGCTGGTGCAGTGCGTTGCATTTTAATGAGTGGGCGATTCTTTGCCGTCTCCGCCGCTCACCAAAGGAAGGAGGAGACAAGCGTAGTTTAAACGCCCGTGCGTGTTGGGAACTCTAAAAGAGGCTCTCAGCCTCCGCATGCATAGTATAGGCATGTATAAATACGGTCCCAATAATTTGCAGCTCTACTACGGAGTACATAGGAAAGCCACATGAAAAAAATATAGGATCCTACTAGAAGCGCAGGATAGGTATATATGGCCATGCAGGCCGTGGCTTGTCGCCACAGCCTGTGGCCCGGAGTTTTGGCCCGTGTGACCGGGCCGTGGCCGGTGAAAAGGCGCGACGGTGGCGGATGCGCTAATAGCCCCGATGTCGGCGTTTTACGAGAGCACAGGGTGCCTCGGGTGCCGGCAATAAAGAATTTCTAGGCCGTGTGCTTCCTCCCCCAAATGGCGTCGCGCAAGGACGGACACGGACACGGTGGGTTTATCTGGTTCAGGCCAAGCGGGGCCCCTACGTCCGGCGGGTGGTGTCTGCTCATGTTACCTCGCGCTCAAGGAGAGCTCATAGTAGGGGTTACAAGCGGCGTGAGGGAGAAAAGCTGGTCTCAAGCCCCACGATCGTGATAGTGGTGGTGGTGGTGGTGGTTGTCCTTCGGGTTTCCGTTTTGGGTTAGGATCCCCTTCGCTAGCGGGGGCATTACTCCCCTTTATAGTAGTAGGAAGAGGGAGGTAATGTTTACATATGTGGATGCCTAGGTGGCTAATTTCCGATGCTACACTTGTTGCATGCGGCGGCGACCGAGGGTTGGTTGGCTTGGGCGTTGTTTGATGAAGACACGCGTCCCCGTCGATGGCGGACGTGCGTTCCCGTGCACGGCCCGAGGATCGTGTGGAGGCGCCCCTCACAATCCGCATGGCGAGGGGCGTCCCGAGGAACGCTGGTCGTGGCGTGTCATGAGCCCGGTGGTGGCCCGTCGTGGCGTCTTGGCGGCGTTTCTGGGAATGAACGGTGTTGTCACGGTTTCCGTCTTGCCGGGCGTAATCGTCACCGGTTCGGCTTTGTGTCCCATCGGTCGGATTGGGGGCGATTTGGCAGCCGATTTGGCTGGGCGTAATCGATGGCCTGGCGCCTCGTCTCGGCTGCGCAGACTGCATTAAATGCTGTTTCCCTTCCTCCAGATGGAACCTCCCATGCCCGAGGGTGGCCCGATCTGGGTGAGTGGGTTGGGCCACCTCGCCCAGGATTGAGAGCTGGGTCTCCCTCGGGCGAGGCGAGTTTTTCGCGAGGGTGGTGGTGGGCCACCCTCGGGCGGCGGCGAGTCCATGCGCCCCGGGGTGGTGAGCTAGGTCACCCTCGGGGGCGAGGCGGAGATTTGGGTAGAGTCCGAGCCCAGGTCGGGTTGGTGATGGCGATGGGGCGTTCGGTTCTCCGTCTTGTAAAGGTCCGCGACCTTGTCCTTCTCGGCGTAGTGAGCTCCTTCGTCGTGGTGACTCCACGTGGGCGCTCGTGGGCCGGCTCTGTCTTCATGTATCTTGTAGTGGCTCCTTCCCTGGTCGTCCGTCGCTGTTGGCCGTCCTTTGAGCGGGATGGCGGTATTTTGGGTTTTTCTTGGGCCCTAATGGGCCGGCAAATTCGTTGTGTGGAGAATGTCTCGGGGGCCCGATATTTAGGTCCCCCACAGTAGCCCACCCCCCAGTGGGGAGTGAGGTTCGGGGTTGTTGTGCGCTCCGTCGCCTTTGGTGTTTCTTCTCGGGGTGGTTCGTCTACAATGGGTGGCTTGAGCGCATCCGTTGGGTGTAGCCCCCGAGGCCTGGAGGAATGGCGGATTTCTTCGAGGTCTTTGAAACCTCACACGTTGGCAAGGCCCGAAAACTCTAGCTCTATATTGCGCTTGTTTGTGCGGAGTCTGCTTGTTTTGCGGCGGCCCGAGGCCCGCCGCTTATGTGTGCAAGGTCGCCCTAGGCTTCTCGACTTTGAGTATACGCTCCCCTGCCGCCCTCCCTCGAAGGGGGAGGAGGGGAGACGATGCCACAATGCCCACAATAAGCTCGAATGTGACACGCCAGGTGAGCGTTGTAGCGGGTCGGGCTTTAAGCGGTGCCCGTGCCTCGCCGGAGCAAGGGTCGGCCGTGTGATCTAGGATTCACCCCATGAGAACCTACGGACCGTTTAGCGGATCAGGGGTTTGAGGTCAACCCTCGAGGGCCTGTGGAGGGCCTCCCACGGATGGGACATCTCTATAAATAAAGACCCGGGGGTCTTAAACACGCTCAGTTGAAATCAGGCCCCGGAGGGGCGGTATAGCCCGGTTGTGCATTTCCATCCTGTCCCTGGCTCGGGTTATCCCGAGGCGACCGTAAGCTCCCATTGGGGCCCGGCCCTAGCAACCTCACGGGCGTAAGGTGGGCGTTGGCGTGCGTCAGCCGAGGCTCGTTTGGTTCCCGCCCGAAGTAGGAACCGTCATGGATGACTTTTTGCCCCTTAGGGTCGGGCGCTGCCCTGGATATGGACGGCCGGGGCAGTTTTACCCCTGAATGGAAGATGAGGCGTCTCCTTGCGGCGCTCGGCGGCGTGTCTTTGGTTCGATCCGATGGGGCGTGGCCGCATGGCTCTTTGTCGGGCGTGTCGAGCGCCCGTCACGGGTGCATTAATGCTCTTGATTGACGGCTCTTCAGCGCGGGTGAGCCGTTGGATGAGCGGTCCCCGTTCCATCGCGGGCGTCCATTCCGAAGCGTCGGTTAAACGAGGCCGGCGGTTTGCCTTCCCTTCCTATAAATTTGGGGGTTCTTAGGGCGCGGCGTCGCGGTGCTCCTTTGTTCTTGCTATCGCCTCCTTGCCTTCTCCATTGCGGCAATTAGGAAATAGAAAGGAGGATAAGGAGATTGTGGGAGAGATCCACTTGCCTTGTGCTCGTGCGGCGGTGTTGCCGGCGGTCGCTGTTCCCGTTCATCCGCTCCCTCATGGCGCAAGGCGATGGTGGCGACTCTTGAGGAGGTGCTCGGCGAGCCATGGCCATGGCCGTCGTCGGCGGAGGGGCCGGCGCCTTGTCGAGAAGGGGCTTCTTCGTCCTCGCACCAATACCGGCGGCCGGGTGGATAGCCCGGATTGGACCGGGGAACCCTAACCCTCGATGGCTCGTGGTGAGCACGATCGATCTTCACCGGCGTGGGTTCGGGATCTTGGCGGGCCGGTTTATCAGCGATCCTTCATTACTGCGACATTGAGCTTCACCATGCTTTGAACTCGGTCTCCCGGGCCGCCATCTTGATCACCCTACGTGAGGGATTCACGAGGATCGAGCCGCGACTTGGGACCTTTGGTTGTGGTTTTTAAGGCGGACCTTACCCTTTGCCGGTGGGAAGGGTGCGCGCCCGCGGAGGCGTTATACGGCGTTGGTGGCGCCGCGCTCCAAGTCCGATCGGAAGCCGAGGCGAACCGAAGGCGATGGGTACATCCTTTCCAAGCTTACCTCCTCCAACAAGGGGTGGCGGGACGGTGGTTCTACCTCCGCAATGACGGAATGCGCTTCCCGCGTGCACGGCGTTCTCAAGCGGCGTCCGGATAAGTGGTTACAGGGTCCCCCTCGGCGGATCATCCTCGGTTGGCGGGCACGAGGCGAGGCGATCCTGCGGCTCCGAGATGGGGGTGTAAACGCGATGGCGGGTCGTACCTTTCATCGGCGTCGGGTGTTGCCATTGATGGCTTGCCCGCTGCTCATGTATCGAGATGACCTCCTCTACGCGGTCTTGAAGAGTCTCGGATGTCCTCCCTTACGCTTTCCACCGATGGCTTTGGCCAAGAGGGTGAAGGAGGCATTGGGGTCCAATACCCGTCGAGATCCCGGAGATCCCTATGCGCCGCCCGTGGGTACATCTCATTGGTAAGCACCCTTTGGTTTTGATGTTCTTGTATTGTCTTGTTGCCACCATCTTTTGCCGGCCGGTGGTTCTTACTCGCGTCTTCTTGCGAAGGTCGTTTGAATTATCACGACTCTCCCTCGCCCATGCCCAATACGGATGCGGCGCGGGCGTGAACCGTGCTCTGAACGGCGGGAGAGAGCACGGGCGTTGAAGAAGGAGGAGAAGAAGAAGAGGAATGTGGTTCCGTGCCCGCCGCCGGGGGCGGCGGGGGGGCGGTCGCCTAATACCTCGACCACCGAGGAGGGGCGAGGATGAGGGAGAAGGATGAGTTCGCCGTGTACTCGTCGGACGATGATCGGGGGCTCGTCGGGGAGGAGCCACGGGGTTGCCGACTTACTCGGGGGCTCCGTTATGAGCCCGAGCCGGGGGCGTCGAGCAGTTTGGGACCGGCGAGGTCCTTCGGCCGCGACCTCGAGACCTCTTTGGTGGCGAGGGTTTTACCCGATGTGGGTACCTCGGCGCTCAAAGGCCCGGGCTCGGACGGGAAGAGCCGTCGCCTTCTCGGCGTGGGCGCTCCGACCCCTGCAAGGCGTGAAACCGGGGTGAGGCGGTGGCCGCCCGTCGAACCGGCTCCCGTGCGTCACGAGGACCGTGGAGAGACCACCCGTGCGTCAAGTGCAACGCCCAGTGTGATCTTCCGTGCCTCGGCCCCACCAAAGCGCGTCCCTCGGGCCTCGTGAGTCCCCCTTGTGCTTTTGTAGTTGGCTTTTCTTCTAGTATCTTGCGGCTTCTATCGGCGGCGTTTTTGACCCGAGGGAAGCGGGGTCCTCACTCGACCTTGCACCCCAAGAAGGCCCTAAAGGCCGGTGCTCGAGCCTCGGCCGGGGCTCGAGCCGGGGCCGATCTCGTCAAACGTCGCCCCATCGCGTTGGGCCCCCGGTGGTGCGGCCCCCGAGCCTCGGTGGGATTGGAGGGCCTAAGCCGGACGCCGAGACTTCCCGCCGAGGTGGGGCAAGCCCTTGGCGGCGATGGCGGTCGTTCACCCGGCCGATGGTGATCGACTTGGAGGGCTTTCGGCTGGGCGCGATCCGGCTTCGGCGCCCGGGGACTCACGGCGAGGCCGCCCCTCCCGGAGCCAAGCTCGTTCGTCAGGGAGTTTCAGGAGGAGCTCTTCGGCGGAGGCGAGGGGCCCCATGTCGGCCCTGGCGTCGGGGTTCATGAGGATACAATCCGACTTCCGTTGCTTCATCGCCGGTCGGACGTGGTCCTTGGCGGGCATGTCGTCTCGCGGGGTGAGGACTGTGCCGTGGTCAGCGGCGAAGGACCCCTGGACTTTTATTGGTCCGGGTTCCCGGCTGCGGGAGTTGATGGGTGGAGCGATACTCCCCCGCAGGTAACGCCGGCGGGGTGGTCCTCCCGCCCGACCTTGAGTGGCGTGCGGGGGTCCGCCGCCCGTGGTGATCGATGATCGTCCGAGGTCTGGCGTGGAAAACTCATGAGCAGATCCGCCGGTGGAGCGCCGGCGGCTTGCGAAGATGGCGACGCATTGACCGTCTGTCGTGGAGGCCGGCGGTGAGTGTCTTGTTTGCTATTCCCGCTTCTACGGGCGTCTTTGTGTATCGTCGCGTCGTAATCCGTGGTGTCCTGCTGTTGTAGAGTCTCCGACGTCGCCGGGAGAAGTCGAGCTCCTTCACGGGCGTTCTGGTGGCGCCCTCGGGCGCGGGTGAAAGCGATCCGGGCCCAGGCGGGGCACGTCCGGCACGCGCCCTTGCCGGGGAGAGGAGTCTCGGCGACAGGCTTTGCCCGCGCGGAACTCGTCGAGAGGCCGTGGGTCCGAGGCCCGCAAGATGGCGGTAGAGATGGCTCGGATGAGCCAAGATTTTGAGGGATGCTGGGCGATCCCTCCGGGCCCTGGGAGGCCAATGACGGGACCGATCCCGGAAGAGGCGGGGCGGCGGAGATGTGCGGCGCCTTGAATACCCGCATCGGGGAGCTGGTGTCCGGGGGAAACCCTCGAGAAGGGAAGGACCAGCTCCACAAGTCGCTGTGGAGGAGCACAACGTGATCTTTGGGCTGGCGGTGAAGTGCCAAGGTGCGTCTTCTCCCTCGGTAAGTTCTGTCTTTGATCCCTTCATCTTGTTAGCGTTGCTTTGGTGCTTGTTGCGAGGCGGAGAAAGGTCCGGACCGAGGCCGTGGGGCCCTTGGCGCTTGCCAGTGGGCTGGAAGCGAGGCGAAGTCATACAGGAGAGCGGAAGAGGCCTGTCGACTTTTATCCGCCCGCCGGGGCGGACAACTGTGGTTGGGCCCCTCGGCTCCTTGATCGCTGACGCCCGTGGCGGCTTCCTCAGTCCCGAAGCTCAGGAGGCTTCCCGGATCGGCGTCTTGGATGTGTATGGCAGTGTTCTGTTCGCATTTCTCGGTGGCGCCGAGGTCTTGAACAATGTCGCGGGTGGCTTCTTCCTTGGCTCGGTGACGAGGACGCGGCCGACCACCGAGAAGGCGTTCTTGATGCCGCCGGGACCAGGGAGTTGTCACGACTTGGTGGTGGAAGTCTTTGCAACACGGTGGCCTCTCTCTTTGAAGATGAGGTGTGCCCTCAGTATTCCCCCATAAAGTCAAGCTATGAGGCGGACACTGGGAGATCTTGGATGCCGTCTCAGGGATCTTGGCCAGACGGGGCGTACGCTTTCGGGGATGCTCTTGCCGGGGATGTTGCCTCCGCAGATGTCGCCTTCATCGACCCCGATCGTGAAGCGCGGGTGGACGAGGCTCGTGGCGCTTTGATCTCCCCTTGTATGAAAAGTCAAGTGTGTAAAGAGAAGTATACATAAACAATGGTGCTACCGAGGGCTGGGACCTAGGCGGGTGCGTTTATGATTGTGTTGCGTCTCGAACTTCGTTTATTGTGTGGCCGGGTTGCTTTCTCCTCGCTCGCGAGATAGTGAGCATGGATGCCAGGGGGACGGTCTGGTGGTGCCGGGGGCATCCGAAGTGTCTGTGAGGAGAACTTTTTTTTTTCTTTGGAAAAAGTTTCAAAAAAAAAGAATCCGAGGGAGGGGTCCCCGTGTAGCGAGGGAGTTTTAGTCTCGTCTTTGCCGGACGAGGCTAAGACTTTAAGGTATGCACAAGTTTCTCTTCGTAAAGATGTAGATCTTTTATTGAGTGAAAAACAGGTGTGTTTAACTTCTAGTGCGGAGTTAAGGGTAGAAGAAGCGTATTTGTTCTATGTTCGGGCGTTGGAGTAGACTTCACCCTTCTCGTTTTTAGCTTGTAGGTTCCGGGCCTTAGTATTTCGGCGATGAAATATGGCCCTTCCCAATGTGGCGTGAGCTTGTGAGCGCCCTTTGTTATCTTGCTTCGCCCCGACTGATGCGGGGTCATTGACTTGGAACTCCCGAGGCCGGTCGCTTGGCGTGATACTTCGAAGAGCTTGTTGGTATCTTCTTGAATTCATAAGTGCGACGATCTCGGGCCTCGTCAACTTGGTCGATGGAATCTTGCCTTGCATCTTGGTTGCCATTTTTCGGTGTAGGCTCGCGGCCGGGGACCCATATTCAATGTCCGTGGGCAAGATTGCCCTCGCTCCATAGACTAGAAAGAATGGGGCGAAGCCCGTGGCTCACGCTTTTGTTGTTCGAAGGCTCCATAGAACCGACGGTGAAGCTCCCGGTACCACCTCTCTCCCCGTGATCGTTCAGGCTGGATTGAAGATCATTGGCTTGAGGTCTTGTAGGATCATGCCATTGGCACGCTCCCGACCGTTGGTCCTCGGGTGGGCTACGGCCGATGTGTCAACCCGATGCCGTGAAGTCATCACAAAAGTCGAGGAACTTTTTTTTCCCACGAGTTGGTTCCGTTATCCGTGATGATGGAGTTCGGGACTCCAAACGGAAATGATGTTCGTGAAGAACTTTACCGTTTCCTCCGTCCGAGGGTTTCTGGCTCGGGCTTCGATCCATTTGGAGAACTTGTCGAAGACTAGGATATGAGTGTGTCCTCCAGCGCCCTTTTCGTGGGACCGATCATATCGAGCCCCATACCGCAAATGGCCATGTCGGAGGTATGGTGCGGGGCTTGTCTTTGGCGAGTGAGTCTGCTTGGCGCGTAGAATTGGCACCCCTCGCAGTGCGCACGACTTCATTCGCGCGTCCGTATCGCCGAGGGCCAGTAGAAGCCCCCGCGAAGACTTTACCGACTAGAGTCCTCGGCATGCATGATGGCCACACTCCCTTTGGTGGGTGTCTTCAAGCAAATCTTTGCCCTCCGCCGAGGGGGTATGCATCGCATGTATATTCCCGAGGCTCCTTTCTTGTAGAGTTCTTTTTTGTCTCCAATTAGCGCAAAGATTTTTCCTTCGGACCAAGCGGGCGAGCCTCGGTCTTATCCTCGAGGTAATTCTCCTCGGTGGAGGTACTTCAATAGAGGTTCTCTCCGGTCGGGGCTTAGGTCGATTGCCATGGCCTCGGCCCCGATGCATTCTGTTGGGTTCCGCCGGCCCTCGAGGGTATTTCCCGGGTGTACTTAACCCAGGGCTCGTTGAGATCTCGGGTGAGTACGTTCGAGGGGTTCAGCTCGTGTCGCAGCGACCTTGGCAAGTTCATCCGCCGCCGTTGCTAGCGTCTTTGGGGTGTGCTTGTGCTCAAGCCCATGGAACTTTTCCTCCGCTTTGCGCACCTCTTGGCAATACGCCTCCATCTTGGGGTCGTGGCACGCCAGGCCTTCATGACTTGGTCAATAACCGTTGAGAATCCCCCGGTTTCCAACCGCCGGATCCCAAGGTCCGCCGCGATCCCCGAGACCGTTGACCGGTGCCTCGTATTCTGCGACGTTGTTGGAGGCCGGGAAGTGCAACGGATGGCGTACCTTGTGTGAACCCCGTGGGTGAGATGAAGCAAAACCGACCCCCGCACCCGTCTTTCATCATGGACCCGTCTGAATACATGGTCCGGCTTACTTCTGCACAGATTGGTGCCGGGGCGATTCTTAGCGTATCAGTCCATTCGCCACAAATTAGGCGCCAGACTTGAGACTTTATCGCCTTGCGAGGCAGGAATGATATTGTCTCGCCCATGAGCTCCAGCCACTTCGCCACTCTTCCCATGGCCCTCGGTTCACGGATGATCTCCCGAGGGGAATGAGGATACCACGGCATCGGGTGCGCGAGGAAGTAATGGCGAAGTTTTTTAGCAAGTCGATGCGATGGCGCATGCCAGCTTTTTGCATTTGCGGTAGTACCGAGTCTTGGTGTCGGAAAGCACCTGCGATTACGCGGGCGTTGAACCGCAACGCGGTGCTCCCTGGGCGGCTACCACTACTTACCACCGGCACACTACCCGGTAGATGGTGGCGTCGGAAAGCACCCGGTTTGGCGGCACGGTGATCGGGTGGACTAGTTAGGAGCTTCTTGAGGTCGCCGAGGGCTTCTTCGGCCTCGGGGGGGTCCGAGGCAAAGTGCTCCGGTCTTGCGAAGGCCGCATGGGGGAGGCCCCTTTCCCGAGGGGCGGGGGAGATGAACTTTTTGCTTAGTGAAGCCGCAGCCCATAACCTTCGAACTCCTTTGAGGGTCTCGGATTGGCCCATCTTTGTGATTGCGTCAACCTTGGTTGGGTTTGCTTCGATGCCTCGTTGTGAGACGATGAAGCCCGGCATTCCTCGAGGGGACCCCAAACACGCATTTTTGGGGTTGAGCTTGACTCCCTTCTTGTTTAGACACTTTCGAAGGTTTCCCGAGGTCTCCCATGAGGTCCGCTAGTTTTCTTGGATTTGACCACTATGTCATCGACATAGGCTTCCACGATCCTCCCGATGAGTTCTCCGAAGATGATTTGCATGCAGCTGATACGAGCCCGGCGTTCCTCGGCCCAGAAGGGCATTGTGAGGTAGCAATACATCCCGAATGGTGTTATGAATGAAGAAGTGGAGCGGTCGGACTCTTTCATTTTCATCCGTGGTAACCGAATATGCATCGAGAAAGGACAAAGTTTATCCCGCGGTGGAGTCGACAATTTGGTCGATTCGAGGCAAAGGAAAGGGAACTTTCGGACATGCTTTGTTGAGACTAGTGTAGTCCACACACATCCTCCATTTCCCATTCTTTTTCTACTAATACGGGATTAGCTAACCACTGCGGGTGGAATACTTTCTTTATGAATCCGGCCTCTGAAGCTTGTGGATCTCCTCGCCGATGATCTTCCGCTTGGCGTCATCAAACGGCGCTAAGCGCCGCATGATGGGCTTTGAGCCGGGCGGGATGTCTAGGGAGTGCTGGCGACATCCCTCGGGTATGCCCGGCATGTCCGAGGGTCCCCACGCAAACGTCTTGGCGTCAAGACGGAGGAAGTCGACGAGCACGGCTTCCCTATTTCGGATCCCGGCCTCGGAAGCCGATGGTCGCTAGCCTCCTTCGATTGCTTGGGATTGAGTGGGATCTTCTTGGTGCCGGAGGGCTCCGCGCCCGTAGCGGCGCTTGGCCTGCGTGCCGATCAGCGATCTCGTCGAAGCTCTTGTTTCGTCGGCGTAGGTGCCCTCGGCAATGGCGGCGCCTCTCGGCGTACTCCACGCTCTATTCGCACTTCGTATGCATGATGATGCGAGGGGCGGTCGTGATGACACCCTTCGGTCACGGCATCATGAGTTTGAGGTAGAGTGTAGTTTGGGACAACCATGAATTTGGCGTAGCAAAGGTCGCCAGGAGTGCGTGTTATGTACCCGGACCAGGATCTCAAGGTGAAATCTCTTGCTTTGAAGTTCGGGGTCCCGAAACGGGCCGGTAGGTCGATACATGGGGGCCGAGTTGCTTGCCGGGGGATGATGCCATTGAATGCCGGCCCTCTGGTAGGATCTTGGGACTTGTCCCGCGGGAGGTCGAGTGTTTCCTCGTAGATGAGGTTGAAACGCTTCCTCCGTCCATGAGGACCTTGGTGAGCCGGTGTTGGCAATGATGTGGATCCACCACCAGTGGATAGGCCCGGGGTTTGGGATGTGCGGGTGATCCGGCGGTCGAAGGTGATGGCTTGATCCGACCCGCGCGACCCGGGATCACCGGCTCGGTCGCATACACCTCCCAAACGCTCCTTCTTTGCGTTGCCGTTACCCGGCATGTTCTTTGGTGTTGCGCGAAGATCATGAAGCGATTGTTCACCGCCGGCAAACCTTGTCTCCCTCAACGCGCGCCCTCGGGCGCTCCTTCCTCCTCACTCCTCGGGAATGGCTCGAGTTTGGAAGTGTTTTGCGCACGTTTTGCACTCGAGGGTACGCTTGGCCGAGAACACGTGTGGTTGCGGCACGGCTTCTTGAGCATGTTGTCGAAGGTAGCTTGTGGTGGGGCTCGGGACCGCTGCGGTCGACGCGGCCACCATATCTTCGTCGTTTGCGTGAGGGGGCTTGGCCCTTGCCCTGCGGCTCTTGTTCTTTTCTTCTTCTTCTTGCCCTCGGTAGGGATCCCTCAGGTTCCTCTCCTTACGCTTTCCCTGCGGGTGCCTGATTGAGCGGGGCCTCGGCCGGCCTCTTCTCGGCCCAGCGAACTTGGTGCCGATGTCCGCCCATTTCGTT
Organism: Hyparrhenia diplandra; assembly: GCA_015847255.1. NCBI lineage: Eukaryota > Viridiplantae > Streptophyta > Magnoliopsida > Poales > Poaceae > Hyparrhenia > Hyparrhenia diplandra. The sequence continues at coordinate 14,145 of JADLZK010002318.1, forward strand.
CGCCTCGGTTGGAGTGCGCGCTAGCTTCTTCACGAGGTCACGGCAAGGTGCCGCCAAGAAAGGCCCCTATGACGTCGAGAATCGAATCCGTTAGGAGCTCGGTCCGTTAGCGGAGAAGCGCCGGATGTAGTCAGCGCAGGACTCGTCAGTTTCGGCGAGTTTCGGAGGTCCATGAGTTACGAGGCGCAGGTATGTGCCACACGAAAATTCGGAAGGTTCTCCAGTACGCGGTTGATATGAGGTCGGTGGAAGGTGTCAGCCGGGCCCTAGCTAGTCGAGAGGAATGCAGGGGCAAATTTCGATTAATACCTTGTCATCCGTGTGCCCCATGACGGCATGCCCGCCCGATAGTCGGCCAACCACACCTCGGGACGAGTCTCCCCCGGTATTTCTCGATGTGGGAGGCTGGAAGCGTGCGAGGAGTGGTGCCCTCTGATATCCCTTGTGAAGGCGTGGCCGGGTGGATTGGGGGCACCCTCGGTCTTCCGGAAGCGGCGCGGCGTCTCGTCCAGCGGTCGCCTCGAGGTGAGCCGCCCTCGAGGGCGAGCCCGCTGCGCTCATTTCTTCCACGAGGTGGGCGCCTCGGTTATGGTCTCGGCGGGGGGTCTTCTATGCGCTCAGGGCCGAAGGCGGTTGTGCGGTTGTCGACCGGGGCGTTCTGCGGACCGGCCTTGGAGAGCTCATTTCCACTTTCGGTCGAGATGAGCCACTGCCAGGGGGCGGAGTCCTCCGTCGTCGTGGCGTGGCACAGTCGAAGCGGGCTCTCAGCCATTGTTTGGCGCCTTTGTCGAGGGGAGATGTCAAGGCCCTCTCGAATCGCCCTTCCCTCGGTGGTGGAGGGGTTCGGGCATTTCCACGCGTACCCGGCATGGCGGCCCTTGCGGTGGCCCGGCTCTGCGTTGAATGGGACCGCTATGTCGGGTGGAGGTGCTGCGTCGGGTCAGCTGCGTCCGCGCCTGCTGCGATCATGGGGCGCCCTCGGGGAACTGCCAGCGGGTTTGCTCCCGTTGGATGTTCGGCTCGATGTCGTGGTGATGCGGACTCTCAGCGGATCTGTCTTTGCGGATCCAGCATTTGCGCGTGGCGGCGGCGCCCGCCACGCCAGGCGGGCGAGCGGAAGGCGTAGGTGCTGCGACGGCGGCCCGTCGTGTGATGCGTCCGCCTCATCTTCGTCGGGCGTCGGTGGCCGACCATCTTCTTCTTTGGATCTCTACGTTGTAGCATTCCCATGTAAGGGTCATAATAGTCGTCCTCGTCGCGTGGTTCCGGGCGCGGAGAAGTTCATTCTCCGGGACGGTAGTGCGATTAGCTAGATCTCGGGACGGCCCCAATCGTGCCGGACGGGGAGGCGGGACGGGGTCCTGCGGCATCCTTTGGGCGGATGCTTCTTCCGCGTCGTGCGTGGGAGCGTTCGGGTGGGACGGCGAAGTACGGCCCGGCCTCTCCTCGCGGAGGCTTCAGCGAAGTTTCCGCCTGGCGAGGATTTCGAGGATTCCTTTCGATTACCGTGGACGCGTTCTCCCAGCGATTGGGGTTTACGGGCATCCTGCGGGTGGGCGAGCTGCCCAGGAAGGATCTTCCGGTGCCTGGGGTTCTGGGACCCTCTGTGAGTTAACCTTTGGTGGTGCGTCGTCGTTCGAATCCTGTTGTGTGAGTCGCCTGGTCGCGCCGGTGGATCCCACCTTGCCGTCTTGGCGGCGTGATAAGCGGACACGCCACAGGGCGCTGCCCTTCTTTCCGCCCGTCACGGCGGGCAAAGGATCATCTCAGAGATTGTGACCGGCGCCACGAACTCGGCGTCGAAGAACAGCGATTGTTCGCGGGAGCTGTGCCGGCGGCGGTGAAATGAAAGGTGGGAACGCCATGAGAGCCGATGGAGATGGATTGCTCAGTAGCGTCCCCCTACAGCCTTAGCGTCGGCGTTAGAAGGCGGGGGGTGCCGGGTCGCCGGCAATAAAAATTTCTGAGCCGTGTGCCTCCTCCCCAAATGGCGTCGCGCAAGGTGGACACGGACGGTGGGTTTATCTGGTTCGGGGCCAGCGGGGCCCTCGTCCAGCGGGTGGTGTCTGCTGGTGTTACCTCGGCGCTCAAAGGAGGCTCGTAGTAGGGGTTACAGCGGCGTGAGGAGAAAGCTGGTCTCAAGCCCCACGATCGTAGTAGTGGTGGTGGTGGTAGTTGTCCTTCTGGTTTCCGTTTCGGTCGGGATCCCCCGCTAATGGGGCGTACTCCCCTTTTATAGTAGGAAGAGGGAAATAATGTTTATATATGTGGGTGCCTAGGTGGCTAATTCCGAGGCTACACTTGTTGCATGTCTTGGCGGTAGGGTTGGTTGGCTTGGGCGTTGTTTGATGAACCGCAGCGTCTGATCGATGCGGGCGTGCCATTTCCAGATCACGGCCCGGCGTCGTGAGGCGTCCTCACGGTCCGCATGGCGAGGGCGGTCCCGTGGCGGCGGTCGTGCGTGTCATGAGCGGAGGTGCGGCCCGTCGTGAGCGTCTTGGCGGTGTTACGGGAATGAAGTGTTGTCTGGTTTCCGTCTTTGGCGGCGATTATGTCGATCACCGGTTCGACTTTGTGTCCCATCGATCGGTTGAGGCGATTTGCGAGCCGATTTGGCCCGGGGCGTGTCGATAAGCCTGTCGCCTGGAAATCTGCTGGCGCTTAACATTAAATCGTTGTTTCCCTTCCTCGACCGGAACCTCCATGCTAGGGTCGATGATCTGGGTGAGTGCAGTTGGGCCACCTCGCTGAGGATTGAGGTGGGTCTCCCTCGGGGGCGAGGCGGATTTTTGCAGGGTGGTGAGTGGGCCACCCTGGGCGGCGGATCCATGAGGATGGAGGGTCTGGTGAGCGGCGGGGTCTATCACCCGAGGATCGGTCTCCCTCGGCGAGGCGGAGATTGGGGTTGAGTCCGAGCCAGGTGGTTGGTGATGACGTGGGCGTTCTGGTTCTCCGTCTTGTAAAGGGTTCTTGACCTTGTCATTCTTGGCGTAGCGAGCTCCTTCTTGGCGGTTTGGTCGTGGAGATCGTGGATGAGACAAAGGCGGTCAAAAGGCTGGCTTGGAAGTGCTGAGCAACTTCCGGTGTCCTTCATGGTGACTCTGTGGGCATTTGTGGGCCGACTCGACTCAAATATCGCCCGTGGCTCTTTGCCTGGTCGCGTCGCCCGTTGGGCGTTCTTTGGAGGCGGGATGGTGGCGGTAGGTTTTCCAGGGCCACGATGGGCAGTTCTGTTGTTTGGAGAATGTCCGGGGGCCCAATATTTAGGTCCACGACGACAATCTTTGTAGATATTATTTTTTTTTAGGCGTGTATTCGTTCCAACTTGAGTATGTTTGCAACAAATTTACGGTAACAACGGCCTAGCATGCACCTGCGGAGGTGAGGCTCCAGCGTAAAAGCGCTCGGTAAAACCTAATAGCGCTTCGGTAGAGGCACTACGGCGGCGCTCGGCACACCGGCCCCTCGGTGAAACGAAGCGGGGAAAAGCGATTAATGGCGCTAAAAAGCGGCCGCTCCGGTGCAACCCGTGCCCACTGCACGGGGCTCGGCCCCTCGCCAAAACACAGCGTGGTCGGCGGCGTTTGCCACCGTCGGCGTCAACTACACGAGGCCACCTCAACTACCCTCTCGGTGCATTTTATTTTAAAAAACTTGAAAACATTGTCTACGGGGGCCACTGTCGGGAAGGGTGCTCGGTAGACTTAAATAAAACCACGGACACCGGTTGCAGGGCCGGCTCATTCGGCTTCGGTGTAATATGGTCGTTTTCGCAGGGCTGGGCGCTTCGATTAAACGACCATATTGAAGCTGGTTTCCTAGCATACCATCGGTATACACAGGAACATGGGGTTTGGGCCCCATCTCCCAGTTCACGAACCTTGCCCTCGGTATGGCGTCTGTGCAGTGTCTTTGCTGGATTAGGTGATTCCTATTTTTTGGTTTTTATTCCTGTTTTTCTTTGTCCACCTTTACAAATGAAACATCACCGGATCACATATATTTGACATCCATGCGATACAACTCATTAATCATATATATATCACATACATGATCGAAACATAGATTAATTGGTCAATATCCGGCTGAAGTCTAGTTACAGCGATACAACTCATAGTCATGGGTTTGAATGTACTCAACAAAACCAACAACAAAACCTAGAGCCTAATGGGTTAACACTGCTTGTTGGTGGAGCTTGCACCGGCAATGGGTGGTCCAAATTAGCAATGTACTTTCAGCATAGGAAGCATCTGCGGCATGCTCTCGTCTTGAAACTTCTTGTAGTTTGTTACGGAAAACCACTCACTGCTCATTGCATTTTGCCCATTTGTCATACACTCGGGAATGACCCCGCGGTATACAACATACCAAGCCATAGCCTTAAAAAAGTAGAAACAAATGTTAGTCCGCGGTTTGATAACAAACATGGGTATTAATATAGATGGGGCCTCGGCATAATATAGTGTATACGCTAAAAAAGAGCATAGAGCCTCTCACCTCCCCTTGATGCTCTCGGAACATGAACAAGTGAGGATCATGGAGAAAGTGAGAAGCTCTATGTTCTTCTTTATTGTGGCCCGGCATAAGCTTTTATCACGAGGCCAAGCCAGCCTTTAAAAAAAGTAGAAGCAAATGTTAGTCACGGTTTGATAACAAACAAATGAGGTAATATAGATGGGGCCTCGGCATAAGATAGTGTAGCCTTACGCTAAAAAAAAGAGCATCGAGCCGAACCTCCCCTTGATGCTCAGAACATGAACAAGTGAGGATCATGGAGAAAGTCTTGAACGGCATGTTCTTTCTGTTGGCTTGGCCGGCAAAAACTTTGCATCCACAGGCCACCATTGCATAAAGGGACTCAGTCATAGGTGCACATTGATCATCCTTCTTTGCTAAAGCAATTTCATGGTAGCCATGGGGCAGGTGGCTCGATCCATTCCGGCTATGAGGGAGGCGCGAGGCCCGACTCCATCATTGCACGGGGAATGGGCGTGAGCCACTGTTTTGATATTCCACCATGAGATAATAAAAGATAATGCGGCTTCAGATTCATGGCACTAACATCACGATCATAAAATGTAAGCATTTGAGAACCAATTGCATCATAGAGCACCATTTGCATCATAGGGCGATATATAAGCATAGCCTCGAATTAAATGCCCTTTTCTTTAATATTTGAACTAGGAGCATAAGTACAAAAATACTTGAGTTCATGGGCGCCATGAAACCATGTGACATCCGCCTAGCCATCGGTCGCCAGAGGTGGACAGCGGTTGCTAGGCATGGATGTATCACATGGTTATATAACGAGCATGAGAACAAAAGCAGTCTAGCATGCGGGGAAGTCTTTCCTTTGGGCATTGTAAAAGCATCATAGGCATAAAGGTCAAAATTTCGACCACAAGCATTACGACCACTCCACCATCCACGACCCGCGACCCTAGTGGTAGCCAAATACCTCACCTTTGCGTGGATCGGGGTGTGGTGCTCGTTGCCTTCTTGCGGCAAATCGGGGGGTGAGCGGCGGCAGGGCCTCCTCCTCCCTCGTTGCCTTCTTACACGGGGTGTGGTCGCTGGCAAGGCACGGTCCTGCTCTCGTCCTCTCCTTCCCTACTCCGTCCTCCTCCTCCTCCCCCCTTCCCTCCTCCACCTCCTCCTCCCCTACCCCCCTGCGAGGCGGGGCGGCGCGCACTAAAGGCGCCCGGCCGGGCGCCAAGCCAGGCGGAAGCGGCGACCGTGGGGCGGTGTGTGGCGGCAGCGGCGGGGGGAGGTGGCCGGCGCCGCGGGCGGCCGGCGGGCGTCGTCGTGGGCGGCGCATGCGGAGTCGCGGGGCGGGGCAGCGGCGGCGCCGCGCGGGCCGGCGGAAGCGGCGCGAAGGCGAGCAGCGTGTGAGGCAGGCGAAGGGCGGGGCGGGGGCGTGCGGCGGGAGGCATGACAGGGAAGGCCTTGACAGCCAGAGGGTGGGCGCAGGCGGGCGTGTCGCGGGGAGGTGGCGCGGCGCCTTGTGGGATTGACCGGCGGGGAGGTAGGGGAGGAGGAGGGTGGAGGAGGCCAGGGGATGAGTGAGTGTGAGTGAGTGGATAAGATGTGAGTTGGGGTGGGGTGGGGTGGAATGGATAAGATAGGACCGGCGTTCACGGGGTTGGGTCTTTTCCGAGCCTTCTTCTGCAGGGAGTGCCTTTCGTGGGGCACTCGGTATGTCACAGGGGGCGTGCAGTGGGCTCTCGGTGGGCGTATTGTCTGAGAGCCCAGCCATGACCCTCGGTGAATATGTCTATTTTTTTTTGAATTTTGGATCCAATTTTTTTTTGTGTAGTTTTATACAATGTCTCTAGGTCATGTTCAAATTTCATATTTTTTCAAAACTATTTAGTATATATTTTGATTTTCTTTCTTTTTATTTGATTTTTTTCTTTTATTAGCCAAATTTGAACCGAGAAACCATTGAATAGAGGGGAGACATGAGCAGGAAAAATTATATTCATATTTGTGAAGTGCAATGTTAGGCCTCATCGAGGGAGCTATCCCAAAACTTTGAACATCTCCTTTCGGAACATGACCATTCACTTAATTGGTGAATGGTTTTAAAATTATAGTAATTACAAAAGCGAGGTTGAAAAAATCGTGAAACTTGTTGATTTGTCATGAAATCATATGTGGAACTACGGAAAAATTTGGGAAGGTTTACGTTGGCGTTGGTGTCGCGATGGTTGAAACTCACGACATATAACACATGTGATAATAGAACTTATGTGGGGTTGTCACGGGTTTTGGCCATTCTATGAACCAACCTTTACGAAACGCATTCCCAAATTTTTTATAGCCTCCACATATGATTTCGCGACTAACTCAACAAGATTTCATATTCTCAACTTTCGTTTGCATTTTATATAATTTAAAAACTATTCGCAGCGAGTGAATAATCGTATTGTTGGGCAAATGTTCAAAGTTTAAGGTCAATCCCACGAATTAGGCCTCACATTGCATTCAGAATATGAATACCATTTTTTTTTCCTTTCATGTTCCCCTATATTAGAATGTCTTACGATTTAAATTTGGCTTATAAAGAAAAATTCAATTAAAAAGCAATAAAATCAAAATATATAGTAAATTGTTTTAAAAAATATCAAAATTGGATATGAACTAATAGGCAATGTATGAAAAGACACAAAAAATTGGACTCCAAATTCCAAAAAGGTTTTTTTAGAGGCGTAAGTTGAGCCCTAGGGAAAACACCTCTACCTAGAGGTCATTCGGTGAAGCCCTCGGTACAATCTGTAAAAATTTTGAATTTTAGCATTTCATTTCAAAATTTGGTGACAAAATTTAAAAAAGGTTTTACCAGAGGGCGGTTGAACCACCGGCAAGGCCCTATCTCCGAGCTCTCGCCTTCTTCCCCAATCCCTCCCCTCTCTCGGATGCTTCACCTTCTTCCTCCGCCTTCCTTTCGTGACCGTGACCACCCAGCGGCCGGCCCGCCCGTCGCCCACATCGACCACCTCACGCCCTTTGGCCGCCCACTCCCCCAACCAGCCACTCCCACCAACCACCGCCACCACCACCCGCCGCCACATGACCCGCGGCAAGCACCCCCACCAGCGCCCGGCCACCCTCTCCTTAGCCAGGCCACCCTCATAAGCACGCCGGTCACCCCCGCCAACGCCCGGCCCACCCTCATAGGCGTAGAGCCACCCATGCTTGCCGGCCCACCCTCACCAACGTCGATCGCATTAAGGTATCTGATTACTATAATTTTTTAAGTTACATTGTTATGATTTCTCAATAATAATATGTGTGGTATTATATAATTATACTATATATATTTCTATTAAGTTGCAAAAAATTGAAACTAATTTGTATAATTTTCTAGATGGCAGAAGCGTAATCTTCCACCTCAAGTCGAGGTTTACGTGGCCATCTAGCGACTTAGGGGATTTGACCTGATTGGAGATCTTTGCCCACCATATGGAAAATGTTGAATAATAGTAAGTATTTGTATAATTAATTTGTCAAATATTTTTGTACATGTATATTTACCATTTTATATGAATTTTTAAAACTATTGCAGCCAATTGACCAAATCACTTGGCTTAAACACACTTCTCTCTCGTACTTTGGTGTTCATGAAGTGGTGGAGTCCAACACTCACATCATCTTCATAGTGAATTGGGACAACAAATTCAATGTCAAATTAGCTTTTTCATAGCCCTAGAAGGAGAGGTAAAATCCTATAAACACATCGGCCCAGTTTGGAACAAAAAAGCATGTGAGCGGCCCGGCGGTTACACAAAAACATCTTTGTCATGGGATGTGTAGCGAAGCTTCCAAAAGAACATGGGTACACTCGCCTACGTTCTCCTTTTTTGTTGATAATGACTAAAAGTAGGAACATGCTTGAGGATGTTGCTTGGGATTTTGCTGCAAACGATTTCGGAGGAACCAAAATGATGTAGTAATCTCGATGTTAATTTGTCGCGTATACCTAGAATTGATGTGGTACTCTAGAGATGTTCTCATATTTTTTTTCCCAATAATTCTGAGGTTCAACTGTATGACTTAATCTATTTGGTTGTAGTTATGCATCCATTCTTACACCCAAACAATGTCACCGATTGGGTTATGTTTGGACATGAGCTAATCAATACCAGCGCACTTCTGAGATGGATATCGGGGCAAAGGTGGTTGCGGTAAGATTGGAGATCGGTGACATGCTTGTTGGTTTACCGATCCTCGATGAACCATGTCGTTGTAGTTGTGAAGCAAGGAGGATGTATTAGTGAGCGTTGGTCTACATTTGGGAGATACATTGCATTAAATATCGGTGACCTACACTTCACTCAATTTTGGCTAGAAGGCGTGATGAACTTGTAGTGAAGTTGTAGTACAACTTGTAGGCATATGTGACTTGTTTTTAAATTATGCACTTTAAATTATGTGATATATATGTGGTTGTTTTTAAATTATGCAAGTTTGTATGGATGTGATATATATGTGAGTTGTTTTAAATTATGTGACTTATTTTTTTAGATTGTGTTTGTCTGCGGATTGAAAATCGAGGGAAAAAAAAAAAAATAAGGTCATTTGTACAGAAGCCATGGAACAGCCCTCGGTAGGTGATATATTCTCTAGAACACCGGCAACCCTTTCGGTAGATTTGTAACTTGGCGCCCGTCGTCGGCGATTTCTCTGTTGGGGCGTCAGCGCCCCACTTAGAGGGTTGCTCTTTGGAGGTGGTGCTTTCGGTGGAGCTGACCTCACGAGGGTATAGAAATCACCGGCGGGTGATGCTCGGGGAATATACCGGCCGGAGCTTTGCTTTTCGAGAGAAGAGCTCCGGTAGAAGCGGAACCACCGGCGGCAGTTGGCGCTTTCGGTGCGGTCAGCCTTCGGTGGAAGTTGGTCGCGGTAGTGATGTTTTTAGCGGAACTCGTGTGCTGAATTTACCCGGCTGGTTTTATGTTGATGTGTTTGCCGCGAGATAAAATCATTTAATCCGTATCTTCTCTCTCAAGCGAATGTGTTTACGTCGATTACCTAGCGGTAATCTGTTCTTGCAAAAGAACATTGAAGCCGAGATGCTAGTGCTATCTTGTTACACTATTGTTGAGCGGTAGCAGTGCTCAACGTCACGGGGGTGGTGTGGGTTCGGTGTAGATTCGGCCACGGCGACGCATAAAGGCACCGTCGACATGTTTAGAGGGCGGCGACAACGGTGGTGGGGCCTGGCCTAACGATGGCCAGGTGTGTTTGGTTGGAATTTGGATGAGCGGGTTGGGCCGGACGTTCCTACGGTACATTTGGATTTTGGATGAAGTGAGAGGTTGGGTTGGCTCTCGGCGAGAATATTCTCTCTAGATGGGGGTTGCGCTCCATCCCTCAAAATCCCCGGACCGGGGCCGAACCCGCCTTGAGAGTTCCGTCGCCGCAGCGCTTCTTTTCGGAATCTTCTCTCCGTTAGGTCCTCCACCCTTCTTCTTGTTGTGTTCAGGTCGGGAACCTAGCGATGTCCGCCTGAGGGGTCTTGGACCAAGACATGGCGCTTCAGTGAGGCCGAACTTCGTCCCCGTCTAAACTCGTGAGCTTCGTGGCCTCGGTACCGTTCGTTCCCATCCTAACCGGCCCGGTGGTCGTCTTCTCTCCGTCGATCTGAAGTGAGCTCGGTGACCTCAATTTTTTGAAGGAAGGGAGGGGCTGCACTAGAGGGAAGAAGGGCCCTTTGACCCGAGGCAAGCGCGTTGGATGGCCCGCTAGCTCCCTCCTGCGCCCAGATCTGAGATTGATTCCCGTCACCCGCGATTATAGATTTCCATGCGGCCCGGCGGCTGGCGACGACGAGACGCGCTTGTTTTGGCGCGGCCGAGCGCGACGCGGCGGTGGTCGGCGAGGCGACGCGTGCAGCGGGGCGGCCGATGCGAGCTTGGGCGACCCTCAAGCACGGGGGCAGACGCGGCCGCGACTGACCGTTAAGAAAGGGGAGACACGGTGGCAAATATACTAATGATAATATTGTACATATTTGGTATATTAGTCGATATTTTTAGTTACCGGTATAATATTATATATATATTTGGTATATCTTGTACAAATATCTTGAAATACTGTGTAAAAATGATCATGTTTGAGTGTTTTTAAAAATGCGGCGTGGTGGGCGGCCACGACTTTCTGGCAGTACGATTTGGCGCGTGGGGCGGGGCGAACTGGCTTCGAAGGTCGAACGAACGGGCACGCGGTCTTGTCTTGACGACCCGCGAGAGACGCGGCGTGCTGCCCCAGCGGCCGCGACGCGGGGCCCGGCGGCGGCCGCGACGCGAGGCGGGCGGGGGCGACGCGGACCGTTGGAAATCTATACCCGATCCGTCTGAGCGAAGGAAGAAGAAAAAGGGCCCAAATTCAGATTGGTTTCTCTTGCGAGGTTTCGATGCAAAAGTGCTAGAAACTTTTACATATCCGGGCTTTATTGAATTCTAGAAAGTCTAGGGTTCGATGAAAAGTGCAACCTAACATTTGTTAAATGGATCCAACCCAACCCACTTTAACCCCCAACCAAACACCGCATTAGCGAGGCGAGGCGGTAGCATAGCTTCGTGAGCGGGCGATGCTTTGAAAACGGGACGGTTTATCGCGTGCATCTTTTCTTAGCGGCTTGAGCTGCAAGTTGCGATGCGACACAAGGGGAAAGCGCTACGCCTGCGGCGGTGCAGTGGCTATAGGGACTATCGCACTCCGTTCCTACATTTACTTACTTTCTATACATCACAGTTTTACCAAAATTCCCTTCCTTTACAATATAATTTCTCCACACTCATCTCTCCATATCTCCTCTATATACCAACAACCCAAAATAAATTGGGAGCTTGCCAAAATTTTATCTAAATATATTCATGTGAAGAGATCTAGTTTTGAAGGATTTATTGAAATGAATTCAATGGTGCAATCGGATTTTAATTTTGATTTTTATTTTTGTGGTTATAGCATATTTTAGGCAGTTTAAAGCTGTGGGGCCGTCGCGTGGGCCACTTTCCTCTACGCTCTCGCTCTCTCTCTACTGCGCTCGTCGGTAACCGGTACACACGGCGGAACAGGAATACATTTTGTCGAGAGGACGATGGCGTGTGTGTCCATCGTAATGCGCGCCGTTACTTGAGGGGATTTTTCACCGACAAGGGGTATTGGAGGGGGAAGGCAGCTTTGCGTACCGGTCGCGGTGGTGTAAGAACAGCGAAAATCCGCGGAAGCCAGCCAGGAGGATGTTGGCGGATTCACGCGGACCTGCGGTCTTCGTCTCCCTACTGAGTTGACGCGATGCGCGTCGCGCGGCGTGCGCTCCGGATGAGCAAGCGGGAAGAGGCGTGTTTAGAGCCCAAAAAGTGCTACGATTTTCTGTCACATCAAATCTCTTAAGCGATGCATGAGAGTACTAAAGTGTAGGTAAATAAAAACTAATGTACGAAAGTTTGGTACGAAAAGTGCGGGAGGGCCGAATCTTTTTGAACCTGGTTAGTCTATGGTGGGGACAATAATTGCTGCAAATACAAGCGAAAAGTGCTACAATATTGAACCCCAAAATATTTTACCAACAAACACGCACGTAATAGATGAAGTGACACGTGGACCGATCGGAAGTCGGAAACGAAGCGCGAGGAGCAGAAGGTGTATGCCGGCTTGCACGATTTACCAACATGTTTTGGGAGATTATGTGTGATGGGCCATAAAGATGGGGCGAGGGCATAAGTTAGATAATGGATAAAACATATCCGGCCTCTACATCCAAGGATATGCAGCGGCAATTATTACACAAACTTTCAAAGAATAAAAGAAAGTCATGGTCTTATAGATGGAAGGCGGGAAGCTAAGTTCAAACCAATAAAAGTGAGTTTCATCATCCTTTATTGGAAATCTTTAAGCAATAATTTCTAATTTCTTGCTTAAATTCGTTGAGATTGCTTCCTTAGTTTTTATACAAATCACTTGACTGCGGGGAGGGCCCAAAAGTAACCAATAAGCTCCTCGAAAATTATACGCAAAATGGAGTTTCATTTCATTTTGATTAAGAAAATAACATCATTACGGCATCTCGGGATAGCCCAACACATGGCTGACCCCCCCCCCAAATCAAATTTCTAATCTTTTTATTTTTGATTAGCTAGCCAATTCGAACATATATGGCTGATTGTTCGAGTTTGAGTTAGACTAGTAGTATAAAAAGATAATCCTCAGTTATTTTGGTAGGGGCCGATCTAGGAATAAATGTTGGATAGTTTTATTCCTAATACGACAAATGCACTTGACTCCCTTTCCAATTTTTTTCTTAAGCGAGGTTGTGCTTTGGTCAAGACTACCCCCTCTCGTAAAAGCTAAGAAAGATCTTAATTTTTTTTAGAAACTTTTTATCTTTCAAATCTTCTTATGACAAAAAGATTAATGCATTTGTGTATTCATAAGATCGAGGTACATCGACCTGAGACGGAGGAATAGCATTTGGATTGGAGCTCCATCTAAAGTAGTCCGACCCATCCACCAGTTGACATTTGAGATCCGTGCTACTAGATTTATAGCCATTGCAGCTAAGTTTTATTATCCGCGAGCCCTTCTAAAGAGATGTTTGTGGGCTGAAGTAGCCCATAACATTAGCTACGGTTTTGTGCTTGGTTGCACAATATTATATAAAGATGAAACAAAAGGTGGCGGGTTGCTTTTACTTGAGGCAATGTACATTAGGAGGATACCAAATATCTTATGCATAGTAGGGCAATAAGACTTCCAACTCTTAAAATCCTTAACCCTCTATCACTTTCCATAGCCAAGATATTATATTAAACCCGGTAGTCTTTGGTTGAAACAAACATATCCAAGGTAGGTTAAGTTTTTGCCATCCGTCATAGGAGGAACACCTACACAGGTTTGAATACCCAATTCGATTATTTGTAGGTCTACATTTCATAGAGTAGGTAACTTACGTAAGGTTTTTGAATTCTAGCGCTTATCTCCTTCATCTTTAGCATTTCACTAGAAACTTTGTCTTATTTGTACCACTAATCATGCTTTTGTGCTTTTTAAATTCAATCATAAGCACTGCAAAAGAGTATTTGCAAAAGAAAAAAAATTGTGATATCACCATTGTTACGTAAATGATACCAAATAATTGTTGAAATATATATATGTGTCTCAAATAATATCTTACAATATTTTGAAGTTTTTGCCTTGGTGGCATGTCTGGATTCATCACGAACCTCTCAAACATTTGCAAGACCTTTTCCTATGGTAGAGGCGTGCATTTGTATCATATTTGGATGCACCATAGACCAATCACACTCAATTTTTCGCGATTCCTTCATTTTCATTTGTGACTTCACATGCACCGTAATCCATCTTGACCAAAATGGTCATAAATCAATGTGGAAAATATTTTTGAAAGCGATTGTTGAGCCCGAAGATTCCCACATTTTTTACGCCTCCAACCATCTCGAGCAACATCATTCCCATAACTATAAACATCTGATTTTGTTGAAACAACTCCAAAAGGTTAGAGTGCAATTCAAGGGAGCTATAAAAACCCGGGTGTTCCCTCTAGCACCAGTCATAGAAGCTTGCTCTCTCCATAGTATGTGGCAACTTGGCCAAACCAAAATCGGCAATCTTTGGGTAAAGAAGTTAGATCCAAAAAGGATATTTTGTGGCTTGATGATATCAAAATGCACTATGAGTGTATTGCGGCTATGGTGCAAATGTTCCAACCCTCTAGCAATCCCAATTGCTATGGTATAGATCTTATCCATCCTAAAACTGCTTTGGGATTCACCGGTATATATACTTATCAAGAACCATTTGGCATATAATCCAAATATTAGGGCCCTCTTTGAGCCTTCAAACAAAACCCAAATAAGCTATAACAATATTAATGTAGGAGATGTACGCCAATACTCATAACCTCATTCACAAACTCCTCACACGTCACCTTTAAGAGTCGTAGCAAAGAGACTTCAACTTTTACTTGCTAGGCAGCGTCATCTAGCCTTCAGCGCTGAAAACTGGCCGCAACCACCTTCACCAAACATTATTAGCGATGATGTTATCTTTGTTAGTTCCTAAGTACTTGTATCTTTTTGGAGCTAGTGATCCATGTAATACTTGCTATTAATCAGGGCCTCAATGTTCTCTTCTATGAATTGCTTCTAGTCTTCTTGCAAAGGGAAAAACTGCTTAGTTTTGCCTATGCCACACCACTTTATATATACATGGTAGAGACAGCTTTAGGAAGCAAGAAATTTGAAATTGGCCCAGAAATTAAAGTAAGATGTCATGACTAGCTACTCTAGAAGCAATGAGGTGTTGTAATAGGAGCATTAGGATTTAGAGGCCATAAACAATTTAAATTATGTAAGTATTGAAATAAATTATAATGATCACATAGTTTTTATATTGAAATGAATAAAAGTATGGGCTAACTGTCGAATTTTACATTATAATATGTATGTACTGAAGTTTTATAGTAGTTCTTCTAAGATCTTCCAAGTAGCAATTGCACAGAAAATAAATTTAACTTGTTGCATTAAATAACTTTTATATAACTAGTGAAATTTGAAAGAATGTCAAAAAGTAGCATACCTATTAGTGCTATCTTCTGGCACTCCAGTTGACACCTAAATTAGCATGGAAATTGATTTTAAAAATCAAATAAGTAGTGATATAATGCTTTTTGAAAAAGCGTGAAGGAATGATATTAAGCGATCCAATATTTTTGCTTATGGAATTTGAAGCATTCAACTCCCCTTATGCTGAATTCCACTATATGTGTTACTCTTATGTTGATCGCTGTATGCTGGGAGAGTGGGAGGGCGTTGTCTCGCTGGTTTTGATAGGTTGGTATATATTTGAATCAGTCACTGGTACTATCTCTGAGAAGCTTCTAGGTTGTTCGATTAGCGAGTAATAAGCGTCTTCATATCCTTACGCTAGGGTGGGCTGAAATGATTATATAACTCTTTTCCCCCTAGTCGTCATTTATGGCTGTCGTTGTAAACTTTGTTATCTCTACGCTTAATATAAAAGATGCACAAACATTTTGCGTATTGAGAGTCAGCGGTACTATGCCACTTGCATAGTTTTTCAATACATGATCTAATAGAGTTAATGGTAATTCACAAATAGGGAGACGAGTAATAAAAGCAAGCCATTGTTACTTTTGTGATCTCCATGTATTTTTGGGCTCCCTATTCTTGAAATTAGCGTGTGTTTGGGTGTTTTGATTAGTCTCGTTTTCTCTCGCGTATTTACGAATTTCTTTTAATATATGAGCGAGGATATCTCTAAAGTGCAAAGGTATCTAACCTGTACTGCCCGACTCCGCCGGCTGAAAAGTGGCGAGGCTAAGCTAAAACGCGCTACTGGCCACATTTGTTAGGAGCGACAAAGCAGCGTTTAGCTAAAACCTCCTATCAAGTCTGCGGGTTAACAAGCTGATCGGTGGTTTTCGGTCTATCTATTGTGATTAGTCTCGAGGTGGCTCATGTTCTTGTGTGGTGTCGGTGTGTGGCGTGCGAGTCGCGGCGACTGGCGCCGCGAACTAGGAGCACTTTTCTCAGCGATTGCCCAGCGAATGCGGTTCTCTCTATGCTACGAGTACTAGTTGAAATTGAAATTCCAATTCGCGAACTTACCGGCCGGTGGTGGTGATGGTGGCCGGGGTGGCAGTTGCCATGTCAAGAGGTATCGATCGCGGATGAACTCCTTGTAGTTTCTTTCGAGTTTGCCTGGCGGCCTGCATAGCATCGGCGCGGCGGTGAGCTGCAGCCCTCCAAAAGTAGCTGCGGGCGCGTCGGGACCGCTTGGTGGCCTAAAACCGGCGTCTTGTTCCGCATACCATGTCCACGAGCCAGCGGCTCGCCCAGATCCGCCTCCGTCGGCGGCTCCGCACGCCGTCGAGGGTTAGAGTTAAGTGGACTGATCGAGAGCGGGAACTTCGATGTTGGCGGAGCGTGTTGTTCGACGAGTGCGCGCGGTTTGAAGCGGAGCTATGGAGTCGTCAAGCTTGTGGGTCGCGATGAGCAGAGGAGGTTGTGGTAGAAGATGTGAGAATCCAGGCGAATATTGACTGGACGAGTATGGGGTGTTTTGAGGCGGAGAACCTGGAACCCGATCGCTCAGGTGGTCTCCGTTGCATTGTCGGTGGCTGATCGAGCGGGAAGGAGATCTCACGCCCGCGGAGAGCGTGGGAGGACAGAGCTCTCCTCCTTGGCGGTCCGCTGCGTGCGTCGGCGCCGCCGTGGCGAGCATCCCAGGCAAAGACCACCACGCCCATGCCGTCGAGGCGAGAGACAAAGGGAGCCACGACAGGGCGGAGCCACAGCCATGGGAACATCGCAGAAAGTGGTGAAGGTGATTCTGACTCAGAATCTTTGATGGGAGATCATGAGGAGTCGGAGACCAAGATGAGCAACAAGCAACAAGCTTGGAGCCATGAGCCCATGGGAATGGGGAGCCTAGACAAGGTTTCTATGATGGCAGTACAAAGAGTTGAAGAATGAGAAAGAGAGTTGAAGAATGAGTTCCACGGAAATAGGTAAGGGCAATGATTCAACCTGACGTGTAGTCTGTGGGTGTTTCCTCATCGTGTAGTCTGTGGGATCGGTTGGTAGACGCCCAGGCGTGTGACCACTGTATTTGGAGAGCCACACGAGTTTGGCTTCGCAGCTGGATTTTTCCCTCAAATTTATCTCGATTGGAAAATGTTCAATGAAACAAGTCTACTTCTTTTTGTTTAAAGAGATGTGAGGGTGATATATTCATAATATCCATAAGTATCATCTCTCTCTTTCGCTTTTTATTTTGATGGAACCATCTTTCCGTTCGACCCTCCACGCACCAACTATTGCACCTCCTGCCTCCTCCTGCTCACTCGACACCTCCCTGCTTGCCTCTGCGCCTCGGCAATGACAGCACCGCGCGGCGCCTCCGACCTTGTCCATCACCCACCTCACGCTTTGACATTTAGGGTGTGTTTTAGTTAGTGAAATATATTGGGTTCGGCACGCTTTATAACGTCGTTTGTATTGGTAATTATTATCCTACCCTAATGGATTAAGCTGAGCGCACAGATTCGATCACTGATTTTTCAGTCAAATTATACAATTAGTGATTTACCTACATTTTAATGCTCTGTTATACGTCAAAGATTTGATATGACGATCTTCTGCCAACACTTTTTAGCTTCACTTTTCACCAACTAAACATGGTCATACAAACAAAAACAACACTTGGTCTATGCTCAGTTTGTATCATATTAACATAAATCTGTGTGAAATTATAGAATAGCAATGTGTTTTTAGATTTGAATTTTCAAAATACTTTTAATCCTGTTCAAATACTGATGATGTTAAAATGGTGCTAAAGGGCTTCCTCGATAACATGGTGCTAGACTTCCCTAAACAAATGGTGCTAAACACACAGATGTCATCAATTTTGGGCATGATCGCACGAGATAAGCATCACTCGCTCAGCTGCCGCGCGCCAGAGACTACCCGGTGGATTGAGGGAAGCTGACCAAGGTTTCCGAGTAAAATGAGAGCTAGTACGTTGCTTCGTGCAATTGAGTGTCAGCCGGTGGACGGGCGGCACTGACGCGACGCGACGCCAACGCGCCACACCGCACCCAATCTGCATGATGGGCAGCGGGACCAAGAAAGTCTCCGGCTAAAACGACCGGCAGTGCCGAGTCGCGTGGGTGCACCAGACCTCGAAGCGGGTGGCCACAGCTGGGAGAAAGGACGCCTTGGATTGGTGCTGAGTGCCGCTGCCGAGCCAGAACGGGTAGCTGAGGGCTGAGGTTCCCTGCCGCCGGCTCGCAGTCGTCGGCGCTGGTGTGGTCATGGATTGGAGAAGCGAGAAGACAACAAGCCGGAGAAAGCAGCGCGGAGGTTGGGCGCATGTTAACTGGGGAGGCAATTGTGGAAGGCCGAGGAGTGGCGGCAACCAGCAGGACTGGAACGTATAGTAAAACGGTAGCCTTATGCAATTTGTTAGTCCGTATCAAGTATGTAAGCAAGAAAAGGTTGCT
>JADLZK010002319.1:0-36680 GCA_015847255.1 Hyparrhenia diplandra
CGCAGTTTCGCGCCATAGTTTTGTTTTCCCTTCTTTTGCACGGCGGCTTTATTTGGGGAGTTCTTTTTAAAAAATAATCAATATTTTTTGTAATGTGATAGACTCTTAAATCATTATCTAAAGGTGTATCTATACTGAGCAAAACTAGCCCGGCCGTAGGCCCGGCCCGAGCCCGACAGGTTTTGGCCGCCCACGAACCTTACTAGGCGGGCACGGGCAGAGATTTTGAAGCCGGTAAAATTTTTCTTGGTCAGAATTCGGCTCGAAATACATTTCTAGCTATTTTGTAGTGTAAAATGCACGGGTAGCCCCAAGCCGGGCCGCCCGAAAAAGCCAGGCCCGACTTCCCGGTGGGGCGTCATGGACAACATTTTTTCCCGAAATAACAGGGTTTTGTCGGCCCGGCCGAAAAATGCTCAGGTCAAGTGGTATCTATCGTCAAGACACTGTGCGTAGTGTTAGCTAGCGAGGCGGGTTGAACAATTTTATCACGGCGAGATAAGAGATAATTAACAATTTTTTTAACAAAAAACAAGGACAAAAAGATGGTATCCTAGCACAAAAGGGAAGATACAAATTTAAACAATTTTACCATAGAAAAAGAGACAATAAATAATTTTTCTATGAAAAAATAAAGACAAAAAGTGGTGTCCTAGCCTTTACCAAAGCACAAAAAATAGATTTAAACAACAAAGCGCATTTTGACACATATCGGACAAGCGCACGTCATGAGATGTTGACAAATTTCTTTCAACAGATGCATATAAAAGGTGCTTTATTTATTATTACTGTGCCATGTATTAAATACGTGCTACACAGATTTTGTACATTTCAACTAACATTTTAAAGGTTAACTATATATATTGGATATCATATCAATAAAAGGAATTTATTTTAATAATATAGTTTACCATCAGTCAAATATTCCATATTATAGATGTTAATATATTTATATATATTTAGTCAAATTTATGACTCCCAAAAAGTGAGATATACATTTATTTAAGGGTGATCCTTAAATCCTGTTCCTCAATAATCCTTAGGAGCCATCATAAAAGATTCATCTTCCTTCTTCAACCATCGAGAAAGCTCACCTTCCCTCTTCCTGAACCGTCACTTGAAAAATTTGGACCATTGTATGCCACTGCCATTATTTTTCATGTTAACAACAACTAATAGAAGTTTGAAATGCCCATTTTAGCCCTCTTACAAGTAGGCACCACGTGTCAGCGTACTCCCTCATCATACATCTTCTTTCTTCGTCTCCCTCATCTTACATTCTTCTTTCTTCGACATCCGTTCCTTGCTCACAGTTGGACTTCAGCCATGGTAACGCGCCTCAAGCAGGCTAGGGCACGCGTAGGGCTCAACTGCAGGTGACGCGCAACCTACCCCTCCCCGCTCACCGTGTCCCACTGTCGTAGCCCCTCGCCGCCCGCGCTCGGTCGAATATTTGTGGTTGGCGATCTTGGGTTGTCTCGACGCAGTCGTGGCCACCCACCAGTGCGCCTTGGCCCATCCTCCACCACCACAAAGCCCTCCGTGACCACAATTTGGCCGTCGCCGCTCCCCGAGTTGCTCCTGCTCTGTGATGAAGAAGAGGGAGTAGTGTGTGTGTGGTGAAGAGGGCTGACATGCGAGGTCTACTTGTAAGAGGGGTGAAATGGACATTGCAAGATTTTGTTAGCTACAGTTCCACAAGAAGTTCATGGCAGTGGCATGTAGGGGTGAAAAAAATTGAAGTAGTGGCTCACATGACATCTTAACTTTTCTAGTGACTCATAGAGAATTGAGAACTTTTATAATGGCTCACAAGAAATTCTCTCATTTATAAGCATCTGTTTGGCTGAGCTTTTCCAGCGGCTTCACGAGTTGTTTGGAGAAGTTTTCTATACTAAATGGGGTAAATAAAACGATTCCACCAATAAAACTTCTAAAATTGTGTTGTATGCTTCTCTTTAACATCTACCTCATGCTACATAAACTTTTTGTGAGAGCGTATTATATTAATAAAAAACTTTATAAAACTATTTTGCCAAACGATTTATCAAAATGACTTCAGCTCGGCTCCATTAAAATGACTGCTTATATGAAATGAAATCCAAGTGAATCCGTGGCAAGCTGCTCAAGAAATATAGATGAAAGAAAAATCCGTTTAAATTGTAGTTGGCAAACGGGCCGTCACCTAGTTATAAATATAAATACCTAGATGAAAGAAAATATCATGTCTCATTCTCATTCCCTCCTCGGCGCTTCCTTTCCCAAGCCGAGCCGCGGCAATTCCGTTGTCCATCCCGTCCCACACCGGCGTCTCGAGCAAACGCAGGTCCAGCTTGGCGGTTGGATCCAGCAATCCACACACCATCTCCCTCGGCTCACTGCCCCTGCCCCGTGCGTGCGACCCGACCCCAAAAGTCCCACCAGACAAGTCTCTCGCTCGCCCTTGATCGCCGGAGATCTCCCACGCGGCCCCTCGCTCCGCGACCATGGCCTCCGGGCAGGACTCGTCGGGCACCACGCTGATGGATCTCATCACCTCGGATCCGTCGGCCACCTCGACTGCCGGGGTGTCGCCGAAGCAGCAGTCCTCCTCGGGCGTCGGCAGCGTCGGCGGCTCCCTGTTGGGGAAGCCCGTGGCGCCGGCGGCGGATCGCAAGTCGAAGAAGGGGACGCTGACGCAGATCCAGAATGATACCATATCCGCTGCCAAGGCGCTTAACCCCGTCAAAGTCCTGCCCCAGCGCAACAGGAAGAAGAAGGCGCGTCCCCTACCCCTCTCCTCGCATCATCTTCATCCCCTCTTCATTCGCATTCCAGTCTCATGCTGTAGTTTATGCTTCTCGTGCAGCCCGTCTCCTACGCGCAGCTGGCACGGAGCATCCACGAGCTCGCCGCGACGTGCGACCAGGTTCGTCCGGCTGCTGCTGCAGTTTGGTACTTTGGCTATAAATTGCATGATGCCAGCTTGGATCTGTTAACTTTATCTGCTCTTGTGCTATGCCTTTTGTAGAAAAGTTCCCAGAGGCAGCTTGTAAACAGTGTGTTCCCCAAGCTTGCTGTGTACAATTCTGTGGATCCTTCGGTGGCTCCATCTCTTCTCATGGTAAGCTTTTCCTGTGCCCTTCCTCGACTGCTTGTTGCTAATTTGTGGAGTTAGAACATAGAGCAGCCACAAATTGGCGCCAGCTAGGATAGCACCATAATGTCATGTGTTAAAAGTGATTAACACATTTGCATGTCTTAAACAGAAACTGGTACTTAGATAAATGTGTTGTTCAGAAATCATATACTTAGCATAGACCATGGTCCTGATAACCTTCGATACTATCAACTACTTTAGGTATTTTTTTCTCTCTCATTACTTTGACTCTCCTTTGCGTTTGCAGCTCCATCAGCAATGCGAGGACAGAAATGTTCTGCGCTATGTATACTACTATCTGGCCCGTATACTGTCAGATAATGGTTCCCAAGGTTTAAGTGCTGCTGGTGGTATACCCACACCCAATTGGGACGCTCTTGCGGACATTGATGCGGTCGGGGGAGTGACACGAGCAGACGTTGTACCGAGAATAGTTGATCAGCTTTCAGCGGAATCCTCCAGTGACGATGTTGAGTGTATGCCTATATACTATCTCAGTGTACATCAAAGTTAAAAATGAATTTCTAATCGTACTTTTTGCTACTAATTATAAAACCTGAATATTTCACTGGGACTGCTTCTTAATTGAACCAAAGTTACTTGCCCGTATTATCTTGCTTAATTTTTTCAAACCAAACTCATGATCTATTTTCTTATTCATTTGTTGGGAATTGGTTTCCTCTTAGATTTTTTGAAAGTTTAATAAGAACATATATTCCTGGCAAGTCCTGCATAAGAAAATCAACTATATGATCAAATTTGTGAAATACCCTAGTTGAAATTTTCTGAACATCTTTGTTGAGCAATACGAATTTCAGTGTCATGATGAAAGGCCCAGCAAGACAAAGTTTCTAGGACAATCTAAAGCAATTAATGTTTAAGCCTTTCCCTTTTAATTCCCTGTTCAATCACGCTGCTTTGTTCTTTATTATGGATGCTGGTCCTTTGAAGTTCATGCGCGGAGACTTGCTGCTCTGAAGGCCCTTACCTCCTGTTCCACTAGCAGTTCTGAGATGATGGAAAAGCTAAATGAAATTGTGTTTGGCATCTTGGAAAAGGTTGGCTATCCATAATTTCAGTTCTCTGTACATCTACATTAGTCTTTAAACTACTTTTCTTAGCTCCTTTTCTGTTTCCCTGGTCTGTGTCACTAAAGCTGACAGTGTTCTCTCCATGATATATCTGGATACTTTCAGGTAGCAGATACTAAACAAAAACGGAAGAAGGGTATTTTTACTAAGCAAGGTGGTGATAAGGAGGTGCTGTTTCGTTTCAAGAATGTGCATTTTTTGGTGCTGCTAAGTACTCCTGTTTGTATATAATATGAATATCTTATGGTGTCTGGATATTACCATTGTCGACTTCGCTAATTATAAGCATTGAAAAAGCACCAATTACTACAGTGCACTTAAATTTGCAGCTCATTATTATCTGGTTAAGATGATGGGCCAACTTTATTTATCTGACCTGAAAATTGCGAGTCTTATGTTCTTAACTCAACCTTGTGTCACTTTTTTTTTATTTTCAGTCTATCATACGTAGTAATTTGCAATATGCTTCTCTAAGTGCACTGAGAAGGCTTCCACTTGATCCCGGTAATCAAGCATTCCTCCACCGAGCTGTGCAAGGGTGAGCCTGGACTTAATGTGTTTGTAAAACTAATTTTATCACCTTGTATTCTGGACCTTGTTTATTTTTACAAGTTCTCAACTATTGAATACAAAGGGATTGAAGCATTTATGGTTTCTTGTCTTTGGTTGTCTTTACAATTGTGAAAAAAAAAAAAACAATATTAATGTGACATCTGAACCAGTTACTGATTTTAATCCATTTCTTCTTATGCCATATTTCTGTACTCAACTATCTATCAGGATGAAATGTATGATCAAACATCTACCTGTTTTATGAAAAATTGATCCATGTATGCAAAAATTACATATGTATGAACATACTGTTTCAGTGTTTCATAATCATTTTTTTCTTCTTTGATATAATAATATACAGCTCTCCCTGCGTGTTTGAGAAAAAAAAGTGTTTCATATTCATTTTCTTCTCATTTCACTTGATTCAACTGCAGGATTGAATTTTCTGATCCAGTTGCAGTCAGACATGCATTGTCAATAATATCTGAAATTGCTGCGAAAAGATCCATACTCTGCTGCAATGGCATTGGGTCAGTTTTCTCACATACTGTTAATAATTGCTCACATTGTCTATTTTATTTTGGCATGCAGAAAGACATGCCATTATGGTTTAGAATATTGTTGATCTTCCGTGCACTGAAAACAGTAAATACTAACAAGCCAAATGTAACAGTAGTAAGTAGACTTCAGTTGTGATCCTGATATTTTTTATATTTAGTCAATTTGTGATGAGTCTTATTTCATTCCATTTGTGTGGTTTATAATCTCACGTGTGGCTTCATTTTATGCAGGCAAAAGTGCACAACCTGGTGGTATGCTTCCTTCAGCATCTTTTTGTTAGTCTTTAATCATTTGAACACAAACATGTCCTAAAGTGATTTCAGATAATAGTTACTCCCTCCATACTTGAAAAGAAAGACGTTTAGGACAGCGACACGGTCTCCAAAAACAACTTTTACTTGTCTTTTCTATAAAAATATTTATTGAAAAGTTATATATGTATATTTTTATGAAAGTAATTTTCAAGACAAATCTATTGATATGATTTTCACATTTCTAAACTCAATGACTTAAAAGTTATTCATGATTTATATTCTCAATGTTTGACCCAAAGCTTTTTTAAAACGTCTTCCTTTTCCAATATGGAGGGAGTATATCTTTCTGATGTCCATGATAAATGTTTCAAACAATAAACTTTTCAGGAGAAATCAAGCAAAGCAAAAGTTCTAACTTTTAAATAGCTAGCTTTTAGATTAGCTATAGGTAGCTATATTTTGACCCCTTGACACTATGTCACTTGTTTGTTACAAACTCTATTTAAAATGCTGAGCAAAACAATTCTAGTTTTCATTTGATTTGAGTTACAAGAATCAAGATTTTGTGCAAAATACAGATATACCAATGACTTCGGTATTGTGGAGAAGTGAATATCCTAACTGCTCTTCATAAAGAAAAGCTGGACTAACGTAGGAGGAACTTGGCTTTATATTATATAAGAAGAAAAAACAAGCACCCAAATGAGGACTCGGACTGACTTGGTTTAGGCATACATGTACACCCTGAATCAACTGAGCTAGGCTCAGTTCCTACTGCCCTTCATAATTATGCCTTTAAATATACTCATTGGCCTACCTGATTATAAGTAAAATGCAGAGGACAATATATCTTCTTGGCAGTCTCAAGTATTACATTATTACATGCTCTAAATAATATCAGGAAAAATACCTATATAAAAAAAGGCACTACCTATTAGATTGTATATAATTGATTCCTTCCTCTTTTGTCAAATCCAATTATGTCAGAGTCTCTTCTTTTCACTTTGATGTACTTATTTTTTCCAATATCATATATTATTGTTCCAAACTGAAACAGGAGCTCTTCAGGACATTCTTCATTTGCATGATGTCCTTGCCAGGGTTTACCTTGCAAAGTTGTGTCATTCAATATCCAGAGCACGCGTATTGGATCGTAAGTGAATTATTTTGTGCTTGACCTGAATTTATATGTGTGATTTGTGATACAAATCAGGGTGCATGCATCAAATTGCGATTCTGATCATATACAATTTATGCAGAGAGGCCTGACATAAAGTCACAGTACAGTTCCCTCCTTTATCAACTTCTTCTGGATCCCAGTGACAGGGTCTGTTTTGAGGCCATAAACTGTGTTTTTTGGGAAAAGTTGACAACACAGAAAGGTACAATAATGCACAGGAATAGCATGTTTTTCTGTTCAACAGCTTATATCCACATTTGGATGTTGTAGTTTTGAGAAGCTTTAGTTTTAGAACAAGAGATGTACAAAACCACAGTGTAGAAAAAGAAGAGGTCTAGCGTGGAGTTTCTAAATCTCTTCCAAAAAGACTAGCTTTAGCAATTGGGCGATACCATGGTTTTCAAAAGCGACAAAGATTGTTACATCCAAACACCTTATAGTTTTCAAAACCAAAGTGTCTCAGAAAACCATGGTATTTTTCTAAAACAACAAAAATACTTTGCATCCAACCAGGGCCTAAGTCGCTAATGATGCAAAGTATATTGTATTATCATCATATCTTGCAGCACGGAGGACAGAGCTGGTGGGTGGATTCGGTTAACCAGAGAAATTCTCAAGTTGCCAGAGGCCCCCTCTGTTGCAGCAAAGGGTGTTCTGTCAAAATCTAGTGAAAAATCTTCAAAAGCAAGGCGCCCTCAGCCTCTCATCAAACTTGTAATGAGAAGGTGTGTTGCACCTTTTCAAGTCTGCACAAGTGATTGATCTCTCCAGTTTCCTTTATGCAGCCCCTAGTCATGGATGCTTTATTATTTGTTTCTTATTCTCAGATTGGAGAGCTCATTCCGTAGCTTCTCTCGTCCGGTTCTTCATGCTGCTGCAAGAGTAGTTCAGGAAATGGGCAAAAGTAGAGCAGCTGCTTTTGCTTTAGGTGCATATGATGAGGGGGCCAGTCTTGATGTTGAATCTCTTGATTCTGATCTTGAGAATCCAATGGCTGAAGGTATGCTGATGTTATCATAGATTTTAAATATATGTTTACACATTCAAGTACTCTTATTGTTAACTAAAATCCTACATCTTTCATTTGATTTCGCACTGAGTTGGTTATGCAATGCTTTCTAATGCAACTATGTGACTTTTCCATGTTTATGCTGTAGCTACCCGAAAGCCTAATCCGCTATCCAATGGCCTTGGTGGAATGGACACCATAGCAGGATTATTAGCGTCACTGATGGAAGTTGTGCGGACAACAGTAGCATGCGAGTGTGTATATGTTCGAGCAATGGTCATCAAAGCTTTGATATGGATGCAAAATCCACATGAATCTTTTGAAGAACTAAAATCTATCATTGCATGTGAGCTGTCTGACCCAGCCTGGCCTTCCTCTCTCCTGAATGATGTCCTACTAACCTTACATGCAAGGTTCAAGGTATTGGATCCCTTTCAGTGTTTATACTATATTTTCAGTACAGAGTTAATTTTTACCATTTTAATTTGCTTATTATCTGCTCGTGCCTCAAATAGTCAAGTCACATTTCAGATTGCAAGTATATTTTCTTGAACACAATTAGAAGCAGATTCAATTGTTCTGTAGTGGCATTGAGTATTTAATGATCAAAAGTAATATTGTTTTTAAAAATGATGGCGCCTTTTATGTTTTTTTTTGGTCAGAACATAGGATTTATTTCTTTTCAGAAATTTGTTTGTAATTTATTGTGACCCTTTACCTGATTCCAGTGATTGACTTATTATTCTGTTTGTTTGTCTTACATGATAGGCAACCCCTGATATGGCTGTGACTCTGCTTGAGATTGCAAATTTTTTGCCACTAAAGTTCCTGGAAAAATTGATGCTGATGTTCTACAGTTATTATGGAAGGTAGAGCGATAGACCTTTTTTGTGAAGCAGTTTCAATAGTATTGAACCATCTACAATTCTGTTATGCAAAGCTTTTTCATGTACTTGTATATATAGATGGAAGTTGGATGTCCATGGATATCCAATGGATACCCTCTAGTTCAAAAAAAATGAACTAGGAATTCATTTTCCCCACCAAAATTTGAATTCCTAGTTTGTTTATTTGCTAAAATCCATGGATGTCCAACATCTTCTCTGCCTTCCACCTCTACTTGTATATACGCATATGACCATTAGTTTCTTACACATTTGATGTTAAGTTAAAGGCAGTGGTTTTACCTTTTTTTTAGAATGACCTTGCGAATAATAAAAAAAAAAATCCTTTCCAGACATGCCTTGTTGGAGCAGGACCAGATGGGAAACATACAGCCTTGGAAGCTGTGACTATAGTTCTTGATCTGCCACCACCTCAGCCTGGTTCAATGTCTGGACTCACTTCTGTTGATATGGTATCTGCCTCTGATCCAAAATCTGCAATGGCTCTCCAAAGATTAGTTCAAGCTGCTGTAAGAACAAAATTTCCACTTGGTTAACTTGTAAACTGCGCTTTGACTTTGAAACAACAACAGACTGATGTTTGGCCTACAACTATCAGGTTTGGTTTCTAGGAGAAAATGCTAATTATGCTGCATCTGAGTATGCCTGGGAGTCTGCAGCGCCGCCTGGTACTGCACTAATGATGCTAGATGCTGATAAAATGGTTGCTGCTGCAAGCTCCCGTAATCCTACACTTGCTAGCGCTCTGACGAGGCTTCAAAGGTGTGCATTTAGTGGAAGCTGGGAGGTAGGGCGTTTGTAAAGGACAATTCCTTTTCTTTATTGTTTAGAAAAACTTGACAATATGGGGTGATAGCATGACATCTTATTTGACGCCTTTCTGTTTTTTCTCGATTGTATTGTTAAACTTGTAGATCCGTATTGCTGCTGTCCAAGCCCTAACTACCATTGCGATAAGGTCTGGTGAACCTTATAGACTGCAGATATATGAATTTCTTCATGCTTTGGCTCTTGGGGGTGTGCAGTCAAACTTTTCAGAATTGCAGCTAAGTAATGGGGAAAATCAAGGTGCCAGTGGTACTGGTCTTGGATCTTTAATCAGCCCAATGCTTAAGGTCCTAGATGAAATGTATAGAGCTCAAGATGATCTTGCCAGGTATATTTGACACTGAAATTCATCATGGTTGCTCTATAAAAAGTCTTGAGGTGGCCTCATTTTTTTCATTCTTTTTGTTCTGTCTTATTTTTGCAGAGATATTCGCCAGCATGATAATAGCAAACAGGAATGGAGTGATGAGGAACTTAAGAAACTTTATGAAACCCATGAGAGGCTTCTTGATTTTGTTTCCTTATTCTGTTTTGTTCCAAGGACTAAATACTTGCCCCTTGGTCCTACCAGGTATGTACTATTGTAATTACTAAAGGGCACTGATCTTCTAGATAAAGTTATTGTTGACTTGGAATCTTACTTAATTGCTGAAATTGCCTAAGGAAAACCTAGGAACTAGGCGGCTTGTAAATGATAAGAAATCGGCGCCCAGATTCGAGTTAAAAAGTACTTGAACCTGGTTGGTGGGGGTGTACATCCACACCGCCACCAACTGGGCTAGGATTAGTTTCTTGCTAAACATTGTCGAAGAACTAAATATTCGGTTCACCAATCACAAATGATGGCTAGAGACTTATGTCATACAATAACTGAAAGGTATATTAACTTGATCAGTCTGGATCACTTATTCACTTTCAGTTAGGTGTGCTTTGCTGTCCAGAGGCTCTGGTCCATGCTATTGGAAGTATGCCAAAAAAAATAGGCTCTACTGATATAAGTTATAACTAGTTCAAATTCTTGTACAGTCAACTAGATACATTTGAATCAAACCAAGCAGGTATTAATCTAGTTGACCGTGCATGTTAAAGCAATCCATCACAAGAATTAACATTTTTCTAATAGTTCCTATGTGCTTGTGCCTAAATGGATGACTCCTGTTATTTCTTTTTTTTTTTTTTTTTTTTTTCGAACATGCAGGAGAGCTGCGTATCATTTTATTAATAGGAACTCCTGTTATTTCTTTTGCTGGGATGCATTATTTTGTTAGTATTCTGTCTCTTGATATTAAGTTTGTTCAACTGTATGGACAGTGCCAAACTAATTGAGATCTACCGCAACCGTCATAATATAAGTGCATCTGTTGGTCTAAGTGATCCTGCTGTTGCCACTGGAATATCTGATCTCATGTATGAGTCCAAAGACGTACATAAAGAAACCAATACCGTCCAGTCTGGGATTGATCCCGATCTGGCAATGGCCTGGGCAGCAGGTTTGGAAGACGATGTTTGGGCAAACAACGCTCCAGCTGTGGATAAAGTAAGATTCTGTCATGTTTTGTCAAACACTACTGTTATGTATTGGCTTTCTACCTGTGCGAGGCCTATTGTTTTTTTAGGAAAATAACTTTTTTTATGAAAAAAGGAAGATGACTCCATTCTTAGTCATTTCTGGATAATTACCCTCTTCTTCAGTGAATGTGCTTAATTTGGGTGCGACAATTTTTTTAGCCATTGTCATTGTCATTGGCCAAGAAGAATACTTTTCGGTATTTAGGATCTATGCTACATAAGGATGGCGACATTGATGAAGATGTTAGACATAGAATTGCAGCAGGTTGGCTAGAGTGGCGTCAAGCTCGGCATCCCTTCGTGACAAGAGGGTGCCACATAGGCTGAAAAGGGAAATATATATGGGGCGATTCGCCCGGGCGATACTATATGGTCTTTGAATGTTGGCCTACAAAAGGCGACATGTTCGCAACCTGAGCGTGGGGAAGAGATGCGTGATATGTTGCGTTGGTTTTGCGGGCATACTAGAATGGATAGAGTTCGGAATGAAGAGATTCGGGATAGGGTCGGGGTGGCTCCTATCGAAGAGAAATTGATTCAACATCGGTTGAGATGGTTTGGACATGTTCAACGGAGGCCTCCTGAGGCGCCAGAGCGTAGTGGGGTCTTAGAGCGGGTAGATAATGTAAAGAGAGGTAGAGGTCGACGTAGACTGACTTGGGACGAGTCGGTTAAGAGAGACCTTAAGGAGTGGAATATCTCCAAGGATTTAGCTATGGATAGAAGCGTATGGAGGCTAGCTATCAGCGTGCCTGAACCGTGACCTTTGTTTCTTTTTCTATCTACCATCTTTACCTTTTGTCTTATATATGCCTTTGTGTGTGTGTGTGGTCTTTTTACTTGTTTCATATGGGTTTCATCTCTGGCCTACCGAACTAGCTTGGGACTAAAGGCTATGTTGTTGTTGTTGTTGTTGCTGTTGTCATGGGGACTGTTTGATTGATGTAGGTGAAGGACTTCCT
This sequence comes from Hyparrhenia diplandra, assembly GCA_015847255.1. Taxonomy (NCBI): domain Eukaryota; kingdom Viridiplantae; phylum Streptophyta; class Magnoliopsida; order Poales; family Poaceae; genus Hyparrhenia; species Hyparrhenia diplandra. The sequence continues at coordinate 12,051 of JADLZK010002319.1, forward strand.
TGCCGGTGCTGGAACTGATGCTCCTGATGTGGATGATGAGGAATACATGAACTCGAGGCCATCAGTTGGCTATGATGATATGTGGGCTAAGACAATTCTTGAAACATACGACGCAGAGGTAAGTATTGCTACACATGCTCAATGTAGTTTGCGACACATGCTTCCTAATTGTGTATGGATAGTTAAGCTTAGCTACTCATTCATTGCAGGAAGATGATGGTAGGTACTCTGGTGGATCCTCTCCTGAATCAACTGGTTCTGTTGAAACCTCCATATCGTCCCATTTTGGAGGCATGAACTACCCATCGCTGTTTAGTTCAAAACCGTCAAGTCATGGGGCCACACAACAAACGGTATATTCTGCTGCATCTATGCTATGATTATTTCTTTGGTGTCTGGAGGGAGGGGTTGCTAGAAAACACGTCTACTTAACATTGTTGTCTGAGTTTAGACAAAGCATATATTGTACTGTACAATTTAAAACCATTTTACAGAATGGATGGATATGGTTCCTGATATATTTGCCTTCACTTCAGATACGTGAAGAACCACCCTCATATTCGACATCAGTACTACAGAGGAAGGAGTCATTTGAAAACCCCTTGCAGGGCGTGGGGGACGAAGTTTCGGATCCCATGAGGATGAAGATAAGAGTTCGGTAACCCTCAGTCTGGTAAAGCTTTTTGTATGACTTCACAGCAGGCGGTGATGATGAGGTACGAGGGTAGTAATCCTTTTTGTTGTTTGTCTTGTAAATTCCTGAAGTTATCCTTCCATGTTCAGAGCTTGATGGAATATTGGTTCTGAAATCTTTCTTTGTCCTGGGGTAAAAGATGTTTATAAGTGATTCACTGCCTTTACTATTGGTAAATAATTGTTATTATTAATGTATTATTGTAACTATCCAGTTCAGTGGCAAATACCTCAAAAAGAAAAAGACAAAGCAGCCTCTTTTATTTTGAATGCAAAAGAAGAAAACACTTGGGTTACGTACATAGGTTCAATCCCATCAAGCGAGTCTTAGGGTTTAGACTCAATGCCATTGTTAATTATAGGTTCTGGTGAACCTGGGCTGGTGTGGCACCAACTTCTAGATGGCAATCTGGGTTGAATCTGCTTGCACTCTTACACACTTATTCATTATTCATGTACATTGTTTTTCAGCTGAGTTTAATCACTGGAGAAGAAGTGGAGATTGAATATGAGGTCGATGGTTGGTATTATGTGAGTTCCCATCTCACCATATATTTTACTTGTCTTTGATTTCAAACGAACAGATTTTAAAAATTGGCAATTATTTTTGTGTGCCCAGGTGAAGAAAAGGAGGCCTGGAAGGGATGGAAAGATGGCAGGTCTGGTTCCTGTTCTGTATGTGAGTTCATGATAACAGCCGTGTGTATCGTTTCCCACACTTGTGGAAGCTTTTTGGAGTTCACGAGCTTAAGAATGGCACACGAGAATGCTCCTGAGAGGTCTTCGTTGTGCCCCTAACGTCTTATAGGCACCTAGCCTTGTGGAAGGTCATGTCCAATCATCTTGGGGTTCGTATGATGCTGCAGTGCTGTTCCTGGGCAAAGATTGTTATTTGTACCCACACCGCGAGTTCATTCAATTGATTGTTTTTTCTTTCTGAGGTGGACATTTACTTCAGAGGTTAACCGTTCATCTGTGCCATTCTACTGCTGTCTGTGTTAAAGAAGGCAACCTCGTCGTCTTCAGTTCATGTTGTGCAATATATATTTTAGTCAAATTGTAGAGGCATCATTTTTCGGCTCTTGACCATTATTAGTTAGTATTGTGTATGGCTTGATTTGGTAGTAAAGTAGTGTTAATCTTGTGTAAATTTGTTTCCGGATGGATTATGGAGTATATACAATACAATCAATACGATAGTGAATTCAAAAAGCAACATTGTTTGTTTACTCACGCTGAGTTATTTCTTTACCTTTTCCAATCACTGATCTCTGAAGCCGTAGTTTTTTTTTTTTTTTTTTGTTTGGTAAAGATCATCAGGCTAAACTTGGCACTGAAGTCCGGGACAACAAACATAATGCTAAAGCCAGTGCTGAAGCCTTGACTGTCTTAGGTCACTTATAGTGCAGAAACCACCATAGAGTCTATCTATATTAATTACACTGCTATGTAGGCATTTTGATGACGTGACAAACAATTTAACGAGGAGAGAGAGCCGGAAACGTAGAAACGGCGTCTAGAATCGATGTCTACGCACACATTGAGGTCGTCAGTCTCGCGTTAAGGGCACTCACAACGCTAGAAACTATCATGATTTCTAGTCTTGGGCGTTATTCAAGAAACTATCTTCCACAATGCATTTTTATCATGATATCACCTTGGTCCACTTGTCACTCTCACATATTGTCTTGGTTTACGTGAAGACTTGGTTTCTTAGTTAGACTTGGTTTTTTGTGTTTTTCATCTCTCTCATCAATAAATACAACGCCACATCAGCAAAAAGCAATAAATAGAGAGGTAATAAATGAGGATAGAAACTATCATAGAGTCTGCGCATTGTGAGTTGAGTGCTCTTAGCAATCCCGTGTGGCTGCCCACCCTGTCCAAAGCTTCGCCGCACGCGGACCTCGGATGGCATGCCGACGGGGCAGGGAGAAGGGGAAGGGAGGGAGGAAACCAGAGCCAATCCGCATGAATGCCGACGAGCGAATTCTAGACGACCTGGTCCTGCTCATGGTTGCGGTAGCCGGAGTCGATGGAGAGAAGGGATGCATGATTGGAAGACTCAAGGATTGAAAAATTGTATGGTGAGAGATAGTTTTTTTTTTTTTTTTTTTTTTTTTTTTTTACAAAATCAAAGAATATAGAAACTCGCCTGTTCGCGGCTGCCGCTTTTGCAGTTCGCGCTACAACGTTTTACAGCAGTGAAAAACTGCTGCAGCGAATCTAACCATCTACCGTGGTTGGGCCAAAAGTTAGAGCATCTCCAACAGTTTTGGTATTTTTGATTTGGCATTTGACTTGTTTTACTAACTCCCCATTCCAAATGATAAACCAAAAAAAGCTTCCTCTTATTTTTGGTTTGTCATATGGGAAAAGTGGGGTAGGGAGGGAGCGGTTGTGGGTTCCTCGTCGGATCCTGATTTCGCAAATCGCCATGCGTCGGGCATGCAAAGAAAGCATAAAAAATGCCAAAGCTCCCAAGTTTGGCAAAAATGCCAAAGGAGGACCTGATTTTGCCAAAAACTCACTAAAATGCAAAAAGAGATTTGCAAAAACTGTTAGAGTATTGTTTTTCTAGACTTTTGATAAAAAATGCAAACGCCAAAACCCATATGCAACACTGTTGGAGATGCTCTTGTTAGGAAAATATGTTTTCCGGTGTCTACACGTACATGATTTGGCAAGCATGAGTTGGTACTGCGCTCATGGCAATTTTATTTTATCCATTCGACTTTGGAAACGTCGCCCTGTCGGGTCCGTGTCTCCTCGACGGCGTTCCTTGATTTTCAACGGGCATTGCACAGGGCGGAGCATTTCTTGGCTCGCCTCTCCTGTCCCCAGCCAGCATGCTCTCTTGCTGCCCAACTCCCGGATCGCGACTTGCATCAGAATAGCCGCGGGTCAGGATAAAGGGAAGGCACTGATTGCGCAGTGCGCAGCAAATAGGTTGGTAGGTATACGTGCACGTCTCACCAAAGCAAGGCAACCGGCAACCGCGACGTACGGATGGGGAGGGGCGGCGGCCAGACGGCGGGGAAGATGCAGCAGCAGTTCGGGAGCATGGAGGAGTTCTGGGGCTTCTACCTGAGCCAGCACTCCAAGCCGGGCACGCGGCGGTGGCACTTTGTCGGCACGCTGGCGTCGCTCGCCTGCGCGGTGCTCGCGGCCGCCACTGGCCCTGCCGCGATCCTTCTCGCGGCGCCCCTTCTCGGGTACGGCATGGCGTGGTACAGCCACTTCTTCGTGGAGGGCAACCGCCCCGCCACGTTCGGCCACCCCGTCTGGTCCTTGCTCTGTGACTACCGCATGTTCGGGCTCATCCTCACCGGCCGTATCGACGCTGAGCTCGCCCGCTTCCGCGTCCGGCCGGCATCCGACGCCTCTGCGCACCAGGACTGATCTGTATCCTCCATGGCTCGACGATGCTCGTCTGTTACGCGTAGCGTGTTTGAAGTGAAGGCCTAAATCAATCGATTACGAGCAGGCAGTTCCTATCTGCTTCGTGGTAATATATCTGTATCAATAGCCATCTCAACCTGTTCTACAATAAATACTACCATGTTCTTGCTGTCTGTGATTGGTCTGGTCTTATCAGTTATCACCTTTCTCTGTTCGGTTTGGTTCAAGGCAATTCAAACGACAGAGAATTCTCACCTAGTTTATTTTGAAGGTTTGATCGTTTCTAGAGCCTTAGATAAACACATAAATTGATTGACTGTTGAATCACGATTAAAACTTTATTCTTTGAAATTTACAGCCAGAACACAGAAATCTAGCTCGTAGTACACAGAAATCTAGATCGTTTCTTCTACAATACTTGAAATTGCCTTGCATTGCCTCCCATTGCCTTCCCTAAATTGCTATTTTTAGTTGAAAGGATAACATTGTCATTGTTCAAGCTCTTCAACCGCCCGTTCGTCAGGACCTGCGCATGCATCGCCGGACGGAAAGCGGAAGAGGCCATGAGCGATCGATTGAGCTGAACAATGCGCCGCGCAGCAAGTGCATGCACAGCACAGCACATATTACGCGCATGCACAGCACAGCACATATTACGGAAACATTTTTAAAAGTGACCAAGCAAAGCCATCGGCCTCAACGCCATGGCCGCCGCGCCGCCGTCGGCGCACTACCACCCGCTGCTCTTCTCGCCGCCACACACGCACGTCATGCATCAGCAGCAGCAGGACGTCGCCCTTCTCCAGGAGCATCAGCACCAGCACCACCAACACCAGGAGGTCATGCACTGCAACTACGCCATGAAGACGGAGATGCCGCCGTGGCCGTCGTCAGCGATGGCCTGCGACCACCCGCTGTTGCTGCTGCCCACAGCGCAGAGCTCGGCCACGTCCACACCGTCGCAGCTGCCCGCAGTCTCCGCGCACCTGTCGGCCACGGCGGCGGGGAGGAGACCTTGACGGTGTTGGCGCTGACCGCGAGGAGGAGGTACTCCAGCCACGACGTCTTGGAGCTTGCTGCCGTACCCCCATGGAGTTACCGTTTTACCCTTAACAAAAAAATAAACTACGATAATGCAATTACAGCTCAATCCAAATCCCAACGAAAGACAATTTTTGCTCTTGTACCACCGTCATGGACATAACGGGGAGGCACGGGAGGCAATTTTTGCCTCCATCCTTTGCCTCCCCGTTTTGCCTCCTACCTTTTAGCCGCCGAATCGGCCGCTCTCGGACGATTTGAGCCATTGAATTTTTTTCCCAATTATTGTATAAAATTTCTATATTACAAGAATTTCGACGCAGAATACAGAATAGTGAAGATACGGGCATCCTTGATCCTGGGAGGCTGCGACAACCAGTGCGTTTCCTTATTCTGATGGTGGAAAACACTAGTCTGAATTCTCATGGCTGGAGATATACAACTGCTCAGCTGTCGCTTCTGCTCGGCTTGTCTGACGCCGGGTACACCTGAAAGGACGCAACAGCAACTCGCTCAACGATGCGTTCGTGAGTAGAATAGAAACCATATCACTCCTTGACGAAAGTGGAGGAACGCTCACTGAAGCCGACCGATAAACTGGAACTATGCCCAAATCTTACCGTGTCAGCTGACGGGATCCAGTCATTGGTAGCAGGGTTTCCCCTGCTAGAAGCATGGCGCTCCTCTGCATTGGGGTCTTCAGACAGTTTGAACGAGGCGCCCTTAGCTTTGTCAATCTTGATGAAGCCAGTTCCGGTCTGGGCGAACGCGCGGTATTTGCACATCACAGACTCGCAGGTTATTAGTAAATAAATAAATAGCAGTAAGCAGCAGTTCATGGTCAGAACCATGCATGCATGGAAATATGGAACAGCTGGAAGCAGCAGGACGGAGGTGGGAAGAAGCCGTGGCAACCGTGTGGTGCTGCTTGCCGACGCCGCCGAGGTCCTTGTAGTACTCCGTCTCCACGAACTCCTCCCCGACATTGCCACCCTCGTACACCAAGCTCTGAAAGAAACACTCGATCGCGTCGATTAGAGGTGCCTGTTGCACTTCAGACATGTTCAGAGTTTCTGCGCGGGGGGAAGAGAGGGAGAAAGAACCTCGGTGTGGGCTTCGAGCTCCTGGAACTTGTCGAGCTCCGGATGGGTGTTGCCGCCGGCGTCCGGGACGAGCGCGTCGGCGTACACGGCGGAGTGCTCGCTGCGGGAAGGCTTGGTGTGGCGCTTGGGCGCCGCGTCGTCGAAGTACTCTCGCACCTCGGCCTCCAGCGTCGCCTCGTCCTCCGCGGAGAGGTGCGCGTCGCTCCTGTTGGGCCTCGACATTGATCCCCTTCCGCTCTTCCTCCTCGTTGTCACGTCGCTAGCTAGCTAGACGTACTCTGGGCAGAGAGTGAGTGGGAGGCCGAAGGCGTGCCGTGTCCGTGCTATAATGGTGCGCCGTGCGCGCGAGAGGGGAGTAGGGGGGGACGACGACGCCTTGATGGCCGATGGCGCCGTGCCGCGTGGGCCAACGAGATATTTGTGAAGGTGTTGCAAAATATCTCGAGGGGGGTAGGCGCATGTCGCTCGCGCTAGCTTTGCCGGAGGCTGACCGGTGAGAAACGAAAATTGACGTCGTGAGAGACTGGGAAGCCACAGTGAGAAACGAAAAACGAAAAACGAAGGAATGCTCTCTGAGTGATCGGTCACACTCACACTAGTGTTTGGAACTAATTCTCAAAAAAAAAAAAAAAAAAAAAAAAAAAACTCATCAAATTAAAAAAAAAAAAAAAAAACTGCACTCGGAGGATAGAGAAAAAGTCACATTCCTCCCCAACTATCCTTGAAGTTTCACTTTTCCTCCCTCAACTTAAAGCCAGGACAAATCACCTCCTTCAACTTTTCAAAACCATGCATTTTACCTCCTCCCGTGGGTTTTGAATGCGGTTTTGCTTTCGATAACAGCGGGTTTTGCTACAGCGTCTGTGGTTTTGCTACAGTCCAGGTGCCTTTGTCTTTTCTTTTTTAAAAAATTAGGTTGAATCTTTGAAAAATCATAGTAAATCATAGAAAAATCATAAAATAAAAAATCTAATTTTGTTAGACTCCACATGAGTAGATCTACACAGTGAATATATAATATGATATACTTTAGTTCAACAAAATAATTATAGAAGTTGCGACTACGAATTATTTCAATTAATTATATATTCTTTGTGTAGAACTTTGTACTAAAGTATATCATATTATATATTCACTATGTAGATCTACTCATGTGGAGTCTAACAAAATTAGATTTTCTATTTTATGATTTTTTCTGTGATTTTACTACGATTTTTCAAATATTCAGCCAAATAAATAAAAAAGAAAAAGACAAAACCTTTCGTAGCAAAAACTTTATACTAAAGCATATTATATTATATATTTACTATGTAGATCTACTCATGTGGAGTCCAACAAAACTGGATTTTTCATTTTATGATTTTTCTATGATTTACTATGATTTTTCAAAGATTCAACCGGAATTTTAAAAAAAAAAAGACAAAGGCACCTGTACTGTAGCAAACCACAGATGCTGTAGCAAACCCGCGGTTACTGTAGCAAAACCACCTTCAAAACCGCCCGAGGGAGGTAAAATGCATGGTTTGAAAAGTTGAGGGAGGTGATTTGTCCGATTTTGGAGTTGAGGGAGGAAAAGTGAACTTATGTGATAGTTGGGGAGGAAATGTCGACTTTTTCCGAGGATAGATTGGCCGCCGTCGTCTAGGCCGAAAGCCCAGCATCCGAAAGATGGGCCATGGCCCGTTTCCTTCCTCACCCCAGCGGCGGCGGCCGTCTGTTATCCGCACCTTGTCCGCTTTGCCCCTTCTTCAACCTTCCGCTGCTGGTTCCGGAGGAAGGAGTGCGAGCAGACTGCAGCCGAATGGCGGCAGCGGCGCGGCCATCCAATGGTTGGTGCCTGTACTCTCCCCCTTCAAGTCTGTACTCCCCCGTCTGCTCATCTCGGCGGTATCGATCCATATGGTTTTGGTTTTCCGATTGCCGCGCGTAACTTTGACTCGGTGCTGGTCGTGGCAGCCACTCTTCTCGCGCGTCTCCGGGACGGCACGGCCAAGTTCGAGGTCCTCGACGACTCTGCGCTTGCCGCGCCCCGGAATGGCCCAGACTTCACTGCTTCGCCAGGGTTGCCTCCTCGTTGTATGTCTGCGTCATCTCTCCCTCAACTCTCTCTGCATATCTGAATCAATTAGAGGGAAGCAGAGTGAAGTTGCAAAAGCTTGTTAGTTCTGACCTTCTCGTGGGCAGGAGGGGTGGGTGGTCGGCGGCGCTGAACAAGGTGGAGCATTACGGGGTTCAGAGGGTCACCGGCGATGGCCGGTGCATGTTTCGAGCGTTGGTAAGTCGCAGCATAATCTCGTTCTGTGCGTTCTGATGGTTTGTGCATAAATTTTAAGGACAACGCCTCTTCAAGTACGTTTTTGGCATATCTGCACATTCATATCACGGGGAGACCTGGTATGTTGCTTGCAGGCTAAAGGAATGGCAAAAAATAAGGGGATTCCTTTGGCTCCAAGGGAGGAGGTACAAGATGCAGGTAGCCTGAAACAGTGTCTCGTACGTAGATCAATGTCCACATTACTGGTTTTGTTCTGTTTAATTTTGGCCTCAATGGCCACATTATTTGTGCACTTGATAAGTTGATATTGGAACAACATGGAAGTTATAGGCTGAAACAATGCAGGCAGCTTTACCTGTAACAACACTTTCTTTGTGAAAAAAGTTAATGGAGATTGTTGGCCCTTTTGTTTAAATTAAAGAAACCTGAGTTTACAATCATGTTATATGATAGCACACCACTTTAACAAACACATAACTTGTTCACAAGAGAGAAATAGAACATCAGAAAATTGGTATCCTTGTCGATTAAAAGAAACATGAATGACAGTGTCATTTGTTCTTATGAGATTTGAGCATCATATATCCATCTATGATGCCAACTGAGAGCTTGAATTTCAGTTCTTATCTTTGACTTGAAGGAAGAGTTTTTTACAAACTATGTGATGTAGCACTATATAGCATTTCAAACTTACAACCATAACCTTTCGTTGAAAAAACTTCTGGAAAATCAATGTCGATTAGACATATTTACGGACCAACAGACTAACAGTAAGCCCCATCACATTGCAGATATCTGGCACGATTTGGAGTTTTGGACACTGTTTCAGTTGTATAGAACATATGCATTGCAGATTGTAACCTCTTTACTCATCCAAACAAGGTTTTTTTTAAAAAAAAAAAAACACCTGCAAGCAACTTTAGCCTGCCGAAGTGCAGATAAACATGAGAATATCCATCGATCATCTGTTTACTGCATCTTCGTTGATGAGATTTTATTGTCGATAGTTTCTTCTAATTAATTAAAATTAATGTCCACTTTCATAGATGATTTACGGATGGCAGTGAAAGAAATTATATGTGACAGCGAGACCGAGCGGCTGGAGTACGAAGAAGCAGTTATAGCAATTACTGTGGAGCAATCATTGAAACGGTTAGGCTCCTATAACTTCCTAGTTTGCTTTGACAACATGAACTGACTTAAAGATGCTAACCAATATTTTCTGTAGCTACTGCCAAAGGATAAGGCGGCCTGATTTCTGGGGTGGAGAGTCAGAACTCCTGGTATAGATTTCATTGTTCTAAAAACTTGAAATTCTCAGTTTGTGCAGTCATCAATTATTTACCAGATGAGATTCATGGAGAATCTGATCGACATGGTAGACAAGTTCATGTGTCATTCTTATTCTACTTTTGTTAAACTTCTGAAGGTTGTAGCCAACATAGATGGAGAGCAGAATGCTAGTGCCTTACTGCCTGTGAAGTTGGATTATATGTCTGTCTTTTAGATATTACTTGCATATGACATTTTTCTCCTTTCAGGTCTTGTCTAGACTGTGTCGGCAGCCAATAATTATTTATATTCCAGAGCGTGAGGTAATTCTACTGGATCTTTGGTGCGGATCTGTAAATTTATTGTTTTGACTTAAATGAAATTGAACCATTTCTGGTTGGCCTACCTTTATTGTGAAAGTGAAGAAGTAATAATCAAATGTACAAATGATGGTGAATTTTAGTACCATCATTACCATGGGAATGAATTGTGGGGTGATAACATTAAATAATTCTAATAAAATAAAATAACAAAGAATTTGCAGCAGAGCCAAGAAAAGGTTAAAGCGGGCGTCGGACTAAATGATCTATATAAATTCATAGCACTGTAGCATCCCATTTCAGATATCTGCTTCCATAATCTATTTCTCATCGAATTTGAAATTCTTATTTGGATTAAAACATTACTTTTTGTTTCCTTGCAACTGAACTTGTCACTATGTTCTGTGATTCCATTGGCTATGTTCTGTAATCCCAAATTGAAACTGAACTTGACACTATGTTCTGTAATTGAGCTTGCCTCACATCTGTGATCTATCCTTAATGTTTGCAGTACCACGGTCGGGGTAATGGCTTCATTCCTATAGCTGAATATGGTTTGGAATTCACCAAAAATACAAAGCAGTGGAAGAAAAAGACACCAGTAAGACTATTATACAGCGGGAGGAACCATTATGATTTACTAGTGTGACATAGCTTCAGAACTATCTACTTTTTAGTGCATGTCGTCGTACAATGGTTGTATTGTTTTTGTTTTGTTCCTCTCTTTTTAGCCACCAATGGAATTAGTTCAGTTATCAAAATGTCAATTTCGTATTGAATATATGCCGTTTGCATGCTAGTACTTGTACCCCTGCCCTAGTGAGGCCGATATGCTATTTGCCAGCTATTTCTTCGGTGACCGTTTGGTGGCCGGCAGGATAATAGATCGTTTGTCGGAGTTGTGGCTGAGGGGTAATATAATACTTGATATCGAATTATTAGCACTCATCGTGTTATTTTTTTTTAGAGCTTAGCACTCGCCACTCATCGTGTTGAAGGCATGGCTGACCGGAGAATGTGGCTGAGAATGTGGAATGCATTTTTTTTTTTCTTGTTGGTCATTTTCTTTTACCGCGGTAGCATTGCTGCATGTTGCTACAACCTACGGGTTAGGATATATTTGGTTTATAACCATAACTTACCATGCCATAGGTTAGTTATATCATCGTTTTTAAGACAGTTATTTGGCTAGGTTTATTTCTTTTCAAACTTTGTCCTAAGTGTGGCTTCATTGTTTGTGTGATCATCTAATCTGCCCATAACAACTATAACTAATTGGGACAGTGTTCTTCAAAATGCTGAGGAGTTGGTGACCTGCAATTTAGCCGGGTCAGATGAATAATAAAGCTTGCTTTGCTTTCAAAAACAAATATCTGCAGAAGATATTCTCTTAATATGAATCAAAGCAAAGACACCTGAAAGCAAAATCAGACCACCATCAATCATTCTATCAACTGGCCTTGTCAACGAACCAAACGCACCAAGCAAGTGCGAAGATTATAGCGAACATTTGATCGGTGATGGCAATTGTCAGCGGAGCAGGAAGCAGCAATTTGGCATTTATCTAGCTAGTTATATACCGTACTATTAGTCTATTATTACCAACCATAATAAGGCCGTGCATGATTTTTTATTGTAAAAGCAAAGCGTTACGAAAAATGAGCTGTACAGGAGTAGGTGCAACAGATAGATTGTACAGTACGTAGAACGTACTACTCCTATGATCGTCTGCTACGCTTCCGTGCCGCCGCCGCCGTGACCGTGACGGACCCTGCCCAGCAACGACTAGACGTAGAGACAACGAGCACGACACGCTCCTAGGACCCTAGGACCCACTGTCAACCACCGTCCCTGATCCCTGACAGTAATGCGCGTGCGTATCAAAAATGCATACGTACGCCTCGTCCTTTCGGTCTTAAAAATTGGAGAGAAAAATGGCTGCCATGCCATGCCATGCCATGCAAGCAAGCAATGCGCTGGAGTAGCTGTAGCTCGGCAGTGCCGAATCAAGCTGCCAATCACGAAGATACAAGAGGATAGTCCGACGAGGCAGCAGGAAAAAGGCTGGCCGACGTGGGCCGCACCCGTCGTCCCGGGCAATAATATCTACGAGATCCTGACTGACGCCTGGGTCCCGCTCGCCCCTCCACCCATGCGATGCGACTAGTGCTTGGCTGAGTGCGGCTGAGTGCTTGGCTGCTTGCTTCTCCCGTACTACTTCTTCCCGGCTCCCCCACCGCAGCTGCCGAACTCCTTATTCACCGACATGTGGGTTCCATTCTATACTGGCCCCAGAGGCAGTGACTCGAGCCCTCAGAGCATCCTGTGCGCGGAGCTTCCTCGAATGCACACTAATGGTGGTAGTAATAATTGCTGACTAGTTTAATGAGCAGCAGCAAGGCAGGCACAGTGCTTCCTCCACATCCCCCGCTCGTTTGTTGCTGCTGGCCGCTGCCTTTTCCTTTCCTTTCCTTTCCGCCGCTGCAAAAGTGAGGCGCGGGCGGGCGATCGAGCTGGGGGAGAGGGAGACGAACCAACCCGTCATAATTCCATGGCTTAATCGCGTCTCGTGCTCCTGCCGTCCTGCGTATATAAGCGCGGCAATCGGGACGAGGTGTTCATTTCATTCTTCATTCATCCCAAGCCACGCCACGCCACGCCACGCGCGCGCAGAGGCCAAGGCCGGATCGGGCTCCTCTCAGTCAGATCTCGCCGGCCACGACCTGAGAGAGAGAGAGGAGGAGGAATTGGCCGGTGATCGGGGAGGGAGAAGAAGATGTTTAGCGGGACGCAGCAGAAGTGCAAGGTGTGCACCAAGACGGTGTACCCGATGGACCAGCTCTCCACCGACGGCGTCGTCTTCCACCGCTCCTGCTTCAAGTGCCAGCACTGCAAGTCTACCCTCTCCGTACGTTTTGCTCCCCTTGTTTGTGCGCGCATGTTTCTTTCTCTTCTTACAAAATGGGTAGCTGGACTGGGATGGATCTGTAGGGTAATGCAATGTAGCGTCGGCAGGGGTAGTAGATCTGCGAATTGCTGTGGCGAACGGATCTGGTGCGAGTTTTCTAGCATCAGGAAAATTCTATTCTATGCCTAGGAGGCAGGATACCATGATTTTGTCCCTTTTTCATTTATTCGTTGACATGCTAAAACAGAGGAGGATTGGGCAGAAAATAAATAGATGTAAATGATTTTTGTCTTCGTCGATGTATGTCTAGGCAAAGATAAGCAGTTGTGCAAGGTCTGACAGTCTCTGTCTTCATCGCCTTTGATTCATAGCTGAGCAACTATTCCTCGTTCGAAGGAGTGCCCTACTGCAAGGCCCATTTCGAGCAGCTGTTCAAGGAGACCGGGAGTTACAACAAGAGCTTCCAATCACAATCACGTACGTTTTCATTCAGTACCCAACCATTCAAATGAAAATGCAAGTTCTTTTGTGATCTGACGCAACGATGTGCTCATGGTTTTACTTCTTTCAGCCGCAAAGATTACTCCCGAAAAGTTGGCCCCTGAGCTGGTGAGTGCCAGTCTGTACGCTTCATTTTTGTCTTGTTTTCTTGAAATGGGAAGTGATAAGTTTTGTACAAAATCTGCAATCCAGACCAGATCACCAAGCAAAGCTGCAAGGATGTTTTCAGGAACACAAGACAAGTGCGCGACTTGTGGGAAAACTGCATATCCTCTTGAGAAGGTAATTTTCTGCCTCTTACATTTCATTATTTCCTTTCAAGATTTTAGGATGTAGTTTGTGAAATTCTGGCATCTAATTCAGTAGTCCACCAAGGTCAGTATTTGCTATTGAACATCCCAGGATCAATCCCCGTGGGTTTCAATGGCTTTCACAATTGAACAGATATTTTCCCCCTTCCTAGTCATGTTAACCAGATCGTGCTGTCAACCTAAATTTTGCTCCATTTAACAACAAAATTATATCTTTGTTCTTCTTAATTTGTCTAACTATCCTTTGTTGATTGCCTTGAGTCATCAAAACTGTTAAAAACATGTGGACAGTGGTTCTAATGCATGGCTGTAAAAAAACATTGCAGGTAACTGTTGAAGAAAAGGCCTACCATAAGTCATGCTTCAAATGCTCCCACGGGGGCTGTGCGATTACACCTTCCAACTATGCAGCCTTGGAGGGCATCCTCTACTGCAAACACCATTTCTCTCAACTTTTCAAGGAGAAGGGAAGCTACAACCACTTGATCAAGTGTGCTTCAGTCAAGCGCGCTGCTGAAGCACAGCCAGAACAACCAGCCTCTGAGTCCTGATCGCACCATTTCAGCAGTGGGGGTTTGAAGACGAGAGTTGGGAAGCCTCCTGTTTTTACTTAAAACCGCATGCTGTATGTTAACTTATTCCATCTATGCCCTGAGGATACCGGACTATTCTATTTTGGTATCCTCTGCTGTGCTAGCTGGATCACATCGGTGAACCATGGAATTGCTGTCATTTTCAATGGAATTGTTGTGCATCAAGTAGTGACATCTTCACTGAAATCTTTGTGCACGTAAGTAATGAAATCAGTTATCTTGCACGTGTCGATCGATATATTGACCCTGTTTGGATGCTAGGGTTAGAGTTAGATTGGGTTATTTTTTTGCCCAAATAACCCAAAAGCATCCAAACACATGGGTTAGATTGAGTTATTTTGGCTCTAACTCACCAAAAAGAAGTAACCACTCAGGGGGGTGATATTTAGGTTATTTTGTAAGCGGCAACCCAAAGGCACACTTTGGAAAAGTGATTGGAAAAATCTTCTAACTCTGTTCTACTTGAGGGTTAGAGTTTAGAGGATCCAAACACGCCCATTGACTATGTTGTTTTGTGTCTTGGGTGCTATGCAGAGTTTGGTATATGGTCCTACTAAAAGGATTCTGCCTCCCAGAAAGTTAAAGTGAAGCAGCTCTCCCAGGCAGGGTTAACGGTTACAATTGCTATTGTACGGTCTTGTGCGCAGAGAAACTGCCCACCTGTTGCTGGATTACGCTGAGCACACTGAGTGCCTCATGCTTTAAACATGTTCGATGCAAATGGAAGCGTTGGAAATTGAAATGACCGTGAGATTCTAAGAGCAACCAGAACATGGCGAGTCATAACACAAATAACTTGATTCAAAAAAAATAATAATAACACAAATAACTGCCAACTGGTAGTTGTAATATATTGCTGCCATATCATTTACAACCTTCCAATAGGTCACTCATTATCATATAATAGTTGACTACTGAGATAACTACCCTAACTAATATCTGACCTATCAGACCTAATTCACGGCTTTAAGGTTCCTGACACCGCCTATAATATCCGCATGCGCCACTGAAAACTCAAAAGTCAGAATAAATAGAAAGCGCCAGATTGATTTTGTGTATATGTTCATCCATGTATTCCTGCTATCTTGTGAAACAGATATTTCCACCTTTTAATTCAAAGGGATTTTTAAAAACCCTTACAGCGGACCAAGATTTTTGGAAATCAACTGTGACTACCTTTAAACCATAAACATACAGTAGCCTACAGTATAGAGCTTGTAGGCCAGCTTATTAGGTATTCATCATATAGGCAAAGTTGACTGAGAAAACAAAGGTATGCACTCATGCAAATGGGTTTTAGGTCATACCTGTAATTCAAGCAAGGCTAGTACAAAAAATATACTAGAATGTAACTCACTTCTATTTCTTAAACCGTCTTCTCAAGTTCTATACTCATGTTTATAACCCATGCTATACACAAATTAAACAATTCCAAGTTCAACAGTACAAAAAATGTAAACCCCACCACTGCATCCACTATATGTTCGACAACAATGCCATCATCTAGTACAAAATGGTGCATTTCACCACCCTATTTCCATATCCTTGCTAAGGATGAGCACACGCAATTGGACAAGACAACAAAGAAAAGTTAAGTGGCTACCATAGATTTCCAATTCTCCCCGCAACTCAAATCCACAGATCAGCTCGTGCTTACAGTTCTCCAATTCTCCCCTGCATAGACGCCTTCACTTCCAAGTTCTTCCTCTATTCTAAGCAGCTGCAAAGTTAACGTTGCAAGGTTACCACAAGTCAGCTGTATTCATGGTGTGTATGCTGTGTACTCACTACTCACGTAGAAATATAAAAGATTCAACAGAAAGAAAAACCTGATTGTATTTAGTTAGACACTCTCCACGGCGGGGGCACCGCTTTTGATCTGTCCGGCTGCAGCACCAACAGCCAGGTCAGCAATGAAAGAATCCTCAGTATCTCCAGACCTATGTGACACCATCACACCCCAATGAGCATCCTTTGCCTGCTTCACAACCTCTATGGCCTCAGTGACAGTGCCCACTTGATTTGCCTGCATATATAAAAATATTATGTTATTGACAAAGTAAACATGCCAAGAATACTAAGGGCCCTAAGTAAGAAACTTTTGCAGGCATCGGTATGTTTCCTGCCAAAACCTATGAAATAAGTGTGTTTTGAAATAGGGCATCAACAGAACCATATATGAACTTTTAAGGGAGCAAGGTTGTAATGAAAATACACGTGCAAGCAAGCGATTGCGACCAAAATGTGCCTAGAGGCTACAGCCTACTAGTTTAACTGCAAGTTTCTCAGCTCAGCAAATTCAAATAATATATGGATGATAAATGTATTACTGTTTCAGATTGAATACACCACTGTTCTATATAAATAAACTTACAGCTCAACTCAGACTACACAAAGCTTCATTTATAATGAACATTGAGGAAGAAGAGAGGTGTTTTCGTAAAGAATAAGTATGAGCATCCAGATATTGTCAAATAAAGCATGCCTAATTCCAGAGTTATATGTCATGTGGTAGTTTTACTTGTCACTCTCGAACTATTCCAATAACATGGACATATAACACAAACTAGCCCCATAAGAAAGAGTTTACATGGATGACTTGATACTTGCCTTGAGAACAAGAGCATTGCAAGTGTACTCACTAACTGCCCGCTTAATGCGTTAGGGGTCAGACATCAACAAGTCATCCCCTGCAACCTGTACACATTTCATACCATGAGGAGCTACTCAGGAACTAATAACTGAAAGTCAGAATAAAAAGAAAATCACCTGGCACAGCTCTAGAGTGGTCAATTTTTTTG
Organism: Hyparrhenia diplandra; assembly: GCA_015847255.1. Classification (NCBI taxonomy): domain Eukaryota; kingdom Viridiplantae; phylum Streptophyta; class Magnoliopsida; order Poales; family Poaceae; genus Hyparrhenia; species Hyparrhenia diplandra. Next base: position 29,271 of record JADLZK010002319.1, read on the forward strand.
AGTGCTCCCAGTCATCTTTATCAAAGGGCTGCTCAATGGAGACAAGTGGGTACTCTAGTGCAGAAAGTGCAGAGAAGAAATCAGTGAACTTGTGTTTATATGCTTCTGCTTCATGAAACTAAAATATGTAGAAAAGAAGAAAGATGATGCCAACCCACAATTAATGGATACCTGAACAAAGCTGGCTATAAATCTCAATCATATCATCAGCAGTTTTGAAGTTCTGCCCTGATTTCTTTGCTGACTTGAACTCCAGATCATATTTCTTTCCTGCAAAGAGTTAGGTGAACATAGCCATAAGCTAACTCATTCACATGGCAAATACAAAAGAACACAATGCATCGACTATAGAATCAACTACCGTTCAAGCTCACTATTTCTAAGGTTCAAGATTCAAGATTGTACAGTATCTAGTCATCTGGATGCAAGTAGAGTATATGTAGCAACATCATTTTACAAGATTCCTGCTAGGTGGTTCTGACAGCATGCTTTCAATGGCAAGCGACTGGTTCTGGTGTTTTTGTAGCAACAATAATAAACAAACAGATGATGGCATGGAAAAATGGAGGCATAAATAATATGGATCCAGGCCTAAAAGTGAGAACACCGCGTGAAACTCTTCCAGTAAGAAGACACAACCAGAACAGCAGAATGATTACATCCTCTCACCTAGTTTCATATTCTGTTTGATATTTTTATTCAGAGAGTTAATTTTTAACATTTACATAGTCCATGCATAGGCAATGGACTGCTTTTTCTACTTACCTACACAAAAATCAGTAGCACCAACATCAATCGCCAATTTTATTCTTCCATTATATCCAGCCCTCTCTACTGCCGCAATAACAAGATCCAGGCCTTGGATATGCTGGACATCAATAAAACAACATAGATATGGCATATTGAAATCTAAGTACCCAATTGGGAAAACAAGAAATAATGCGATATCAGAAAATAATAAAATAGTTTCACTTGCCTGGAAATATTTGGAGCAAACCCACCATGGTCTCCAATGTTGCAGCTATCTGAGCCACATTTCTCCGCGATAATATCCTGTAAAAGTAATTAGTAAGTAAATATCTACAAAAGTCGCAAAAACTTTCTGGCAGTCTGAAGGCAACTTTGCCACAAGCGACAACTGACCCAAATGAATAAATAGTAGCTAAATTCAGAACGGGAAAAAAAAAAAGAGAGAAGGAATCAGAAAGGCTGAGTGCAATATTAGTTAACACAATCTTATTATGCTTGATGAACATCATGAACCAAGTATGAATGGAAAACAACACTTTTGTTATGTTTGCAGCACAGATTGTTAAAAGTGAAGGCTACCTTGAGATGGTGATAGGTCTCTGAACCCATCTGCATTGCTTCTTCAAAGTTCTTAGCACCAACAGGAAGGATCATAATTTCCTGCAAATAAGACAGGTTTATAGTCCAGAACTACAGTTAACATGCTGATATGGTTGGTATACATGAACTATCTTAATATATTTCTGTTTACGCAAAAGATGGCAAAAGTGGACAAAATAAAGGAAATAATGCCTTCAAATTCTCAGATTCTAAAGGTTTGGGTACCTGAATGGGAAGACCATTTCCAGCATGCTTTCCACCATTAATGACTGTAATTGCAGGGACAGGAAGAGTTGTAGCGCTTTTGCCAACAAGATCTGCTATATGCTTGTAGAGTGGAACCTGCACAGCAACAAGCATCCAATGATCCGACAATAAGAATTCTGTGCAGTGGCACGAAACATTTATCAAATTACGATGATTTTAGCAGAAAAGCAGCACCTCTTTTTCAGCAGCACCAGCTTTGCAAGCTGCAATTGACACTGCCAGCATAGCATTTGCTCCAAGCTCAGCCTGCATTTTCACACAATATATCATAGCTATTTCCATTTGGCTATTTGCCAGAAATAAAGGGAACAGAATTAGGATACAAAAACAAATTGAGGCAGTAGTGGCAAATGAAAACACAAGTATAGTGAAAAGAACAGCATATTTTCGAGCTGTCAAATATAACCGAAATAATTAGTGTCCCGTACTGCCCCTAAATTGACTATATACCCAGTGTAAAGAATTGCTTGGGCATATGGAGCCATCAGTTGTTTCTGTATAGCATGGGTTTGACAATGCAGAATTCAGGAACAAAAAACCGCAGAAGAGAGAAAAGGGAAAGGATCTCCGAGTGTTCCACCTTGTGGCGCGCCTTGTCAAGTCCATGATGGCCTGGTCGATCTGCGCCTGCTGCTGCGGATCCATCCCAACGAGCGCCTCCGACACCTTGTCGTTGATCACCCGCACCGCGTCGGCGACCGCCCTGGCGAGCATCTTCCGCCTCTCGGCGCCCCCGGCCGCGTCGGCGGCGGCGGCGCCCTCGAGCGCGCCCGCGCCGGCCGCGGATGCTCGGTGCACGGCCTTGTTGGTGTGCAACTCGACCTCAACGGCTGGGGTGCCGTGCCCATCAAGGATCTGGCGTGCCCGCACCCTCGTGATCACGGCGGGCGCCGCCCGCCGCATGTGGCCCGCGATGAACAGCACCGGGTCGGCGGCCTTGGCGCGCACCGCCGCGTTCACGGCCTCCTCGATCTTGCGCGAGAGCAGGTGCTTCTCCAGGTACTCCTGCACCGACATGGCTGGCACGGCTTCACTACGCCGAGCTCGTGCTCACCTCCCCGACGACTCCGCCGTCTCGAGTGCGTGCGTGCGGCGAGTCGCCTGAATCCGAAGTCCCGGAGTCCTGAACTAGGAAGACGAGACAGAGAGGTCTGACGAGTGTGACGCATGGGCCTTGTTTATTGTTGGGCCGATTGGTTTTGGCACAAAGCCGGGCCTTAGCCCATGAACAAAATTACTTTAAGCCCAACTACTTTTGATCTACTAGTAGAAGACTGCCTCAAAAAAAACTTTTGATCTAGAAGAAGAGAGCCACTGCCACTGGATAGCTCTAGCATTCTCCACGCTCGAATCCACCGGCGCCGGGTCCATGCTCGAACACGTGAGAACTCTCCAGAAACCACTTTCTCCTCCACTTCTTGGCAATCGCTTTTCCTCTATAAAAGCTCCCCGCGCCGCGGCGACTAGGAATCAGAGACAGCACAAGAAGCGATCAGGAGCTCAACCAAAATCGTTCGAACCTCTCAGCGCAAATCTCCAATCCGTAGTCGTAAACTAGAGTGATAGGAGCCAAAATCGAACCAGCCATGTCGCTGATCCGCCGCAGCAACGTGTTCGATCCCTTCTCCCTCGACCTCTGGGACCCCTTTGAGGGCTTCCCCTTCGGCTCCGGCAGCAGCAGCAGCAGTCTCTTCCCCTCGTTCCCGCGCACCAGCTCGGAGACCGCGGCCTTCGCTGGCGCGCGGATCGACTGGAAGGAGACCCCAGAGGCGCACGTGTTCAAGGCGGATGTCCCGGGGCTGAAGAAGGAGGAGGTCAAGGTGGAGGTTGAGGACGGCAACATCCTCCAGATCAGCGGCGAGCGCAACAAGGAGCAGGAAAGAAGACGGAGACCTGGCACCGCGTGGGAGGAGCAGCGGCAAGTTCCTGCGCAGGTTCCGACTGCCCGAGAACGCCAAGACGGAGCAGATCAGGGCCGCCATGGAGAACGGCGTGCTTACTGTCACTGTGCCCAAGGAGGACGTCAAGAAGCCTGAGGTGAAGTCCATTCAGATCTCAGGCTAGACATCGGTCCGGTCGTCGTGCCTGAGTGATTGGAGGAAACTGCAGTTCGTCTCGGTCCTGTTGTGAAATAAATAAAATTATCTAGTGTTTGTCACTAATGTGATGGCAGTGTGGTATGATGGTGGAATGTGGTCAGAAACTGTCTCTCTTTGGTAATGTACTCCGTATGATGTATGGTATCTCGTGAGTTTGCTCTTTATCTAAGAATTTCTTCGTTTGTGGAAGTATCTTAAGGTCTGTTCATGTTTTTGTCGCTTCACTACATCTCACTATAGCATATAGCACCGTGCATCTTGACTTAAAGGTATGTTGAATGTGATTAAGTTAAAGAGGTATGTTGAATGTGATTAAGTTAAAAGATCTTCAAAAGTGCAAATGTGTTCGTGAAATGTTAAATCTCCTTTTCGCTGATTCTAAGGTATGTTGACGGAATCCTTTCCTAGGCCCAAAAAGATTTCACTTTTACACATGCGTTTAAATTTCCATACTCTTACAACAAACCAATTTTTAGTTATTTATAAGTGCTATCTCACCAAAATTTGCTTTAGCAAAAAAAGAAAGAGCCTAAGCCCACTTACATGTAGTCATGACCTAGCTAGGTAGAGATAATCTTGGATGGGTTGGATTGGATTTGTCAGATCGTGTGGCCCATGATTAAATCTAGTGACTGCCCCCTCTCATGTTGAGCTACACCGTAAGTTCATGACACATGTGCTCAGTAATGACTTGTGTCTAGCAAAGTGCAGTGAGAAGCTGTCTCATATTAAGAATCAGTTTTACTCAATTTTTATGTCAATAAAATAAGACCATCTCAAACCAAATAAAATAATTGAATTGGAATGCAATTCCCATTTCCATGTGGATTTGATTTGGTCAATTCCTAAACACAATGGAGCCCCTCAGCTTCAGACCAAACTTAAAAAATAGGGCTTTATATATATTTGGTTTTACACTTTAGGCTACATTTTACAGCTATTAATATATTGGGCGATGGGTACCAAGAGATTGGGTACCATTATTACATGGTACTCAGGCAAGTACCATAGGCTAGTATATCACATTCCAAATAAAGTTCAAACTCCTTATCTTGCAACCTAGGCATATGGAAACTCTATTGCAAGCAAACAACAAGAAGGCTATCAGGCACACCAAATGAAAGAGTCCATAAACTCAATGTCTGATGAGATGCTTGATGTCCTTGCAACATAATACTTTGTATGAAAAAAATGTTCCAAAGTTGGTATCTGTTCATGTGATGTGCATTTCAAGCATGTGAAAAGAATTATATAATGAATTGCGTTAGTACCATCCTTAACACCATAGTATGGACCTAAAATTCTTCATCTACTCAAACACACCTATGGTAGGCTCAATAGGTTGCCTACACTTACATCGTTTCTTTTTTCACACGGGCTAAATAACCTTTAGTCCTGGATCTGAAACAAAAGTGAGTTGGTTCGTCAACTTGATATGGTACCAAGGCCATGGATATACTCCCTCCGTCTACAAATAACTTTATCTTTTTGACTTTTAAGACATCATGTTTTAACCTTTCGTCTTATTCAAATTTTTTTATACAATTTATAAAATAAATAAATCTGTATTAAAAGTATCTCTAATGATAAAATAAGTCATATCAAAATGGATGATGTTTATATAAAAATTTTTAAATAAGATGGCGGTGAAACATAATATCTTAAAGTCAACATAATGAGTTATTTGTGGGACGGAGGGAGTAACCTTCTTGTCTATTGGAATTGTTATTTTATTTAATTGCAGCCAACTCCTGTTTCTACATTTTAGGCTCGAAGGAGCTTTCACTTGAGATGGGTGGTGAAGCATACTTTTGAGTTGAACTGTTCAGTACATTGCAAGATATAGCTTAATAGAAATAGTCCTACTACACACTTGACCATGAGTAGTCAGTAATGGGCCTAGGTATTATAGTAGCACTCTCCATAGAATGTATGAACTCTTCCATGGGTAATTTTCTCCAAGAAAACATATAAAAATATATTGCATTAGAGTATAAATATGTCCACCACTTTTTTTTTTACTTTAGTCCACACATTTTTCATCTTGTTGATTTGATCTACCAAACTATTTGATGTCACAAAGTATTTTTTTCTTATTAAACATGTTGATCTTGGCCGCTTGCAAGTGTTTCCACGATAACACGGTTACTTTTGGCCGTCCGATTCGTCCTCGATTTATGTTTTTTTTTTTTTTTTTTTACCTTGTGTGCTTGTTGGTCACAATAATAGCATACATCCATGCCTTCCTCTCATTGGACATTTTGCAAGCGTCGTCACATCCCAAGCCTTTTATACCCGATTGGGCCGGCGCGCCTGCAGCTCCCCTCTTTCCGGCCCGCTTTTTGTCATTGTGTTCTTCTCATGCGTTACATGCGCCTTGCCCGGAAGCCGCTATCATTTGCCGTCGCCCGCCGCAAAGTCGAGTCGCCCCCCTTCCTCCCGTGTGGTATGCTTTCTCTCCCTTCCCCTTTCTCTCGCTTTGAATTTGATTTCCCTTTTTTCTTGTCTGCCTCGTGTGTTATATAAGGTAGTGTTTGGCTGATGGGATGAAGTGAGATAGGGCGTGTGACGGTCCCTCTTTTAGGATGTTTGGTTGGAGGCATCCTAGGGTGGGATGGTTCCTCCTCAGATGCGGGACAACCCTACCCCAACGATACGAGTGGATGGGGCGAGGGGAGAGGCGACATGCTTGCACCGCGAGGGAGAAGAAGCGGTGTTGTGAGGGCAACGTAGTAGCTGAGCTCGCTCGGGGGTAGAGTGCGACGGCACACAACCGACCTTAGAGGCGGAGGAGGCCCACGACGGCATGTGACCAATCTTGCAAGGGGGAGGGGAAACTGCGGATGAGGGAGGAGCCTGGGGGGTCGTCTTGAGGCGGGCGAGTGAAAGGATCTAGCAAGTGACCTAGAGGGGGGTGAATAGGCCTTTTCTGAAATTTAATCAACTTCGAGCAAACTGTGAGACTAAGTAACCTTCGGGAAAATTTGCAGAGGTCGGAAGTCCCAGTACTAAAAGTGAAGCTTTTGGGGATCAGAGTATAAAATCGACCAATGCAGAATTTAATGAAAGAAAATTAAATCGAATGTGAATATGCGATACTGGCCTTCTTGGGGAGTATGTTGAGCTATCCAAATGGTTGGTTGCATCTAGAAGATGAGGAACTAGTAGATTGGATGCAAAGCCTGTAAATCGATTCGAATCAAAGGCAATAGAAGCAACAACCACAAGAGACACGAGAATTTATCCCGTGGTTCAACTCGCCACAAAGGCTTATCTACGTCCACGTTGCTGAGGATAGCCATAGCCTCTCTTTTAACTTCGCTCCCCATCTCCAATATATCACCAAGGCAATAGGTTAGAGGGTTTTCTTGAGTCACAAAATGGTAATGCAAACGTCCCAATGCTTAGCCATAGCGGATTGGGAGCTCCCAAGAGGCAGCTAGCCATCTAGAAGCCAAGCTCAAGAGTAAAGCGAACACACCAAGCGGCTAGGGCTTCACCAAGTGAAAAGAATGGAGAAGGATCTTCGAAAGCTTCTCACACTCTAGAGCCAAATGCCTTAAAGAATCACAAAGATTTGAAAAAGAGAGTTGGGAGCACCAAGCGGGAATGGAGATAGATAGAGCTTGGTTTGTGGGGAGTGAGATGAATGAAGAAGATAATTGTTGGGTGAGAGGGTAAAGAATATAAATAC
>JADLZK010002320.1:0-59319 GCA_015847255.1 Hyparrhenia diplandra
CCGACTTGAAGCCATCAAGCAAAGAATGCTAATCACAACCGGCATCTGGAGCACCAGAGCGCCGCTGGCTCTTCGGACGGCCGCAGGGAGAGTTCGCCCGCAGGGACGCTGTGTAACCAGACAGCCTTAATTAGCCTTTAGCCAAGTTAAAAAAGCCTTTAGCCGAGCGAGCATCATTTAGTGCGTTTTCGATACGACGTGAGCAATCGTGTTGCCGGAGCTATCTAGCTAGTGAACGGCTTGGAGTAGATGCGTGTAGCATCCATGGCAATCGTATGTGTTGCCGGAGCTTTCTAGCTACTAGTAAGCAGCGGCGTACAGTAAATGCGTGTAGCATCCCATGGCAATCATGTTGCCGGAGTTTGCTAGCTAGTAAGCGGTGGCGTGCAGTAGATGCGTGTAGCATCCCTGTATACGGCCATATCCCTTTGCTTCCCGGCCTATTTATATGCGCCGATTTTGTATCAGTTTAGCGTACTACTCCATCTTCATCCTATATCGCAATATGTCGTGGCGGGCGACCGAGAGGAGGAGGGAATGGACATGCTTCGAGGACGAGCGGCTGCGCCGCTTCATGATGACACACGGCCCCGACCAGTGGCGCATGGCGCCATCGGGCGCCGGGCTGAGCAGGGACGAATTTGCCTGCCGAGATCGCTGGCTATTTAATTTAAGCCCCCGAAATTCGTTGCGGAGCGATTACCCAAGAGGAGGAGGGATAAGCTCGCATACTGGCATAGCATCTACGGCGACTTGTAAGTATATTATTATTTTATTATTATTATGTATACTAGCTGTATGTGTGCTTGTTTGCATTTCCTTCATCCACGTGGCCGCGCATGCAGATGGTGGCAGATCTCCGCAAAGCTGCCGGGGCGTACACCCAAACAAATAAAGCACCACTGGTGCTCTGTCCTTCGGCCCAAGTTAATCAGCCGGGGCATCGACGTCCGAGTTCGAGGGCACACGACGCCAGCCACCTCCCACAGCACTGCTGCTGCTGCTCTCTCCTGCGATGCCACCGCCAGCGCAACCAGCAACCTCTTCTTCGGCTGCTGGACATCAAGGCACGTTGGCGGACATAGCATCGGTGCTTATGGACGACAACGTCGCTCCCAACATTGAATACAATGATGTATGGTCTGTGGAAGATTTGTTAGGCCCCGATTTCGACTGGACTTGACAGTCGGAAGGATCAGGGTGGTGCTTGCTACCCTGTTGATATGATAAATTCAAAATTTCAATGAAATCAATCACCCTTTTTTTTTTTTCCGCGAATACACAAGACCTTGCGTATCTTTGTACGAGGAAAATAGAATGTATGTACAAGGATGCCAAACCCGGCTAAACCGTTTGATCCATCGATCAACCATATAAATATGACTACATGAAGGAAAATAACATTCTTTCCACCAATGATACGTGCAGCACTAACCTTGCTGCAGCAAACTCCTCAGGAATTGGGCACCCGCTTCGATCCATGGATCAACCTCGATCTTGATCAGCAGCAACGTTTTGGCAACAGGCTCCGCCACGTTCCTGAAGCACCTGGCATTGCGCTGCTTCGGAGATGCCATGAAACCAGCGTGAAGAGGGTCACTACCCCAGATCAGCACATCACTGCTGTAACATCCCAGAGTTTTGTACAACTAGAAAAATCCCAACGTTTTAAAATTTTTGCTTGAACATGTGATGCATGTAAATTTTAGGTCAAACCTAAGTAAAATGTTTTCCTTTCCGCCCCAAATTCAAAACTCGAGCTTGAAATCATTTTATTATGAAACACCTGTTGTGAAGTTGACCCTGGCTAGGTGAAAAACATATAGCAGGAGTTCTTTTGAAATAAAATGTTTCTAGGAGAAAAATTAAAACCTTAGTTGAATTGGCCGCGCTTTTCGAAATCAACATATGCAACCCTCATGATTTAAAAAATTCTTTTTCTAAAACCTAAAGCACTAACTCTCTCATTCATCCTCTTCAAAGAAGTTTACAATAAATTGTGCATCATGTTTAGCTTAATTAGTTGCACGATTGGTTTGGTCCTTGTCCTGTTTTGTGCTAGGAGGTAGTCTCTCTCTCGTCTTGGTAATCACCGCTGCATGCCCTCACGTACACGCACACCTTGGACCAAGCCAGCAGACTGCTCAACCACGCATACTTGTACAAGCCAACAGACTGCACGTAATTGGGCAAGCAGCCATGCACGGCTTGAGACCAATCCTACAGCATCACCGTTGGCTTGATCAAAGGCCAACCCGAGCATCAGCCCCGTCGTGGCCCAATCGAGCACAGCACAGCACAGCGCCGCTCCTCTCTGCCTCTCGCGTAAGCCGCATGCAGGAACCGCCGCTGTCGCCACCCAGACCGCGCACCTGCACCCGTGCCCTCATGCTCCGCACTCAATCCCGCGCGCCTGCCCGTCACCGTCGCATCGCAGCGCCTCGACGTCCGTACGTCTAGCGCCGCGTCTGCTGCTTCGTGTCCCGGCCATCCCATCATGTGACGCGGACGCCGAGACGGGCCTAGCTAGGAGTCCTAGCTAGCTCTAGCGGTATGAGAACTGCAGCAGCCGGCGCCCTCTCCTCCTCCTAGTAGCCGCCACCTGCTTTCCCTCCTCTCGCCCGCGCTCTAGCGCGCCGAGCCCGGCGTTCTCCGTCTCGTCGCTGCCGCAGCCGGCCACGATCGCGCAAGCGGCTGCAATGTCGCCCGCAGCGCTGCCTGGAGCCTCGATGCCTGCCAGGTCCCCTTCATCTTGACCCTGCCTCACGCTAATGGTGCGTGTGTCGCTCGTCATGGTGACCCGCGTCGGGAGCCCCATCGCCGAGCAGCACACCTTCACCCACTCCCGGACGTGCCTGCCTCGCCACCGGGCGCCACGCCACCAGCACGATCGCGACGTGGAGCGGCGGCCCGAAGCAGCGCCACCACGTCTTCACGACCCTGGCCATGACGTCGTGCACGATGCCGTCCACGACCGGGAGCCTGTCCCTGCTTCGGCACGTCGCCATCTTCAAGGTATGTCATGTAATAGGCCTCCGCGACGTCGACCTTGAGCATGTCTGCCGTCATGCTGTTTGGGTAAGCCCTGCAATCCAAAGCTCCCTGTCTTTCTTGGACAGTAACCACCGCACCTGACCCTCTCCCTTCCTGTGATGCGAGATCTACCCATTGGGACTGCTCTGCCTGCACCACGCGTCTGGCAATCTGTGAAACCCGGTGAGCACCCAAGCCTTCACCTTTCTTCCCCAAAGTCCCAAGCCTGTCTGCCTGTTTCAGCCTTTGACGCCGGCTCTGAAGTCGGATTTCCCAGAACCGTGAGCGCGCGTCGCTGTTATCCTGCAGCTGCATGCGCGTTGAGATTCCCGCTAGTCAAACACCCAACTTGCCCCTTCTGATTCCCTCGTTGCTGCTTTTCCCTTTCCATTCCTCCTTTTCTATGCTTCCATTCCAAACTTACACACCTCTGATTCCATTCTTTCTTTTTCCATTCCTTACTTCCTTCTTCCACACTATTCAGCTTGTTTCCAATTGTTCAGACCTAACCTCTCTCTTCTCCCTTTTTTAAACGACTGTGTCGACCTCTGCAGCGACGGCGCCGCCGCCGACGCCATAGCCGCCGTTGCCTCTCCAAACCATTTAGTCGAATCACTTCCAGGTGCTTCTTCATTCTCCTCCGCCGCTCTCCCTCTCGCCATTTGACGCCAGCTTTCTCTCTCTGTCGGCCTCTCTCTCTCTCTCTCAACCTACTCCTGCTCTCTCTTCCTCTCTCCGCACCAACCCTCCCGCTGTCTCTCTCCCCATCTCTTCCTCTTTCTTCTATTTTTAAATCTCGCAGTCTCAATCTCTCTCTGCTCTTCTATTTTTTAGATCTCGCCGCAAGTATTTCTCTCTCAATGCCCCTGCCTACTTGTCTCGGATCCGCACCTCTCTTTTTCCCTTGATTGACTTTCGGATCGTATTGACAGTCTCGATCTTGATCCGTCCTTCTCTGCAGCAACATAATCCATTGGTACTCCAGCAGCTATTAAAAGTATGTGCTCGTCATTTCTCTTTCCCCTGAAGTAGTTTCATGCAATTTGTTCTTGTTCAGCACTGCATTTTGGACAGTTTTCTTTCAACACTGTTGTGAATCTGCATTAGAACCAATGTATAACAGAGTTCATTCGTAAGTTTCAATTACTTCCTAGTTTTGAATTAGCTAAACTCGTTATGTCATATATATACCCCTACTTAACATTCCACATTATTTGTAACAAACACAATGTGTTTCCTCTACAGTTTGTTATGACCTGTACCTATGTCTTGTACAAATAATTTTTTCAGGCTACATTTTCCTCCATTACTTGTAATGATACTTCCTGGCAGCTACATTGCCTCTATGTGCTTCAAAAACACAGATCCAGATGTCTTACTGTCTGTTGTCTGTGCGTGTGTCTCTACTGCTCTTCAGGTATTCAAATGGAGGAAGGTGAGAACTGCTATCAGAAACATGATCTTAATTCGCAATTTGGCCCGTCATCCCTAGTCACAGGTGTTTTTCAATTTTTTAGAGCATTTTGTGCTTGCTTCATATTTTTTTTTTGCATCCTTGCAACACATAAAAAATGGGTTAGTGGTTGCACTAATTACAAATTGTTTACTGTATTTGAACTAGCTCTATCTACTTCAGATCACTGTCTATTCAATTTGGACCTGTAATCAACTGATAACAAAGAAGAACATCATCTAATTAGGCCTCCCAAAAAAAAGTATTCCACAAGTCCTTAAAAAATCCATTTATATTGAAAACTAACCTGCGTTCTGCAGTCCAATGTCAGTCCTTGGGTTCTGCCTATCACTATCATGTATTCATGTTGCATGCTTCTCAAATAACCCAACAATGCTGAATGTGTACTCACAGTAATGTTGTTTACTTTAATCGCCCAAACGTCGAGTTTACATATCAACTCTTGTAGCCTCCTGCCATTTCTTATATTGATAGTATTTTGAACACTAATTATGAATTAAAAAAATCTAATTAGTTTTGCATAATTTCCAAATCTGAGAGTAGTAGCAGTACAATAGTATCTGAATGTGCTCGCCTCACACCTTTTCCTTTATTTTCTGGTTCAGCTGATCCGTGTTCCTAATATATATCACTTTATCATCTCAAGCAACTGCCAGACATGAAAGCACATTGGTAACGGATCTCCACAAACCGAATCAAATTTGCTATACATAGTTTCTTTGACATTCTATTTAATGACCTCATTGTGCCCATATACAGACATGCAATTTACCAACGTTTCTTCCATGAGAGTAGAATTAGTTTACAGAATCCACTTAAACTTGTCTTGTTAAAACTTGGCATTCTCGCTTTTTCTTATTGTAAGATTTTACCTTGTGTTATAGGTACACCTGTAATTTTGTACTCTATTCTTTGCAGAGGAGTGTTTACCTTCTATTGTCTGTTCACATTGGCTAAAGTTGACTAGCTGAGATTTCGTACTATGCTACTTAATGACTATGGATTAAATTAACTACTAGTATTACATGTTATAGTTGTCTTGATAGTGTATAGTATCTCCTAAAATTTTTGACATGCCCCTAATAAAGATGTCAATTCTCTGTTATGTTGCACTTTACCAGCTAAACATAATAGTTGTTATTTGATTCTTTAGGTGACACCTTTGTACTCTCACGGGGATATCATTGCCGAACTATTGTTAGCTTATTGGTCAAGGTCAGTTGAATTCTAGCTCAGAAAATGAAAGTCTTAAGCAAGTTTGTCATCAAAGGCCTTAAAGAACAGTCTATCAACTGAGTCCATCTATATGAAATCTCTCATTAGTCTCTAGCTTCTAAGTTGTGAGAATAGCCACTATTCTTCAAACTGTGTCCCATTGTATTTTTGTTGATATACTTTATTATTTCACATAGCTAGAATTTTTAGATAATGGCCAAAATCAATTTTTTTAACTTTTTATAATTGCAAGGAAAAGTAGCCTTTTTAAATTACACTTCTTAAATATCTTTATTTTCCTTTTTTCCAGTGAAGTATTTACCTTTGTCCAATATGATGATTTTTCTAGTTGGTCAATCAGGCTTTCTTCCTAAGTGATAGTAAGCGTTAGCACGGGCATACTACTTAAAAGTCCTCATTAGCCTCTCGGTTCCTAAGTTGTTCTATAAACAAATCTAAAAAAATGTTAGCACCTACTAAGGTTTTAGGACCATGTTGCAATTTGTGATATTACAGGGAGCATAGTTTGCATAATATATAGACATTTCCTCATTCCAAATCTTTGGAGTTCCATAGATTTGTAGTATTTTTAGTTTATTGCATATTCTTCACTGGTTTGGAGTTGCACTATGTGAATATTTGTGGCAACTGCCTGTACCTATCTCCTTTCAAAAAAAACTTCCTGTACCTATATCTTCAGTTGATGGCTTGACCATGTTTCCTTTATAATTTGTTTGGTTGCCTAATCTTACATTACATATATACTGAATCTGTGCACTAAGATGCATGCATCATTGGAGATCTGCCAACAACAGTTATTACCATTCCTTAGGCGATGTAAATGAAAAGAGCTATTACTGTCTGCCCACAAAAATGAAAATAGGTGGCATTTATGAACTACACTATTGGTGACAAGATTTTTGGATTAGCTCTTCTATGCAATCTTTCAAAAAATGTTAGTACCGTTGGACCTTGCATGGTACTTGTTTATAGCATGATCATTGGTTTGTTGACCATTCTAAAACTTCACTAGGGAATTTATGTTTATGGACTCAAGTAGCTCTTAGTTTCTGCACATCGTAGATTACCATCAGAGCAACAAGCATTATTACTATTTCCTTTAAGAGTCAAAGTCTAATGCATCCTAAAACTACAACGTTTAGGTCAATGATGGCTCGTGCTTGTCTAATAGGCAATGTGTACTGACTCCTGAAGCAGAAGGCTATCACCAGGTACTACGTTTTGCCCATTTGGCGAAGGTTGCAAATTTATATTTTTATAAGCTTCTCTTGCACTACATTGGTTGCAGTTGATAAGGCTATAATACGTTTTTTTTTCTTCATTATTTTCAATGATGGCTGTCAGATAGACTCTGTCACTCCCTCCATGGCGTTCATCTCTCGATCCTGCCTCTCCTTTTCTCTACTGCAGTTTTCATCTCTGCCTCACTATCACTATCACTCTCCTCTCTCTCTCTCTCTCTCTCTCTCTCTCTCTCTCTCTCCCTCTCTCTCCCCAAAGCACCTTTCTCTCGGATCCGCTTGTGTGAAGGTTTGATCCATGATCCATCTGATTCGACTTTTGGATTCTCCGGTATCTATGGTCTGCTGTTTGTTCGCCGTTTCTGAACTCATTCATCCACAAGATTTTTTTAGATTAAATGGACGGTACATAGTCGATTTTTATGCGGCTTCTTGATTAAATTACTAATATCTTACGTTGTAGACCTATTAGTACCTCGCGATTTATTTATTGCTAGGTCGATTACATGATAGATCTAGTACTTTGTTGCTGTTACTTTTTTCAAACAATGAATACACCGTGCTCTGCAATTTCTTCGTCATTTCTCAGCTCACTCATCCCCTGAGTTTTAGTTTTCTCTATACTGTGCCACGGTCCATTTGCATTTTTCTTTTATTCGACTCTGTCCCACTCTGCAGATATAGAATGATCCATAAGGTGGTAATTGCCATCATAACAACTGTGGTTTTGTCAATTCTCTACATTACCTGAATATTGGTTGAACATTTATCACAGATGAATCCATGTATGTAGTTGCAAATAGATGCATAAATCTAAAGGTGTGCCACTTTTTTTTCAGAATCTAAAGTACTCCAGTTCATCGCTACACATGGAAAATGGATCTAGGAACAGTCAAAATCTGTTGTTTGACAACAGTCTTTGTAGGCATTGGGAGCTCAGGTGATGTGTTATCAGATACTCAATGAGAGTACATCGTTGTCTTTAACTACTCTTGATTGATTCATATATTGATGGGCTGTGGATCCTTGTGGTCTGTCAACCCGCGTAGTTGAACACTAGGAAATGTTGTGTTGACGCAATGTTTAGCTATCCTTGTACTCAGTTACGGTGGTATTTATATTCTGTCAGATCTTATTATCTAAGCTGCAGCCTTTTGCACTAGCCCGAACAAATCTGCTGTGAGCCTTTTTAATACCAATTTTAGAACATATAATGCTTGTGTTTTACGCTTCTATGAGTGGTAAATTGCATTCCTGTGTAATCTTGTCATGACATGGTTCTCAATATCTGAAGGACTGATACACCTTCAGCTTCATAATCAAACTCCAATAACTATGAGCTTTTTAATACCAATTTTAGAACATATAATGCTTATGTTTTGTGTTTGGTAATCTTATCATGACATGGTTCTCAATATCTGAAGGACTGATACACCTTCAACTTCATTAATCAAACTCCGATAACTATTATACTTTTTTTTTTATAACGAGCCGTAGTGTTAGCACGGGCATTATACTAGTGGATGAAAGTTCTACTTTGTTTTGCTAGGTTTGATGTAGTTGTCTTTTTTTTCAAAATCTGGTCTGTAGATATTTGCCGTTTGCAGCTAAACATGTCGTTTTCAAATAATTTCACCACAAAATATAAATTGTTGTATTACATTTACCTATTTTTACATTTACCTATTTTTAGACTTAGAAGACCAATAATTCTTCCAATTCTAGTGTATTTCTTATTCTTTAGTACTACTTTTATAATGTTAGTTAGCTTAATACTCACAGGCTTTATTTTTTTTTATTTTGGTACAAAAATGAGATGGGATTTCCAGTAATTTTTGTTCCTTATTTTCATTGCAGGCAAAGCTCCAAGGTTTACACTATATGGTTATGGAGAGGGAACTACAGATTGCTTATTTGTTGTCTGAGTTGCTGAAGGGAGCAGCACTGTGGTGGCTGTAGTAACCAATCAGACAAGCCTGGCAAGGGAGATGGTTGTTCGAAATGCAATTATTAGATGAAATAGCATGTGATGAGTAAATATGTAATTTTTAAATCACATTAATCTCTTCCAAGAATCCTAAAAGTGTTACTTATTTTGATGACGAATATATACTATATATGGTTTCTTACATTTTTGGGAGCTCAACGCTATGTGTTGGCTGCATCCCTATGCCCGTCCATGGAATCACGTATTCACGTTAATAAAATAAAAATACAGGTATCACCACCTAGTATAGCAGTGCTCGTCTGTATTGAATAACTCATCTAACTTTTTAGTATTTATTAATTTCACGTTCGTCTAATCAACGATTCGAAGGTTTCTGTATGATAATTATGCCTGTAGGCTCGATTTGAATCCACTAGTAGAATTTTAGTTGGCATGGTGGTTTTTTATACTACTGATCATTGCTATTTACATTCTACTACAACATATGGTTGATCTAAAACTTCTACGGAAAAGGTTAGTATAATTTGTTCTTGTTCCCGTCCATATTTTTTTTAATAAAGTACTCATCAACTATAGTGCATTTAGGACTTTACACGATGCATTTGATACTTTTTAGTTTCATATTCTCAATGCTACTTGCTACCATGTCCCCTTGAACCGTATACAAGTGAATAATATATGCTTTAGTACCTATGTTAGGCTAATTTTTCCAACACATTCTCATAAAATATTGTTAATCCCTACATATCTATAGCCAAGGATGTTTAAAGAATAGGATCATTTCGTTAAATGGTACAAAAAAGGATATCAAGGAGGCATGTTAAATTTCATCTTCAAATTACAACAGATAATTTAATTAAAGTTGGTTGTGAATATATTTCTTGTTTTAGAACTCTGCTATAGTATGACTTCCTATCCCTAATTTTCTCATCCACCTAATTGGCTTTACCCCTGACCATGGACGATGCTCCTAAGGCAACCTCATTCCTATTGTATTTCTTTCATTTATTCTACCTAGATCTATTTGTTACCAAAGAGAGGTAGATGTGGAAGGGATGGTTTGCCTTCTAGTTGCCTTCTGTATTACAGAAGAAGTGATTTTTCCATGGCTATCCGTTTTTCATTAAGTATCATTTCATACTATCGAACATTTTGTAGTCACCTCATTTGTTCAATAGGAGTCACCGAGGGTTGCTATTATGAGATCTTTCCTTGCTGGAGATAAATTTCCAACCTAAGCCTGACCAACGTATTACCACAACAGTTCTCACTATTGTATCTTGCAAAGACGATGTAAGGCTTGCTCACTCCTTTTGCATTATCTTTCAGTAACAATATTGTTTTTTATTAAATAAGTTTCCATCATTTTCTTTTCATTATTTTTTTCTTTTTGCAGGTCTCATTTGAAAAAATTGCAAAATCAGTTGACAGTGAATACTATCATGACATAGTCTCCACTATTGAGCATCTAGAAGCATCTTTTTTTTTTTTTTTTTGATATTTTCCAAAAGGATGGTCTTTTATTTGACCATGGTTCCAACCGTAATGTACCCACTTAGATACTATTTATTATCTAGCACCCTCTTTTACATAGACATTTTATATTATTACTATCATGCTATTTGTTGTCCCCTCTAATTACCATTAATATTGTTAACTCTGACAATTTCCAACCTCGATCTCACATCTTCAAAGCAACATTGGATTCCATCCAACAATCACATCAGTCGTTTCTAAGCGTTTCCTACTATAAACACAGCAATTTTTTTAAATATATGAGTAACAATATCTATGATAAAGTGAGTGTATTAAAAAAAATCTATAACATCTAATGATGCTAGTTTGATGCCATAAATTTGGGGTGTTGATTTTCTAGAAATTTGTTGGATATATTTTCCTAATAAACTTATTTCGAGATACAAATGTTTCTAATATTTTTCTGAACAAATCTAATCAAAACTTAAAAGAGTTTGATTAGCACGAGTGACATAGCAACTTTTTTTGGGACAGAGCCGTGCATTTGATTGATCTTGCCATTATCTTGTAACATGTAATTCAAACTTTTCAAAAAAAATGTATGCGTAAGGCTAATTCAATTGTGAGCTCAAAATATTGCGCCTAGCCGATGAAAATAACTTTAAAACCGTTGTTGTCTAAAGAACTTACATGACCAGTTTAATCAATACTACTACATTACTCTCATAACACTACAACAAATATCTACACATGGGCAAAAAATCTACACCACAGCTTCCATCAATAGATGTTGGTTCCAATTTTCAAATATCTACACATGGGCAAAAATCATTAATTTTCATCTATTGGACTCAAAATACCACAGCTTCCATCATCTCCCTCCTGGCCTCCTATGTATCCATCATCATCCTGCAAGCCTTCCACGTTGAACCCAAAGCAAGGTGATTTTTCATGGTCAACTTCATGGATTTTCATTGAATCCTCACAAAAGCTCCCATCTAACCCACAATTCAGTGCACCAGCAGTAGCATTCATTAATTGTTCTGGAAATGGCCCAAGGTAGGCCCCTGCACCAATAATATTACAGATCAGTATAGGCATAATAGAACATCAAGAGTATGGTATAGCCTTCAGTATATACAAGTGTCTGATCACTACTATAAAAGTGTATAGATCGATACCTAAAACAAATAAAAAAGGATAGACACAAATGGTATTTGAGAATTATAGAAAATGTCTGCACATCTCTTCGTACCTTGTTTTCCCAAAGGTCATCACCCCGGCAGTGTCAGATATGCATTTGTCATCACCCACCAGTTCTTGTACACACCGGATTTTGATAGCTCCATAAGCATGTTTGTAGCATAGTTTCAAAGTGTGGACTAAAAGCAATTTCCATCATTTCAGAAATCTCTTTCTAAACACAAGATGCCACACATTATTCCAGGTGACCAATTGTTCTGCTCATTAATAAATATAAGCAGGTAAAGTCATTCATAGTTCTTCTAAGCAGTCTACTGTGACTGTGAGACAATAACAATAGTAAAATGTATCAAGATTCCGAAGTCATATAAACAATCAGGAGTTGCAAATGAATAGAATAAAAAAATTATGGCAGTTCTAGCTGATTATTGATATTGAAGTCTGAAGGAAAGCATTTGACCTATAAGTCTGAAATCTATCTCTTGATTGCTTCATTACACATAAAGAATTTTGACTTGAACTTCAATCTGTACTGGAGACCATGGATCTGGCCGACCTCTCCACGGATTTGGCCTCCTCGCATCTTGAATTCGGATACAGATCCTCGTGAGCTAACAACACTTTGAGATTTGTGGCAGCGCTCGAGAAGCCTAGGCTCCAAGCTGAAGAGGGAGCCAGGGAGGGACGCTGCGACGCTGGTCGTCGGACGCCGGTGCCTCCAGCCAAGCGCCGGCGTGCGGCGTCGCGCGGTTGTAGTAGCCGGCAGTGGTGGGTGCTGGCAGCTGGCGGGCCGACGGCGGCGGGGGATTTGGGCGACGAGGGCGGCGGCGGCGGCGCTCAGAGATGAAGATACGGAAGGATGGGGAGTGGAATACGGAGTACGATAGCAGAGGGGAAAAGGAGACGTAATGTTTAATGAGTTGGGAATAGAAACAACAAGAGGTGGGGAATCAAAAAGTGCACATGAGCAGCTCGGAAACAAATCCGGGAAAGGAGGCCATGAGAGCGCGGGTTGACCGGCGCGCATCCTAAAGCACTGCTGAACGGCCAGAGATACCGTGTGCGTGCGTTTGCCGTTCCGGTTTTGCATTTTCGCGCCGGCTCTGTTGCCGCACACGCACATCACGGTGGCTTTGCCGATGCCACCGCGACCCATCCCAAAGCCCGTGCTTTCTCACTGCACACGCACGGCCGCCGTCATCGGCAGGGAACAACGAACGCCGTGGCGTTGCCCTCGCCTTCCTGTTTCCGTGCCACTCAACGCGAGCCCGAGACCTCTCTCATGGACCTGCAGCTGGCTTGGCCGCCATGCCGGACCACCACCGCACAGCCCCTGCACAGCCAAGGAACCACGGCGCGCGAGCTGTCCGCCGTGTTCCGCACTCCACTTGTAGCGGAGCCTGAATGCCCTGCACGGTACGCCATCTTTGCCGCCGTTGGCCGCCGCACGGCCAGGAACGCCGCCACACACGCACACCGCGAACACCTCGCGGACACAACGTGCCTAGCTCTCTCAAACCTTCATCCCTGCGCATGGCGTAGTGCTCTCGCTTCCCGCGGCAAGACCCACGCTTAACCTCACGGTGCCAGTAGAGATCCCGTCAGCAAAGCTGACCGCTTCCCGCACCGGTCGTCCCAACCATGACGTGCCGCACCCTCAGAGCCCTCACAGTCAATACAAGACCTGTCCGTGGAACCTGTTTCTGTTTCCAGCCATCCATCGAGCCACTATACCACGTGTTAACGCGAAACTAGGGCTTCACACCAACACACCGGGAGGGCCTTTTGGAGCAGCAATCACTACAGCGTAGCCACCCTAACCGATCTAGGGTTCGGTAGGGGCGACGTGGAGCTCGGTGACGGCTGGAAGAACCTCCGAACGCACTTCCGGGAAGATCCGTTGGGAGCACGCATGTGAGGGTTGCCCTAGGACCAGCGTGGCCGCCTAGGACGCCGACGAAGAACGTGGAGATCGCCGCCGAACAGCAGGATAGAGAGATTGAAGGAAGAAGATGACCTACAAACAGGACAGGGGTTAGATTGATTGTCGATTGGATGTAGATGGGATCAAATCGGTCATGAACCTCTTATCTCTACTATAATGTCACACTCGAGGGCTAACGAGAGATCAACGACTCACATAACAACACCATCTTATTAGAGGGCTCAGATTAAAAGTTTGATGCATCGTCGTACAACCTCACCCTCCCGCCGAAGCTGTGCTCGCGACCAGCGTTCGAATCTATCAATCGATCACCGCATAAAAAAAACAAACCACACGCCATCGACAGGATCGCGGCGCCCGGTTATGATTTGGCTATCGCGGCGGCGGACTGGATCGCAGCGGCCCGGCGCTTTTTAGTGCGATCTCAGCGCCCGCGGAGGAACCGCGACGCCCGATCATAGGGGCGGCGGAGTGATAGCGGCGGCCCGGCGTTTTTGCCGCAGTCTCGGAGCGCTGGACATTATCGCGGCATCGCCGCCGTGTGTTGGATGGCGGCGCAGCGCTCACTTTGGATTGCCTCCGTCCATCGATCAAGGGAGGTAAGCGGTTTGTGTTGTCACGACTAAAGTCCACGCAACCGGCTCCCTGGTGCCGCCTACCGCCTACCGCCGCCGCCTCCTCTTCGACGCCTCCTGCAGTCCTACCTCCACCTCCTCGCGATCCACCCACCTAATGGCAGAAGGCACGCATCGACACCTTTCAAATTCTGACAAGTGTCCATAGCAAGCAGTAATAGCGATTGCGGCAAACATCTTAAAGTGGAAGGAAACCAAATTCCATGACATCAATTCCATTTTTTCTTCGAGACATCAATCTGTGTCTAGAATGAATTAATGAAATCCTTCTCTGTCTATATTTGTCTGTTCTGAACTCTTGATGCATACCTATGCCGAAATCCTTTACCGAATTAGAACAAACGAATAAATTCCTACCGAACGGATGACGTCATTGTAGCCGAATCCTTAAATAATATTTAAAATTCAGCCTCCAGAAAACTCGCAAGCACTGTTCATTTGTAGCATTGAATACGTTTCCACTTTTCCTTCTCCCAATAAACCAACCAAGGGTAAAAATGTCAGTCCGAGGGAAGGTGACACGGGCAATGCTGGCTTCTTTAATAAGCAACCTCTAAAAAATATATAATTTTTAATATTTCGGCCAATCAGCTTGCTTTCCACCAAGCGCCTGGCCTTATATGTCCAAACGCAGTCGAGATTAAAACTGCAAATCTGTTTTCCCATTTCCTTCCCTTTTTGCTTGAGCACCTTCCACTAGTACCGGCAATTCCAATGGCGGACAAGGGAAAAGAAGTTGCTGAGGAATCGACAGTTCAGGGTCCTCCACCACCTGCTCCATACTCACTTGGGTAAGATTTGATTCCTGCAGATCTAGTCACCTTTATTTTTGATGCATTCTAATCTTTCTGCCCTTAGCTCGCCAATGCTTCCAGATTTCTTGTTTGGCACTAGGCGCATTCCAATCCCAATCCCCTCAGACTCTTCTGATGAGGATTCTCCTGCGGACGCAGAGACTCTCCGCAAACAACTGCATGAAGAGAAACGCTGCCGCAGGGAGCTTCAAGCAGATCTGGAGGTAACAGGCTCCTATGCTGCTGCAGAACGTGAACACCGTATGTCCCTGGAGGTCCACATTGGTGGTGAGTTAACTCTAGCCTATTCATATGTTGTTGTCCTGGTGAACTGAGTATCAATGCATCCTTTCCAGAGCTTTCCGAGCGCCACAGCTGTCTTCATGAAGCAGTGTCGGGTTTGGTGCGAGCACTTGACATGCCGGTGAACCCACCAGTGCCTCACATCTAGGAGATCGTTGACAAGATCAAGGAAGCCATGAAGAAGAAGTGAAGATCTGCAATCAGGACTGCGCCGAATAGTATCTAAGATTAGAACCAAGTGGGAACCTTTTGTGATGTATTCGGCAACGCTTTTGTAACAAACTCTTGAAGCTCCTGAATAAAGACTTCTTCGTTCTTTATATTGATGTTTTATATATTTTTGTACTAAAGGTGACATAACATATTTATGCCGGCTACCCTCCAATTTCCTTATGGAGTATTTTTTTGCTAAAGGCGATGATTTATTCATCGGCTATCTCTGTGAATGGAACAAATCATTTGCTCAAACTATCGAATTCTACATGTCGGCCAATCATATTTGCAACAATTAATTCTTTAAAGCCGACACGAAATCTTTCCATTATCCTTAGAAATTACTGTGAGAGCCGACGATCTCGATCGGCTGTTGGTCTTTGTAACGAGTACCGACAGGACCTTCTTCCCATTCTCTTCCTGAGAAACATTCCACGCCTTCATACTCCCAGAATGATGGCTCTGTAGCGGCAATGCTTACCGAATCGTCAGCTTGCACTATCTCGACGTCATCACCGTTCCATTGGATGAGGACTTGATGCATGGTAGATGGAACACAACAGTTAGCATGGATCCAATCCCTTCCAAGTAGTAAGCTGTAGGACCCTTTATTATCAACCACAAAGAAGGTTGTGATCAAAGTCTTTGAGCCGATCATCAACTCAACGTGAACGGCTCCATGGGTATCTGAAGGATTGCCAGCAAAGTCCCTGAGCACAATGTCTGTCTTTAGCAAATCCTCCTTGGCCATCCCCAGCTTTCTGAAAGTCGTATATGGCATGATATTAATTGCAGCTCCTCCATCGACGAACATATGAGTCAGAGGTTTTCCATTAACGAATCCCTTCAAATAAAGAGGCTTCAGATGGTTGTGCTTCCTAGGCCTGTCGAACACAGCTTGCCTTGAGAGGGCCAACTGTCCTAGGAGATCAATCATCTCTTTGTTGTCAAAATCAGAATAGGCCTCTTCGTCTGAATAAGCATCTTCTCCCTCGGGATCCACAGTGGCTTGTTCTATAGGAGCTGCAAACTCTATTGGGATGTAGAAGACCATGCTAACATCCGCCGAACACCCACTTGCCGAATACTCTTCTGCCGAATGGCTGGCTTCCTGAGTTTTCTTCTTTGGGCACCATACCTGTTTACGTTCGGCTGTTGCTTCTTTAAGCTCCCTATTCCTGAGGCGCTGAACTCTTCTCTTCTAGCTCTTCCTCAGACCAGGAGGGCACCATTGTGCCTTTTGCCACACATACTCTTGAGGAGAGTCCAGATCATCTTCAGAATCGTCAACATCAGCCCATGCTTGGTCTGCAATTCTTTTTACTAGCGTGAGGTTTCTTGTCTTCATTTTTTTAGGCACCGATCATCCTCACGGGAAACATGCCCCGATCTTTCTTGGATGGGGACGGCGGTTGACTTCGTGCTGCATGTCTGTACCGTGATATTGCTCACTTTGCATTGAGGGCAATTGTTCTGGCGGTGAGCTTCAAGCCTTCATTCGGCAATGTGCGAAGAAAGGACAGTCCCAATGAGACTCCTCTCGTTCTTTCATGTACTCCTCCTGTTCTCGGTGATACATCTCCTCTACATATCTCTCGCTGCTCTTCTGCAAGCTGCGGATCTCTACGATATTGCTTCTCTTGCTGTCTTTGCCATTTGTTCAGCAGTATACGAGATGTCACCCTTGGTTTGGAGGTCTCTCCTCTCTCTGTTCGGCTGTTTGAAAACCGAACACGACGCTCTTGGAGCTCCACATCAGACACTTGCCGACTAGGGTCAACTGAGCCATTTTGCTTTGCCCTATCAGAAGTCAGCACTTTCATTGGGCCCTTGCCCTTAGGATCACTGGCAGAAACCATGCATGTATCGAAGGTGACCATGCCTGCTGGGAAGGGCTCCTTGTCCACTTTCATGTTGTTGTTAAACTTTAGGAGACCCTGCTGTATAGCCCTCTGAACCTGCTGCCTAAATATTCGGCAGTCATTGATGTTGTGAGTAATCATGTCATGGAGGCCACAGTACTTCCCAGTCTTGACCCAATCAGGACACCGCATAGAATGATTCTCTGGCAGCTTAATACGCCCTTCCTTGACCAAGAATTCAAAGAGCTTATCAGACATGGAAACATCAAAATCATATGCCCCCTTGAGTGTCTTCATCCAGCGCTGATTCACTTGGCCAGGCTCCTTGCCCCAAACGAATTCGGCAGCTGCCACATCCTCTTGGCCGTCATCTTCATTTTCTCCTCCCTCCAGAAAGTGTTGATATGCCTCATGAGACACATTGCCCCCTTTCTGAAAACGGGTGTCCCTCTTGATGCTCTGGAACTGATTGGCCATGAGTGACAGACGCCTTGAGAGCTGTCCAAGGTCTTCGAACTCCATGCCGGCTAGCTTTTCCCTGATGGCTAGATGCATACCACGTATAGCTATAGCCGACAACTGATGGTCTGGCAAATTCAGAGAGTAGCAGGAATTCTTTGTTTCCCTGAACCTGCGCAAGAACTGTTGAGGTGTTTCATTGTATCTTTGTGTCAACCCCATCAAGTCGACGAGTTCTTTCTCATTAGAACCACTGAAGAAGTATGAGTGAAACTTGTTCTCCAGTTCAGCCCATGTTCCAATAGAATTGTCCGGCAACGTGGCGAACCATGAGAAAGCCGGCCCTGTGAGGGATGATGGGAAGTAGTGAAACCTCCATGCTTCATCATTAGCAAGCTCTCCGAGTTGGATCAGGTACCGACTGATGTGTTTGGTAGTAGAAGTGTCATCTTGTCCAGAGAACTTGGTCAAGTCGGTTGGAGGCTTTAGTCTTGAAGGAAGTGCCACTCTGTTGTACTAATCAGGATAGGGTGACTGATACACATAGGGCCGATTCTTGGGCTTAATCCCAAATTGGTGTTGCATCATATCGGCCATCCTCGCTAGGAGTATAGCCACATTTGTATCCTGAGATCCATGGAATTGTCCCGACCGGCCCGTCGGTGGCCTATACCCAGGATTTGGCATAGCATGAATGGTGGAGTAGTCAGTAAACTCTGCGTAACCAGGGCCAAAGGGATTTCTCTGTAACCCACTGGCCATTGGAGCTATTGAGTAAGTGTTGTATCTTTGGAGGATTCGTGTGCACCGAATGCCGCTTCTCCATATGTCTTGGCTCGGATTCCCTTGGCTTCTCCGGTGTCTTGTTCTCCCCTCCGCTTCTTGATTTGTAGCTCCCTTCTTTGGTGGTGGCTTTGGCACATGTACGTATCTTGGCCCTGAAAGCTCACCAAGCCACTCTTCAAAGTGCTTATCAAACTCGGGTCCAAAGTCGCTCTTCATGATATCACGGAAAGTATTGAAGAACGCCGTGTTGTGATTAGTCATTGCTCTCCCAACGGCAGCTGCAACAATTTCTTCCATCCGACGGATTTCTTCAGGACTTGGTTCTTCATCTTCCTTTTGCCCCCTCTTCTATATCAGAAACTTGTTGAGCATATTCCTTATCACCGGGCATCACAATCTTTGGAAGATATGTCTTTTGGAAGATGGCACCGCTCTTATTCTTGGAGAAGCATGACAGGCACTTTTGCGCGAAAACTTCGCACATGTCTCTCACCATGGTCTCCTGGTCGATCGGCAGGTCACCCACTTGGAGCGGGATGACGTTGTTCTTGTCGACTTCTTCAAGCATCTTGTCTTGACCTTGAGTTGTCCCACCGAGCGTGCCAAAAAGTGTGTTGGCACAAAAATCGATTCGCACCCGCACACAGCGACAAGCCGGAATAGCGGGCTTTACTCGACCGCCCGAGTGTCTTGATCCGAAGGCGTGCGATCAATTTGACCTGTTAATTGACAAGGAGGTAAACGTGAGATCTGGAACATGCCTGGTGTGACCAAGACAGTTCCGCATGTATGGCTCTACGGCCAGATGTAACGACATATAGCTATGAGAGCTATCTGTCAGCATATAATGAATGCATTCGGTAATCATGCATAAAGATGTAACATAATAACAATTGCCGAATGATCATAGGAAGACATGTTTGAACAAGTAAAGTCGATCATCAAGATATGATATCATAAAGCTCTTGCATAGATCGAATTAATTGACAACATGGAACAATAAGCGGGTAACTCATAAATATAAACCTAATCTAAATGACACATGCATAGGTTTCATCCAACTAGTCCGCAAGACGTCTAGCCTTCCTAAACCCGTCGAGCTTAAACCCTTGCAAGCTAATCCACCGCATGATACCACTTGCGGCAGATCTAAACCACTTACCATAACTAGATCAATCCACCGCATGATACAATCTAACCACGATAAGCTAAAAGCACACATACATCTAAATAGATCTACAAATACTCATTACTCGTTGAGGCGCGTATGCATAGACAAGTAAAGTACACATGCAAGCCTAATCTAAAGCAAAGCCAGAGATCTATCCCAATTAGTCTTAACAGCAATCCACCGCATGATACACTGCAACAAGCTAATCCACCGCATGATACGGCTTGCCAGACTAACCGTTCTAAACCCTCTTCGTCCTAACAACTATCCACCGCATGATACACTGCAACAAGCTAATCCACCGCATGATACGGCTTGCCAAACTAGACTCTAACAATAGGTAGACTCACACATGCAAGATACGAGTAGATACATAAATGTATTCGGCAAGCTTGCCGAATCAGGGTGCATGAAGAAGGAATTCACACGCAAAACCTTAGCCCGCCGCATGACTCATGACTAAACGTGTAAGAACCCGCAACATGTAGCAACTTAGATTGATCTAAGCCTGGCTATGATAAACAAATAGATCTAATGACAAACTAATGATGAATATTGAAAGCATTGTTGACAATTAGATCTAACAAAGAATAAAGGCGAACCGAATCAATCTAAATTGGGCAAAAAGTGTGTGCAATCATAATAAAAGTAATAAATAGGAAGAAGCATGCACCACTTGGTAACTTAATGAATTCACTAGATTGCCAAATCTAATGAAGCCGATAACTAGCTCCAAGATAGACCTTAGCCTACCACCACGACTCATGATCTAACAAAGAACCCTCTTGCTCCATAGCCTAAATCCGCCGCAGACGATACTAAGCATGGTAACAAGACTACTTGCAACATAATTTAAATCCGCCGCACGATACTAGACATGGTATAAGGTTGCCGGTACTTACGGAGGTCGATGGGTCGATGTATCCCCTTGCAGTAGATCGACGACACAATAACGGACTCGAAGGGTGGAAAACGGGCGGGTGGCACGTAAAGGGGTTGGTTGTATTTGATTTTGGTAGATTTTTTACAATTGCCGGGGTCTCATATTTATACCCCGGGCTTGATGAGTCCTAACTAATTACGAATAAAGTAACGAAAATATCTAGCTAAGATAAATTGTTAAGCATCTTGAAAGCATGATCATTTGCATAGCATCATCATCATTTCATGTATAATCATGTGTTAGTAGAATTGACTTTGAATTGCCCTCATTTCATGCTTGTTTGATCTAGCTACTATAAGATCTTAGCTATAATGATGTTTTGGACCTAGATTGTGCCTAGATATATTTTTTGACATAATTTAGGGCCATGTTTGAGCTTGTGTTTCAATTTAGAAATTTTATTTTAAATCTGCCCTAGAGGTCAAACCTCTTTGACCCATTTTGAAACTCCTTTCAAAAGTGCTTGGTAGAAGTGTTTCTAGCAAAAAGTTTCTATAGATGAAATGAAGTACTTTTTATGTAGAGCAAATGATCTTTTATAAGTTTCTTGTGAAAAGGTTTGGAAATGGTTCAAATAGTGCCCAACAGTTTGGGTCAAATTTGAGTCAAATTCAAACTCTGTTTTGACTAGTTTGTTTTGACCTTGCTGTTTTTAATTTTAGTTTCAAATCTATGCCGAATTAGAAAAAGTTCATATTGAGTTTTTGTAGCTTATGAAATTCTCTACAAAGTTGATGTTTTGACTTTTTCGAAATTCTGCACGGATCTCGAGGCACAGGCCAAAAACTGATGCTGACTCAGAAACGGGGGGGGGGGACCTATCGGCCGGCTCCCGGGCCGACACCGCCCGTGGCGGCGTGGCTGCCGCGCGCCGCCGATGTATGCGGTTCGGACACGCGCGCCCGCTCACCCACGCGCCTTAAAAGCCGCGCCCAATGCTTGCCCAAACCCTAGCCTCACTCCACTGCCGCCGCCACCCCGGGCCTCCTTCGGGCCGCGCGCGCCGCGCGCCGCCGTCATCGATTCGAAGCGCCGCCGCCAAGGCGTTCGCCGTCACCACCGCACCAATCCACCCCAAATCGAATCCCTAGCGCCGCCATGAGCTACTCTACCTAAGTCCATCGTCGAATCGAGGTAAAACCCGAAGTTTCGAACCCTAATCCTTGGCGCCGCCCGCCGCCCGCCGGCGAGCCCGCCATGGCCGTCGTTGTGGCAAGCCGGTGCCCCGAGCTCGATAGCCGTGTTTAGGTCTTTCTTTTTGGTGTTCTAGGATCGCCTAGATGTGCTTGAGCTTGTGAGCTAGGTGGTTGAGTAGATCCGCCGCCATTTCGCCGGTACGCGTCACCGCCGACGCCGCGCTGCCGTGAGCGGAGCGCCGACAAGACGCTCGTCTTGTCACCGTCGTTGTTCGTTAGGGCCTAGAACCACCTTGCATGTCGCTTTGGAGTTCACGGGGGTTGAGAACGTAGGTTAGGTGGCTCGCTTGAGCACCGGAGTGGCCGGACCGCCGCCCGTCGCGCCGCCCTGAGCCGCCCGACGCCGTCATCGTCGTTTTAGCCGGTTTCGGTGCGAACCAAAGGGCACCATCGTGACCCCTCGTCGCCGTAGATGCGTTTAGGTTAGTTGGTTGCGTGATTTGGTTATCGCCGGCGAAAATCGCCGCCGACCGCCACCGCCGTGCGTGCTCTGTTTTGGAGCCACCGACATGCGGGCCCCACCCGGTTTTCTTTTTCTTTATCTTTTTCGTTTTTCCGCATTTGAATGAAATGCTTAGAAAATTCATAACTTGGTCATTTTGAGTCCATTTTGGGTGAAACAAATTTTGGCATGTTTCTTATAAGATAGGCTACAGTATAAAATTATGAAACCCTATTTTCTGATAACTTTTATATAGAGTTTTATTTATGGCTAGAAATGCATGGAAATTGAGGAAAATCATATCTTTTAATTGGTACAAGATAAAAATATGCTTCCTGTACAAAAAGTGCTTGTTTTTGTGAGTAGAATCCATGAAAAATATCATGCATAGTATGTTCTGTAGAAGAAATGTGATCTTCTATTTAGGTGCTTTTTGCCATGTGATCTTTAGAAATTCATAGAAAAATAAATATTAGGGTTTTGGATGTGAAACTTGGTATGCTTGTGTTTGATAGGTTTTAGAAGCTTTTCATACTTAGAAATCTGTTGTCTGACACTTTTCATAGTACAAAGTATTTTCATGCTTAGGTTTGGTGTAAACTTGTCATTTTTGTGTAGGACTGTATGAGCATGATCTTGCCCTGAGATTTTTATGGTAGATGTTATATTACAATACTATGCCCTGGTAATTTTTGTAGAATTTTCTGAAGTAGTTATGTATTTATCATATTTATGATGCATGGAAAATAGTCTAGAAATATGTGTTTATATGAAGATGGTGTGTATTAGTATTTTTATTATGTGTTCCTAGCATGAATAGGATCTGTTAGTAAGCTTGGTTTGGTCAGCTTAGTAGTTTTGACATTTTCTTGTTCCTAGCATTTATTTAATTATAGGGTGCAAGTGTAGTGTTTTCTAGGGCATTTTATTTTATGCACTTTAAATTATCTTTTGTCTTCTCCAGTAGATTTATTTGGTAGATAATTACTTGGTTTACCTGCTGGTGAAGTTTGAGATAGTTTGCATGAGTAGTTTGTGAGTTATGGAGGTTGTATGTGATGTTTGAGTTGAAAACAGAGTCTCTGTTTTCCTTAATTTCGAGGCTGTTAAGTTCAGATTCAGTTCTGGGTGATATGGAATGTTTTGTAGGAAATTTTGTTAGCTTTCCATAGAGTCCTAGTTCACTGATTTTGGAGTTGTAGAACTCCTTGTGTGACTGTTTTAGTGACAGCATGTCGGTCTGTCATTTCCTGTTGATTAGTACGATAGGGTGTTGATTATTGATGTAGGTTGTTAAGGTTTCTTGTGTAGAATTAATTATGTTTCTACGGAAGAGATATGCACTTATTAATAGCTTGAATCATGAAGCATCCATCCATCATGCGCATATTACTTTATGTCAGTTGATATTTATATAATCATAATCATATCTTTTCTCCATCATATGCATCATCACAGGATCGGGGGAAGGGTTTGAGGAGCTGATCGAGGAGCGACGGGAGAGCTTCACCATCCGGGAGTGCAGTCCGGAGGAGCCATCGGAGGAGAAGAGTCGACAGACGACCTGCCTGAGTGCCCAGAGCACGTTCCAGCGACGTTCCTGCGAGGCAAGCCCCGGAGCATTCTGCCCTTTCCTAATTCTTCCAATTAACTTGACTTGAGTCTTTTATATGTTTCATGCATTAAGTTTAGGGAAATGGTTGAAACCGTTGATGCATTATGATCCTTGCTGAAAGTTGCCCATCCTATATAGAGGTCTAGGTTAATGCTCAGTATCATGATTGCAGTAGATAGTGATTCCGGTGACTTGAGAAAATGTTGTGAACAATCACATGGGTGATTGTCAAAAGCCGCCGAGAACCCGCTTAAGTAAAACATGATAGATTGATGGAACTTGTGGTCTTTCCATCTGATCGATTAAGGACTCATACTTTGTCGGAATGTGGTCGGAAGTTGAACGTACCTAGCATTTAGTAGGCTCCGCTGGTCGTGAGCCACGAAGCTCGTGGGAATGTTAGGGGCCGATCATGCTCGCTTTATCGCTCCTCCTTTGGTGATGGTTGGTGTGGTTAATCGGGCACAAGAAGATGCGCATGAGGGGTCGTGACTCATTGCTTACGCTCACTTGGGTGCTCTCGAAGGAGGGGGGTAGCCGGCAAGACCGAGACTTTACGCCCCGTAACGCCCCGGGAGTGATCGGGTCTGCCCTTGCAAAGTAGACCTAGTTTGTGTCAGGGTATTCGCCAGCTGGTTTGCAAATCGATTCGAATCGCCATCTCTCCTGGTTAGTGAGAACCCGGGGTGCGTCCACGGTAATGTAGTCTTAATTATTACAATATATGTTATTTATCATGTGCAACTTATATAATTCTGATCAAGTTACTTATACCGTTATTTATTCTATGAGCAATGATTAATCTTGACTATACGGATCTATGTTACGTAAGTAACTAAGTAACCCTTTTAACTTGAAAAGTACAAGTAGCATGCATAGGCGCACTAAACAACTTTATTTGTGATATTAATGTGAGTCGCCTAAACTCCGGATAAAGCCTATCATGATCCTTGGAGTCTTTTATTTTATTTTGACGGTAAGTCTAGCTGGTAGTATTTTGTACTCGTGGTTTTATTCCCGTTGTTGCAGGTGAGCATGTGTACCATGGTTACCGTAAGACTTGTCCTGCTTTCCCGTTGATGACGAGTAAGGCCAGGGCAAGGCAAATCTATATCCCCTCGTCTCATGCTGCTATAGGGATGACTATCTGCTGGCACTATTTTATATTTGTTTTCGCTAAAAGACTATTTGGTTTTCGAAACTATCGCTTCCATACTTGAACCTGAGTTTGTAATAAATTATACTTCGCACTCGATGTTTAATTTATCGAACTTGGTTTGAAATACCTGCGGATTTTACTACCGAGCTCAACGATCCTGTTGTGTTGTTGATGAGTTTGAAATCACTCTAAGATTTTCGGAATACCGGGTTTATATGGACTCAAGTGTAGACTGTGATCGCTTCGGTGATTGCGAATTATACTTGATTTCTTATAAATTGGTCGGCTCTGTCACAGCTGGTATCAGAGCTTAGTTCGGTAATTACAAGTCCGATCTGGTATTTAAATTAAAATGAACCACTAATCTTTTGCGAAACAAAATCTTTTAAGTGGTGTGAGTAAAAGATTTGCAAAATTAGTAGTGCCTTGGTCATACCCTTTATGCCCAATTAAGGACAGTCAGGTGGCTTGGCTAACTGGGAATGGGTTAATGCATCATATTTTGTTGTTTGTGCTTGGTTGCCGTGCGGCCAGTAGTACGGGGCTACTCACTTGAGTGGTCATGAATGGATCGAAATACCTCTACGCCCCAGGTAATGGTTGTTCAATGCCTCTACGCCCAAGGTAATGGTGTGAGCCGTGTGAGAGCTTGATCGGATGAATGCCGGTCTAGGGGGGAAATAAAATGATTTTTGAGAGCTCCGTGGTCGTAGTGCCCCGTAGACTTGTGTATGGGTACACAGTGTGTTTGGGTGTAAAATGTGAATTTTTCCCGCATGGTATGCGATGTCGTTGGGTGGACCTGACGAAGCAGGTATATGCAATTTAATTACTTGCATTGCATGAATATATTGTGGGCTGAAATGAATTGCGTACACACTAACAACAAGAATGCGTTAGATCGGCTAGACACGCCTTATTTTTTTTTGAGAGATCGTAGGGTGCCACCATTAAAACGAATAGAGAAATCTCTTTCCTATTCCGTGAGATGCGTAGGGAAACGCTCATGCATCATGTTTAAAATTTTACATCATGGCATTCATGCATTTTCGATCCTTTCCCCTAATTAGTACTTGCCCCAATTTGGTTAAAACTAGACTATTGTTTCTCAATCTCACTTTATCTCCTAAATCTTGCTACAGATGGCTCCAACCCCAATTTTCGGTAGTGGTACTATCGCGGACAAGAAGTTTGGCATGCCCACGCGGCCGTGGCATGTACTCCAGCCAGATCGGTTACACAGAGGCACCTGTTTACACTTGGGAGACAGCCCCGCAGCAGAGAGATAGTTACCGGGATTCACCTTGTGATCCCCGCCCTGCGCAGTGGGCCGCATGGGTAGGATGGGATATTATGGAGTACGGACTATCACCCGAGGTCGCAGCCGACAATGCCGCGTCCGTGTGCCGAGGAGTTTGATGGTGGACCACCCCGAGGTGTTGGTTGGGACGGCCGCTTCCGCCTTTCCCCGGCCGACCCCTTTTCACCGCTTGGGAGAGGGTGGCGTGGACCCCTTTACGGAGGGGACGAGACGAGGAGCGGATAGCACTTGTGACGCCATGAGTGCTATGTTCGCTATGATGCGCATGGCGCTTGGTGCGGAGGATAAGGCAATGTGGGGCTATGGCGCTTGTGGTTCGCCGAGGTGTGAGATAGATCGCTTGATTCGATCGCAGGAGGTTGCATGGCATGCCGAGGCGTGCCACGTAAGAGAAGGATGCTGCCGCCACCCAAGAGCAAGGAGGAAAGCCAAGCAGAAAGGTGAGTTAGCAAAGATGAAGAAGCAGTGTCGAGTCTTCTAGCACGCTTGGCGCTAGCGTGAAGGCGAATGGATCCTTAAGCATGCATCTTCGTAATGCTCGCTTGGCAAAGAGAGGGCTGAGGTTGCCTACAAGGAGATCAAGGAGAAGCCGGAGAACCCGGGAGTGTGAGTACACCAACGTGCGAGAGGAGCACTACCGTCCCGTACTACGCCTATCACTATCCCATGGGTACGGACGATGAGGACCTTCAGATAGAGAGTGCAAAGAAAGCGCCACCGAGGATCGACCGTGATGGAGACCCCACTTCTCGTGCACCACAGAGTAGATGACTGTGATGCCACGTTAGATTCCAGGTAGATGCTAGCACGTAGACCTTGATCTAGTTGAGACACCCTTGTAGCCGAGCGGTGTAGTACCACTATTATCATGTAATTTCCTTTTTATTCGTGAGACCATCAAGATGTAAGACTTGGATCCGTAATATTTCGAGACCTTATTGTATCCGCGAGACCTTAATTTAGTTTGTGCCCTCTATTGTGATCGGTTTTATGGTAATTGCGACTCCTTTGTCCAATGCAAAATCATGCCGGTTGTGCAACATCTTGTTGCCATTGTTGCGAATTCTGGTACACATATTGCGTTGACATAACCGTGATGTTGATGAAAGACCGTATTGAGTTTATTGTTACCTGTTATTTTGGATGAATTTATTCTCTCAATAAATTCCGCGTAACTTAAATTCAATATCTACACTTTGGACAACATCATCTGATGGTTATTGTTGATTCAATTGTGCAGATGCCACAAACTCGATCCGGTGCCGGGGAGATCGACGGCCAGCCCACCTCCCCCGTAACCCGGAGCGGTTCTTTGACCAGCTCTTGGGAGAGTTGCGTGAACATCACGCACAACACCGAAAGGGGAGGAGGTCGAGGTGGTGCCGATAGGGATGGATTCCGGGCTGTACAAAGGACTTTAAAGCCACGTAACCACCAAAAGTTTACCGTGGCAAATGAACCCATGGAGGCCGAGGAATGGCTTACCTCAAGAGAGGAAAAGTTTCGTTTGGTGAATTTGTCCGAGACCCGTAAGGCGCAGTATGCAAGCGCACTTGTTGGAGGACCCGCAGGATATGGTGGAAGAATCACCGTGCTACTTTTCCTGCCAATGTTCCTATCACTTGGTTCCAGTTTACAGCAGCTTTTCGTAATACCTACATACTGGGTGGTGCTCGCAAAGAAATTGGGTGAGTTCATTATTAAGCGGCCGGGACAACAAGACCATGAACGAGTACCTACTGTGCTTTTAACAGTTTGTCTAGGTATGCTCCCCGACATGGTCGACACCGAGGAGAAGAAGTTGGCTAGCTTCAAGAGAGGGTTGAGCCTCAAAATGCGTAAGACCATGGGAAACTCCACTAGGGATACTTTTCGTGCCTTTGTGACCGATTGTCTTCATCAGGAGGAAAGTAATGCCTTGTATACGTGATCCAAAGGCAAGAAGAGACCGTTTGAGGGAAACCGTGATAGGGCAAAGGGTTCCTTTGGACGCCGCCGAACTACCGCCCACCCGCCGCGCCTTCACGCTACGCCCCCCACCCCGTAAGAAGAATCAAGCCGGAAACCCACATTTCAGAGGTTTGTTGCGCCTACTCGTAAAGGAAAGCCCGCATTGTGGGAGTGTTCCACGACCCGTGCCCTTCAAACCACAACAATTGTTTCAATTGTGGTAAGCCCGCATTACTCCAAGTCTTGCCCGCAGCCCAGAAAAACTACAAGCAAAGATGTGGGGACAGTAATCGCCGTGGTCTAATACCACCGCCACAAGAATGTCCGGCTAATGCGTGTTCGATGGCCTAGCTCTAGAGACAATGACACGTAGTTTATAATCGGTTCGGGCAAATCGGGCTCCCTAGTCCAAGTGTGTGATCACTATCCGAGCTCAAATGCTCATACCGGGCTAGTACAAGCAAGGCGAGAGAGGGAGAGGGCTCCCAAGTCTCTATGATTGAGGCTAGTGCCAATATCGAGGGTGTGTGTGTGAGTGTTGGATGTTGAATCCTCGAACCTTGCCTCAACCGGAGGGTCGCCTCCCCTTTTATAGTCACAAGGGGCGAGGCTTCGAGAGCTCCCTCCAAGTTGGGGACTTAAAGAAAGCAAAAAATACATGTGCGTATCGTTAAGTACAGAAAGAGCTCTCGGTGAGCTCACGGCGCTGGCAAGAGCTTCCTTCGAGCCCGTGGCGCTTTGGATGCTAAAATTGGTCGCCGCCGCACGCTGAATCGGGTTTGGGCGGTGGTCGCGCCGCCCGTCCCTAATCGTAGTTGGAAGCCGCCTTCTCGGCATGGGGTGCGCCCATACCGTGGATAGGAGGAGTACCGCGTGTGTACCCGCCGGGCACCGTAGCGCAGCCGTTGGAGCCGACGGGGTATGGCGAGATGGTTGAATGACCTCTCCCCGTAGCTGTAGTTCTACACGTGGCTACTTGTTCGCCGTGGAGTGGTTGAGCTTGTCGAGAGTTGTTGACCAACTCCCGCACCGCAGACTTCCCCGAGAAGGCATACGGATGAGCTCCGCGGGCCGGCCGTCGGGGGGCTCGTTAAGGGAGAGCTCGAGCGAGTCGGAAAGAGGTTCCTGTGCGAGGTCTTTCGTGACGAAGACGGGGGAGCTCGCAAAAAGGGGAGAGCTCGAGCGAAGCGGGAAGGTGGGCCTCCATCGGGAGCTCGCGTGGGAGCTCGAGTTCGGGCGTGCTCGTCACAAGACGGGAGCTCGTCCGTGGTGAGGACCCCGGTCTCGCTTTGCTCATTGATGGCGAGCGAGGGAGCTCTTGTACGGGTGTCCCAAATACCGATCCCCCACAGCACACTTTGCCAATGTCGAGGAAGTTCCCGAAGGAGAGACCGTGATGTACCGGGCGACGTGTTTAGTTAACAATCGTAGTGCCGTTGTTTTATTTGATTCTCGATCATCGCATTCATTCATGAGTCAAGAGTTTGCACGTAAGAATGGGGAACAAATCACCGACCTAGGTTTGGCTACCGAATTAGTTCAACAGGCTGACCGCGTTGACTAGGCAGAGGGTTAATGATGTGAAGATCATGATGGGTGATTTAGAAATAATAACCTCGTTGATAGTTTTACCCCGGCTCGTGTTTGGATGTCATCCCGGGATGAACCGGATGAAGAGTTAGGGTGTAATCATAGATACGGTGAATAGAGTAGTACACTTGAAGCATCCCCGTGATTTGACCGAACACTGTGTTTTGTTACCTAAGGCCATTGACCTTAGCCGTGTTTCACCAAGCGTTGCAAGTGACTAAAATCTCCGACATACCAGAGTCCGTGAATTTCCTGACGTTTTCCGGAAGACCTACCCGGATTGCCGCCGATAGGGATGTTGAGTTTGCAATAGAGCTAATCCCGTGGACTGGCCCTATATCTCGAAGACCCTACCGAATGCCGCCCAATGAGTTAGCAGAACTAAAAGTACAACTTCGGAGTTGCTTGAGAAAGGTTTCATTAGACCTAGTTCATCACCTTGGGGATGTCCGGCTTTGTTTGTGAAAAAGAAAGATCGACGCCGAGAATGTGTGTGGATTATAGGCCACTCAATGCGGTAAAAAGCTGAAGAATAAATACCCGTTACCCCGCATTGACATACTTTTTGACCGCTTGTCTCGAGCCAAAGTTTTTCGAAGATAGACCTTCGACCGGGTATCATCGATTAAAATCGACCTCAGATATACCCAAACCGCATTTTCTACACGGTATGGTTTGTACGCAGTATCTCGTCATGTCCTTCGGCTTGACGAATGCTCCAAGCAAGCATTTCATGTGTTTGATGAATTCGGTGTTTATGCCCGAATCGGATCGGTTCGTGGTTGTATTCATCGATGATATATTGGTGTATTCTCGAAAATGAGGAACATCATGCCGAAAGCATTTGAGGATAGTCTTGAGAGACTCAGAGAGCATAAGTTGTATGCTAAATTCAGTAAGTGTGAGTTTTGGGTGAAGGAAGTGCATTTTCTCGGGACATGTATTATCCGAGAATGGAATTTCGTAGATCCTAGTAAGGTGCAAGAGGTGCCGGATTGAAAGCCCCGCTTTAGTTTCGAGATCCGAAGTTTTCTAGGGTTAGCCGGATACTATCGTAGGTTTATACCTGATTTCTCCAAAATAGCTAAACCTATGACCCGATTGTTGCGTAAGGAAGAAAAATTTGTGTGGACACCGGAGTGCGGCAAAGAGCCAGACCTTGCGAACGTTGTTGACTACGGCTCCCGTGCTCGCACAACCCGATATTTAGAAGCCCTTTGTTGTGTATTGTGACGCATGTGGTACCGGGTTGGGATGCGCACTCATGCGCAGAAGGTAGAGTTATTGGCGTTTGGGGAGATGAGGTCTCTCCCGCATGCCGCCCGCGTGGCGGCTCTCGCCGTGGAGGTGGCCCTCGCCATGGAAGTGTTGTTTGTTCGTGGGTGCGACGAGCGCGCACCCGCGGGTGTAGCTTCTCGAGGCCCGCGGAGAACGGTAAGTTCTCGCGGAGGCTTTTTAGAATTATCGCGGGCTCGCCGACCCGTTCTCCGGGCGATTGTTCACGAGGTGGTGAGCTCGAGCTCGATCTTGCCTCGTTGGCCGAGATCGAGTGCTCGTGAGCCGCCGTCTGATAGTCCAGTGAGGCTCGAGCTCGCCGCCTCATTCGTCCGATCACCGGGTGGATCAACCTCGTTCTCGAGAGCCCGACTTCCGTGATTCTCGAGCCCCGAGCGATGTCCGGGGGTGAGGCGCTCTCATCTGAGAGGTTAGCTCTGAGTCGACAGCCCCCGCCGAGCCGACGCGCATAAGCAAAAAGCCCCCGAGCCTTTTCGAGCTCGAGGCATGGGCCGCCGATGCCGCTGAAGCACACTCGCCGAGGTGTCTCCGGGCGGCTTTCAAGCTCACGAGCTGAGCTAGCCTTCGATCCTCGGAAGGAAGAGCCGCGAAGCTCGCGCCGCAGCTCGGGCGATCCGACCGCTACGCCGAGCTCTTGGGTTTTTACCCATTGTGTAAAAAATAGTCGTTGAGATCTTACCGCTGGGATTTTTACCATTGGTCGGGGGGGTTATCCCATTAATGCCGCGGTCCGCTCGCTTCCGCCAGTGTCGTACAAGGCGGCGATCTCACGGTGTCGGCTGCGGGCGGACGTGGTGCGTGGTGGGCCCGGGGCAGTTTCACTGCCGCTCCCGTCGCACGGAGCTCTATAAATAGGAGGAGATCGGGGAGCGGATTTACCTTCCCGCCTCTTGCCTTCCTCGCCGACAGAGAGAGTCCGACGCCGCCGCCGCTCAGATCCATCTTCCACTCCTCTCGCCACGGTGACTCGATCCGAAGACCGAGATGGGCTCGTGGTTGCGTCTCGACGGCGATGGAGGCCTTGATCGAGCCGGTGCAAAGATCGTTGGCGGGTCGCCATACCCGCATACCGGTGGTGGAGGAGTGGATCATCCCACCGGGCGTCGTGATGCGGTGCCCGACCACCGCCGGCGGGCACGTGGTATCGCTCATCTCCTTCCACGAGCTGGCTCGGCACGCCCGCGGACGACTTCTTCCGGCGGCTCATCTCAGATCGGGCATCGAGCCCAAAGACTTGACGCCCAATGGAGTGCCGCCTCCTCTCCGCCTTCACCATGCTCGCGAGGGGTGGTTGGGGATTCCTCCCAACCGGGAGCTCTTCAAGCACTACATCTACGCTGAAGATCCAGCCCCTTTGTCGCAGGGGGAGGCGGACCCGCCCCGATCACCGCGCGGCCGATGCAACCGCGCTGGGTGGATGACTTCCCTGCCGGGCGAACGCCGGTGGCGGGAGGAGTGGTTCTATTCGAAGAAT
The DNA here is from genome assembly GCA_015847255.1 of Hyparrhenia diplandra. NCBI lineage: Eukaryota > Viridiplantae > Streptophyta > Magnoliopsida > Poales > Poaceae > Hyparrhenia > Hyparrhenia diplandra. Next base: position 32,766 of record JADLZK010002320.1, read on the forward strand.
GACCCTCCCATCCTCTCGCCGCGGTACACCGGCCGCACCTTTGACAAGGGGAGCCGCCAGGGCGCGAGGGTCCGCACGACAACACGGGCGGAGGAAGTGGAGGCGGTCGTGAGCAAGATCAAGGTGCCCGGGACGCCGGCTGACGGTGAACCACATCATCGAGGCCCGGCTTCGCAAGGCGGTGGTGCCCCTCCAGCGCCGAACTCTCCGGATGTCGGAGATGAAGGAGGAGGAGGCCCCGCTTGTGGGGACGGCGCTAACGCCCCCGGTCTCACGCACGACCGTGGAGTTCGGGATGAAGCAAGTGATGAAGACGGGGACGAGGGCGCCAGAGCCCCCGCATCCTTCCTAACCCGCAGACCTCGCGCCGGCCGGTGCTCTCGCCGCCTTGCCCGAGCTCTCCTTTGCTATCTTCGAGTTTTCTCGACGAGCACGAGCTCAGAGGTTGGAGGGGTGCGTCCCTTCGCTCTCAACCTCCTCTTGCCATGGGGCTGAGGCCGACACTGCCGCCGCCCGCCAGCAGTCCTCGCTCGGGCGAGGAGGCAGCTCACGTCCGCGAGGCGGCGAAGCGTGCGGTTAAGGAGGCGGAGCCCGGGCCGCCGTCGCAGATGAGCCCGCGCCGCCGATGGCTTCCACCAAGGAGCTGGGACTCGCCGGGGCCGCGAGCCGCAGCCATTGGTGGTGGCCCCGAGCGCCGAAGGCGCCCGGCCCGCAGCCTCAGCCGCCCTAGTGCACAAGCCCCGACGCAGTCGTGTTTCGATCGGGGCGACCCGGGCTCGGGGCCGCCCGAAGCGCAGTAAGAAGAAGAAGCGGTAAGAGGGTGGCCACTAGGTGAGCTCTCCGCCCTCGCGGCTGTCCGTTAGTCGTAAAGGTTGACCACATGTAATGACTTGGGTTGTGTTCGTGGCGGCGGCAAAGATACCCCCGAGAAGCGCCTCGAAGATGGACGCTCCGCCGGGCCGGCGGGCTCGGGCTTGAGATGGTGAGCTCTTCGCGCCGGGCCAACGATGAGCTCACGTCGGGCGAAGCTCGAGCGCCAGGCCGACGAGCTCGAGATGGTGACGACGAGCTTGTCGGGCTGGGGCCGCCAAGGGCTCGCAGATGATGGAGCTGTTCCCCTTCAAGGGGACGTTTGTCAACCGGCCGCCGGAGGTTTCGAGCTTCGCTCGACTCGCCGGCGCCAACCGCCCCCGTGGGTCGCGCCGGGACCGCGGCCGGCTCGCCGGCGAGCCCCCGCCGATGGCTTTGCTGGGGAGCGGCGGGGCGCTGCACTCAAAGCCACCGCGAGCTCTTCGTGGCGGGAGAGGCGGAGAAGGCGGCCCCGCAGGAGACTCGGTCGCCGAGGAGCGCCGAGAGGAGCCCGCCCGAGGTCGAGGTCCGCCTCGCGGATCGATGCCGCCGACATTTCCGACGATGAGGACTCCGAGGCAGCGGGAGGACCGGGCAGGGTGAGGATGACGCCCGAGGATGGGCGCCGCCGGGCGCCGCCCGCGCCGGTTTGTTGCCCTTCCTTGGCACCGCGAGGGTCAAGCTCGGGGGATGACAACGACCGGGCGCCGTCGCAGGGCGAAGCGCCCTCCCGTGGGTACGAACGCCATCCTTCCTTCTAACCTTCGCCCGATGGCATAGCAGCCGCCCCGCCGCTGGTGGACCTTGGGACGCCATCAATCGGCGCCGGGCGAGATGTGGGCGCGCTTCGCTTGCCCAGTTCGATCCGCCGCGGGCATCGCGTTTTTGTCGCGGCTTCCTCGGCTTGCTCATGTGCTCGTTGTTTTCGTGGCGTGAAGGATGCCATCGAGGGGTACAACCGGCCGACGATACGCCGCCGAGGGCCGGGCGGCTTCGCCGGGCAGCCGACGCCGCCGCGGCGCTGAGATGTGCGAGGAGCTCGCTCGGGCGCAGCCTTCAAGACCTGTTCCCCGAGCACCAGGCGAAGGACGCTGCCGAAGTTCGGGTCCGCGACGCTGAGGCCCGTGGCCTCTGGGAGGCCCAGAGAGAAGGTGGAGGCCTGGCCGCGCGAGGCGCCCCCAATGGAGGGGGAGCTCGAGCTCTTCTATAAGCGCCAGCCGAGAAGATGCAAGAGGAGCTCGACTTCCTCCGCCGAAGCTCGACGACAAGGAGCTTGAGCGCCGGGCGCCGAGCCGAGCGCCGAGTCCCCGCGGAAGGACAAGGACGAGCTCGCCGAGCAACTTCGCCACCGTGATGCCGAGCTCGAGAGTAAGTACCCGCACTTGCTGTGTTTTCGCCGCTTTATTCGGGTGTTCGGGCTGATTGTCCTCGCCGGCGGACTTTAGCCTATGACCACGGCTTCCGAGCTGTGGTGTATGCCGCGCGGCTTCGGAGGCGAGAAGGATCGGCCGGAGGCCGAAAAACAACGAGCCGTGGTGCAACGAGCGTGGGCTCTATGACGAGCCGCGGAGTAAGCGGGCGGCTCATTTCTTTTCTTGCGCCCCCGTCCGTGTCGCGTGACTTGTGTCCCGACTTGTTGTCTCCGTCCGCAGCCGCGGGCAGACTCCTTGAAGAAGACGCGGAGGCCGAGGACAAGGGTCGGGAGCTCGCCCTCGAAGCCTCCTCGCAAAGATATGCAGCTTGCAATCGCAGAGAAGGAGGCGGACCTAAAGAAGAGGACCGCGACTTTTATCGACGTGTAGAAGGAGTCAGAGCCTCCGTGAGCGCGCGGGCCGCCAAGGCCGTGGAGGAGGCCGAGAGCTCGGCACGCCCGTGAAGGCCTCGAAGTTCGAGGTTGAGGCCGCCCGCGACGCCCCCGGGTGGCGGACTTGGCGAACCGGGGCCGAAGCGGGTGTCAGCCCATCCCGCCGCAAGGTGACGGAGGATGCGAGCCGCGTGGTGCACAAGGCGGTCAGCCGCCTTCACCCACTACCCCTACTTCGAGGTCAACGCTAGAAGACGGGTGGGCGCCGGGCGCTGATGATGCCGACACCGAGCGGAAGTCTGCCGCCGCCGAGGTCGCCACCGCGGGAGCTTTCTACCGAGCTCTTCAAGCTCGCCACCGAGGAGCTCGAGGTCTTCGAGCCTCCCCGGCCGTTGGTGATGGAGTGGCAGAGGAGCCCGCCGAGGGAGGAGGAGGTCGCGCAGATGTCATTACCCCCGAGCTAATGAGCCAAGACCCCCCGCCCGCACAAGAGTAGGAACTCAAGGCTTGGCCTCTTTTGTTTGTGAGCTTGTTAAGTCCTCGTGGTTGAGGCAATCTTAAAAAACTCGGGTGATGGTTTAATGGGAGCTCGCGCTTATCGCGCTTCTTCTCTTTGTCGTATTTTGTTCTTACTTTGACTCTTTATGAGCTCACGATTCGAGAGTCGGATGACGGGCCGTTCGCGCGGGCCGTGGGGGCGCTGGAGGTCGTTAGGTAGCCGCGCCATTCTCTTCGTGGTGAGCTCACAACTTGGTCGTTTCGGGACATCATTCGAGTTAAGAGGAGAAAGTGAGAGTTCGTGGGTTTGGGCTCATCGCGAGCTCGAACTTGTGAGTTTTGCGAAAAAAATGGTGCGTTAAAAACGTGGGGTGTGCACCCCGCTCCTTGTAGCCCCCGAGCAAGGGCGGGCCTTAGCTGCATGAAGGCCGGCCGCTGCTCAAGCGTGCTTAGGAAAGAAATCGAATTGCTTGCACATATTTTGCATCGAATTTGTGCTTTTATTGAGCTCTTACGGCTACAAGATTTTGAAATACACTTAGGGGTAGAAGCGACGAGTCGCTCGATGTTCCATGCCTTGACGAGGACTCGGCCTTGGTGGTCCTTGAGCTTGTAACGCGTCCCGGCCTCAAAGACTTGGTCGATGGTGAAGGGACCTTCCCATGGCGCCGAGAGCTTGTGCTTGTCCTTCGAGCTCGACCCGCGAGGACGTAGTCGCCGATGCCGAAAGCTCGCCCCTTGACGGCGGTCGTGGTAGCGCTCATGGACTGCAGGTACTTGGCGGAGTAGATGAGGGCGATGTCGCGAGCCTCGCCGAGCCGATCACGGGCGCCTTCGAAAGCGCCGCTTGGTTGTTGTGCTCGCTGAAGGTCCGACGTGGGGCGAGCCATACCGAGATCGGTGGGAAGCACGCCACCGACCCAAAGACGAGGAAGAACGGCGCGCCCCGCCTTTGTGGCCCTGCGCGGTGTTGTGCGGAGACTCCATACGACCGCGGGGAGCTCGGGCGAGCCACCGTCGGGCGTATTTTTGAGCCTCTTGAAGATGTGTGACTTCACGCCCCGCAGCAGATCATGCCGTTAGCTCTTCTACCCGCCCGCTTGTCCTCGGGTGGCCGACGGAGGACGGTCGACGCGGATGGCATGATCGCCGCACGGGGCCGATGAAGACCTCTCCCACAAAGTTCGTGGCCGCTGTCGGTGATGATGGAGTTCGGGACCCCCGGCGGTGGATGATGCCGGTGAAGAACTTGACTGCCTCCTCGCCGGCACCGCGCGATGGGCATGACCTCGATCCACTTGGAAAACTTGTCGATGGTGACGAGGAGGTGTGTGTATCCGCCGGCGGTCTTCTTGAAGGGTCCTACCATGTCGAGCCCCCTGCACCGCGAACGCCAAGTGAGAGGGATCGCCCGGGAGGGATTGTGCCGGGAGGTGCGCTCGCTGGCGAAGAACCGGCAACCCTCGTAGCGCCGGACGACTCTAATGGCGCCGGCGACGGCGGTCGGCCAAGAGAAGCCTTGACGGAACGCCTTTCCGACGAGAGCTCGTGGAGCCGCCGCGGATGGCCGCACTCGCCGAGTGGATCTCCTTGATGAGCTCCTCCCTTGCTCGAAGGTGACGCAGTGGCCGAGGACGCCTGAGGCTCCACGCCGTAGAGCTCTTCCCCTACGAGGACGAATGACTTGGCTCTTCGCGCCAGCGCCTCGATTCCTCTTGCCCCGGTGGGAGCTTGCCTTCCTTGAGCCCAGGAGCAGCTGGATTCGCTGGGCAAGCTTGGGAACCGCCACGGGTCGATCCAGCCTCGAGCCCCCCGAGCCGGGCCGGGCTCGAGCTCAGAGCTGCTGCTTTGCTGGGCCGGGCGAGGTCGAGCTCGTGGGAGCGCCTACCTCCATGGGGTCCGAGCTCGACGCCGGGCGTTGAGTTCACATCCGCCGTAGAGGGTTCTCCCTTGAGTCGATCGACAGCTTGTATTGCTCGTGCATGAAGACGCCGGGTGGAACTGGAGCCGGTCCGACGCGAGCTTGGCGAGGACGCCGGGCGCCATTGTTGAGACGGCGATGGATGTGGTTGACCTCGAGCCCGCGGAAGTGTTCCTCGAGCTCGCGGACCTTCTCGATGGTACGCGATCATCTTCGGTTGACGCAGCCGACTTCCTTCATGACTTGGTTCTTGACGAGCTCAGAGTCGCCCCGACCTCGAGGTGCCGGCCGAGCTCACGCGCGGGATGCGCAAGCCATTTACCGCAGCCTCGTACTCGGCCACGTTGTTGGACGCAGGGGAAGTGTAGGCGTATCAATACTTCATGCGCACCTTGTTTGTGGAAATGAAGACGAGCCCGATGCCGGCGCCATACTTTTACGGACCCGTCAAAGTACGCCGGGCCCAGCACTCGATGTCGTCGGGTCTGGGGAGGTCGCTCGACCTCGGTCCACCTCGCGATGAAGTCCGCCGTGGCCCGAGACTTTATGGCGTCTCTCGGGAGCATAGGTGATATCGGGCCCCATGAGCTCGATAGCCCACTTGGCCATTCGGCCTGTTACCTGGGTCGCGGATGACCTCACCGAGAGGGAACTTGGAGAAGACCTTGATCGGGTGGGAGTCGGTAGTGCCCGAGCTTGCGCCGGTGATCGCCAGGGCATATACGGGCTTTTCGAGTCGCGTGATAACGGGTCTTGGTGTCGGTAAGGACCTCACCGATGAAGTACACCGGCGCCGTACCTTGAGCGCGCGCTCTTCCTCCCCTCTCTTTCGACGACGAAGCGCGGTGCTCACCACCTTTGAGGTGGCCGAGATGTAGAGGAGGATCGGCTGGGTGCAAAGCGCAACGAGTACAAAAAGTGTTGGTGAGGAGTTGCTTCGGGCCGAAGTCAAGAGCTTGCCGGGCTTCGCCGGTCCAAATAAAGCGCCCGACTTCTTCTCGCCAGCCTTGTAGAGCGGAGGCCCGCTCCCGAGTCGAGCTATGAAACGACTTAGGGCGGCTAGACACCCCGTGAGCCGCCGCACGCACTTGACGCTCTTAATCGCCCCATATTCGTGATGGCGGTGATTTTCTCCCGGTTGGCCTCGATGCCGCGCCGGAGACGATGAAGCCAAGCAACTTCCCTCGAGGGACCCCGAAGACGCATTTTTCGTGGTTGAGCTTGACCCCAAACTCGCGGAGCTTCGCAAAGACCTTTTCGAGGTCGTGGACGAGCTCTTTTTGAGCGCTTTGTCTTGACAACGATGTCGCCGACATATGCTTCTACGAGCTTGCCGAGGAGCTCTTTGAAGACTTTTCGCATGCACCTTTGAAAGGTGGCGCCAGCCGCTTTTAAGCCGAAGGGCATCGTTACGCAATGTAACGTGCCAAACGGGTGATGAAGGAGGTGGCGAGCCGATCGAGCTCATTCATCGCGATCCGTGGTAGCCGGAGTAAGCGCCAAGAAAATAGAGTGTCTCGCACCGAGGTGGAGTCAACAATTTGGTCGATGCGCCGCAAAGGAAACGAATCCTTCGGGCATGCCTTGTTGAGACCCGTAATCAACACACATTCTCCATTTCCCATTCTTCTTCTTAACTAGTATGTGGTTGGCTATCCACCCGGGATGACACACCTCCTTGATAAACCTAGCGGCTAAGAGCTTATCTATCTCCTCGGCGATTGCCCGGGCGCCGATCGTCGTCGAAACGTCTAAGTTTTGCTTCACCGCCGAGAGAGCGGGTTTGATGTTCATGAGTGCTCGGCGACTTCCCCAGATGCCCGGCATATCCGAGGCCCCCTCCACGCGAATACATCGAGGTTCGCGCTGGAGGAAGTCGACGAGCTCGCTTCCTATTTAGGGGTGAGGTCGGCACCCACGGAGAGGGTGCGCCCGGCCCCTTTGTCGACCGCGGACCTCCTTGGCGCCCCTCGGCCTCGGCTGCCCGCAACCTTCTCGAGCTCGGGTGGGCGTGCTCGTGCTCGCCACCTCCCCGGAGCTCGACGGATGAGCTCGTGCTCGCCTTCTTCTTGAGCTCTCGGGGGAGTCCTCGGCGCCGCCCAGCTGCCATCTTGGGCAAGATCCGCCGATCTCGATGGCAGCGCCGGGCGATCGACGGCGGTGGCCTCGCAGCCGAACGCGTGCTCGAAGGTGGAGTCGACGGTGATGACCCCCTCGGACCGGGATCTTGAGCTTGAGGTAGGTGTAGTTGGGGACGGCCATGAACTTCGTGATAGCACGGCTGCCCCAGCCAGCGTGGTAGGCATTCTTGAACGGAGCACCTCGAACGTGAGGACCTCTTTGTGGAAGTTGTCCGGTGCCGAAGGTGACGGGAGGTCGATCCCGCCAAGTGGGAGCACTGCTTCCCCGGCACCACGCCGTGGATCGGTTCCGCGATGGCGGAGTCGTGGCCTTTGGGATGCCAAGGGCTTGGAGCACGTGGATGTAGAGGAGGTTGAGGCCGCCGCCGCCGGCCCATCAGCACCTTCCGAGGCGCATGGTGCCAATGATGGGGTCGACAACGAGCGGTACCTCCCCGGTATGGGATGTGTCTGGGGATGATCGGCCTTGTCGAAGGTGATCGCCGAGCTCGACCACTTGAGGTACTCGGGAGTAGCTGGCTCGGTGAAGAGGACCGCACGGGCGCGTGAGCTTCTGTCGGTGCTTGGACTCGTAGCCGGAGGCTCCGCCAAAGACGACGTTGACGGCGCCGTCCTCGACGTAGATGTCGGCGTCGAACTCGCCGGGGCCGACCCCGCCCTTGTCGCCGCCGCCCCTTGTCTCCGCCCGCAGCCGCGCGCCCATCACGTGCTTCTTCATGAGGCGGCAGTCCTTCATCTTGTGCTTGACCGCCCCCTCGTGGTGTGGGCACGGTTCTTCGAGCATCTTGTCGGTGCTCTTTGGGGACGAAGGCTTTCCCGCCTTGCCGGCCGCCTTGCGCTTGTCCGCAACGGCCACGAACTCGTCGCCGTTGTCGCCGCAGGGCGCTTGTTCTTCTTGTTCTTCCGCCCGCGGAGTTCGATCCCCGGCTTCCTCGTCGTCACCCTTAGGCTTGCCCTTGCCCGTGACGGCGAGACGGGCGCCCTCTCCCCGGCATGACGCGTGGTGAGGTCAAGGAGCTCCTTCATGGTCCGGGGCTTCGGACGCCGAGCTCGTGGATCGTGGTCTCGCAGTGGTGCCGAAGGTGAAGGCGTGATGATCTCGGAGTTGGAGGCCTCGGAGAGGTTGTTGCGCAGCTTGGAGAAGCGCCCGATGTAGTCGCCAAGCAGCCCTCCCTCTTCTTCTCGCTTGCACCCTCGGAGGTCCCACGCCGTGCCCGGCCCGGGCGTAGGTGCCCTCGGAAGTTGCCGACGAAGACGCCGCGCAGGTCCTCCTGGGGCGGATGGTGCCTTCCGACGTGCTCGAGCCACGACCGCGCTGAACCGCAAGGTAGAGTGGGAGGTTGCGGATGATGAAGTAGTCGTTGTCGATGCCTCCACTCGGGCAACCGAGGCGGTAATCCTCGAGCCGTGGCGGGGTCGGTCTCCCCATTGTACTTCGCACCGAGGTCGGAGCTCGAAGCGAGAAGGAATGGGGCATCGTGGATGCGTGAGCCGAACGCCCTCGGCCTCCTTGAGCTCGAGCTCGAGGGCCGGGCGATCCCGCTTTGGGAGACGGGTCCGTGGGTGGCGTATCACCGCGGGCCGCGCTCTTGTCTTCTTCGCTATCGTGGCGTCCACCGCCGCTTGTCGTAGGTGTGAGGGACGCTCGGGTCATTTGCGGTGGTACTTGTCATCGCCCCGGGACGTTTTCTCGGCCCGGCTCGCGACACACGGGCGTTGACGGTGTCCCCCGGGCGCCGCGCGTTTTCGCCGACCGCCAACGCGGCGTGGACCTCGGTGAGAGGAGGCCTCGTGCTCTTCCCGTAGCCGACGGTGGGACGCCGAGCTCGCCGCCGCCGAACGGCCGCTTCCTCGAGAAGCCTTTGAGCTGCTCGTGGGTCCTCCGTGCTCGGGCTCCTCGGGGCCGGCATCGGGCGTAGGAGGAGCCGTAGCGGCCGCCGTGCCCCGGGAGGCTCTCCCAAACACCGGCGGGAGCTGTTCCGGGCCCTCGTCCCGTTTGATGCGGTCCCGCACCTCGCGAGCTCGAGCTCATGCCCCGCGATGTCGCCTTCCCCCCGCCGGGCATGGAGGGCTCGCTTGAGCCGCCGCGACGCCGAGCTTTTCGAGCTCGCCCGCACCAGCCTTGACGCTGTCGACCGAGGTCGGGCGCCGCCAGGCGGTGGAGCTCGAGGCGTGTGCTCGAGGCGCCGCCCGAGCGACTTCCTCTACCGCACTCGGGTGTGGCACATGTAGCACCGACGCTACGGGTCGCACCCATGAGGCTCATCCCGCCGCAGGGCGAGCTCGAGCTCGCGGACGCCGGGTCCCGCCCGGGCTCGCCGCCCCGCGAGAGTGGAAGGCCTGGCTGCCCGCTGGGGGTACATCTCCGGCGAAGCCGCCGCGAACTCGCCGATCGACAGCGCTCTCCCGCCGCGAGCCAGAGGACGACGCCGGCGGTGGGAGAAGGTCACATCGCGAACGCAGCCGGCGCGAGGCTCGCCCCAGATGTTCGGGAGTAGGTCCTTGATGAGATGAAGAAGTTTATCCGCGGGCGGCGCTGGAGGTCGAGTCCCGCCCCATGCTCGCCCAGACGGAATGCGGGTGGCGCCGGGAGGCGGCGTGGGGATGTCCTCACGCCGCACGGGCGGGTGAAGACAGCCCGTGATGGATCGCGCCCACCGGTGTCGGAGAAGTCGATGGTGCCGGGCGCATCGCTAGCGCCGCGCCATCGGGGAAGCCGGAGGAAGCCATCGAGTGGAGAAACGCCGCACTAGCGCCGGCCCTACCGGCGCGCCAACCGCCGTGGTCTAATACCACCGCCACAAGAATGTCCGGCTAACGCGCGTCTCGATGGCCTAGCTCTAGAGACAATGACACGTAGTTTATACCGGTTCGGGGCAAATCGGGCTCCCTAGTCCAAAGGTGATCACTATCCGAGCTCAAATGCTCATACCGGGGCTAGTACAAGCAAGGCGAGAGAGGGAGAGGGCTCCCCAAGTCTCTATGATTGAGGCTAGTGCCAATATCGAGGGTGTGTGTGTGAGTGTTGGATGTTGAATCCTCGAACCTTGCCTCAACCGGAGGGTGCCTCCCCCTTTTATAGTCACAAAGGGCGAGGCTTCGAGAGCTCCCTCCGAGTTGGGGACTTAAAGAAAGCGAAAATACATGTGCAGAATGTTAAGTACAGAAAGAGCTCCCGGGTGAGCTCACGGGCGCTGGCAAGAGCTTCCTTCGAGCTCCGTGGTGCTTTGATGCTGAAATTGGTCGTCGCCGCACGCGGGAATCGGGTTTGGGCGGTGGTCGCGCCGCCCGTCCCTAATCGTAGTTGGAAGCCGCCTTCTCGGCATGGGGTGCGCCCATACCGTGGATGGGGAGGGAGTACCCGGTGTGTACCGGGCACCGTAAAGCGCAGCCGTTTGGAGCCGACGGGGTATGGCGAGATGGTTGAATGACCTCTCCCCGTAGTCCGTAGTTCTATGTGGCTACAAGTGTTCGCCGTGGAGTGGTTGAGCTTGTCGAGAGTTGTTGACCAACCCCCGTACTGAACTTCCCCGAGAAGGCGCACGGATGAGCTCTCTCGCGTCGCCGTCGTCGGGGGCTCTAAGGGAGAGCTCGAGCGAGCCGGAAAGAGGTTCCCAGGCGAGGTCTTTCGTGACGAAGACGGGGAGCTCGCAAAAGGGGAGAGCTCGAGCGCGGGAAGGTGGGCCTCCATCGGGGAGCTCGAGTTCGGGCGTGCTCGTCTGCGCTGAGGGAGCTCGTCCCGCGGTGAGGACCCCGGTCTCGCTTTTGCTCGTTGATGGCGAGTCGGGAGCTCTTGTACGGGTGTCCCAAATATCGATCCCCCACAGGCACACTTTGCCAATGTCGAGGAAGTTCCTGAAGGAGAGACCGTAACAGCCGGTACGTGTTTAGTTAACAATCGTAGTGCTGTTGTTTTATTTGATTCTGGATCATCGCATTCATTCATGAGTCAAGAGTTTGCACAGAAGAATGGGGAACAAATCACTGACCTAGGGTTTGGCTACCGAATTAGTTCAGCAGGGGCTGACCAGTTGACTAGGCAGAGGGTTAATGATGTGAAGATCATGATGGGTGATTTAGAAATAATAACCTCGTTGATAGTTTTACCCGGTCTGTGTTTGGATGTCATCCTCGGGATGAACTGGATGAAGAGTTGGGGTGTAATCATAGATACGGTGAATAGAGTAGTACACTTGAAGCATCCCCGTGATTTGACTGAACACCAGGTTTTGTTACCTAAGGCCATTGACCTTAGCCGTGTTTCAGCTGCGTTGTAAGTGACTAAAATCTCTGACATACCTGTAGTCTGTGAATTTCCGGATGTTTTCTCGGAAGACCTACCTGGATTGCCGCCAGATAGGGATGTTGAGTTTGCAATAGAGCTAATCCCAGGGACTGGCCCTATATCTCGAAGACCCTACCGAATGCTGCCCAATGAGTTAGCAGAACTAAAAGTACAACTTCAGGAGTTGCTTGAGAAAGGTTTCATTAGACCTAGTTTGTCACCTTGGGGATGTCCCGGCTTTGTTTGTGAAAAAGAAAGATCGACGCCGAGAATGTGTGTGGATTATAGGCCACTCAATGCGGTAATGATGAAGAATAAATACCCGTTACCCCGCATTGGCATACTTTTTGACCAGTTGTCTCGAGCCAAAGTTTTCTCGAAGATAGACCTTCGATCTGGGTATCATCAGATTAAAATCAGACCCCGGGATATACCCAAACCGCATTTTCTACGCGGTATGGTCTCAGATGAGTATCTCGTCATGTCCTTCGGCTTGACGAATGCTCCAAATAAGCATTTCATGTGTTTGATGAATTCGGTGTTTATGCCCGAACCGGATCGGGTTCGTGGTTGTATTCATCGATGATATATTGGTGTATTCCGAAAATGAGGAACAAAGCATGCTAAGCATTTGAGGATAGTCTTGAGAGACTCGAGAGCATAAGTTGTATGCTAAATTCAAGTAAGTGTGAGTTTTGGCTGAAGGAAGTGCATTTTTTCGGGACATGTATTATCCGAGAATGGAATTTCGTGAGATCCTAGTAAGGTGCAAGAGGTTTGGATTGGAAAGCCCCGTTTCAGTTTTTGAGATCCGAAGTTTTCTAGGGTTAGCTGGATACTATCGTAGGTTTATACCCGATTTCTCCAAAATAGCTAAACCTATGACCCGATTGTTGCGAGAAGGAAGAAAAATTTGTGTGGACACCGGCGCGGCGGCGTTTCGCACCTTGCGAACGTTGTTGACTACGGCCCCGTGCTCGCACAACCCGATATTCGAAGCCCTTTCATGTGTATTGTGACGCATGTGGTACCCGGTTGGGATGCGTACTCATGCGGGGAAGGTAGAGTTATTGCGTATGCGTCGCGTCGATTAAGGAAGCATGAGGTTAACTATCCAACCCATGACTTAGAACTTGCTACCGTGGTACATGCATTGAAGATTTGGCGACATTACTTACTTGGTAATGTATGTCATGTCTATACTGATCATAAGAGCTTGAAGTACATTTTTACCCAAGAGGAGTTAAATATGAGACGAGAGAAGGTGGTTAGAGCCGATAAAGGACTATAATATAGAGTTGCACTATCATCCAGGGCAAAGCCAATGTTGTTGCGGATGCTTTGAGCAGAAATCACATTGTTTCTTTGGGACAAGTCGAATCTATGGAGGTTTTTCCTCCTATGCATCCGGCTATCCTATGTAATATTCAAGTACGTAATGAGCCGGAGAGCAAAATTGTTGAGGGCCGAGAAAGTGGATAAAGGGATTGCACATATCAAGAAGAAGTTAGAAAAAGAGCCTAGCGATCATTTCGAGTTGATGAGAGTGGAATTCTTTGGTATGATGATCGTCTTGTTGTGCCAAAGGATCGAGAGTTGAGGGAGCAGATTCTAATGAGAGGCTCACTCGTCAAAAGATAACAATTCACCCCGGTAGTAACAAGATGTATCGGGATTTGAGAACCAGATTTTGGTGGACAAAAATGAGGAAGGAGATTGCCGCACACGGGCTGGCTCGATGTGACAATTGCTGCGCAGGTTAAAGCCGTACATATGAAGACCGCAGGATTGTTGCAACCATTGCCAATTCGATTGGAAATGGGATGAGATCACAATGGACTTAATTGTTGGATTGCCACATACCCAGAGGGGATTTGACTCTATTTGGGTGATTGTGGATCGTTTAACCAAGGTTGCCCATTTTATTCCGATTAACATAAGCTACGAGCCCCACCAATACGCAGAGCTATACATTGCCCATGTACTTCGTTTGCACGGGGTACCTAAATCAATAGTGTCGGATCGTGGATCGAGTTGGACCAATCGTTTTTGGGAGAGCCTACAGGAAGCCTTAGGAACCAAATTACTTCGTAGTTCCGCTTATCACCCACAAACCATAGGCCAAATAGAACGAGTGAACCAAATACTAGAAGATATGCTAAGGGCGTGTGTGTTGTCAGCAAAAGGTTCTTGGGACAAATGGTTGCCTTATGCAGAGTTCTCATACAATAACAGTTATCAAGCCAGTATTCGTATGGCGCCTTTTGAAGCATTGTATGGTAGGAAGTGTAGAACACCTTTGAACTGGATAGAAACAAGAGAGCGACCCTACTATGGCACTGATCTGATAGATGAGGCTGAGCAGAAGGTGAGAATAATAAAGCAGCACATGAAAGCCGCTCAAGACCGACAGAAGAGCTATGCGGATAAACGTAGAAGGCCCATTAAGTTCAACGTTGGAGACTATGTTTACTTAAAGGTGTCACCAATGAAACGAGTGCGGCGTTTTTGGAGTAAAGAGAAAGTTAGCGCCTAGGTTCAGTAGGCCCCTATAAGATTTTAGCCACTAAGGGAGAGGTAGCGTATCGTTTGCGATTACCACAGGAAATGGGAAGAATTTTTGATGTTTTTCACGTATCACAACCGAAGAAATGTTTGAGAGTTCCCGAGGAACAAGTGCCAATTCGAATGTTGAGATAAGTCAAGATCTAACCTATTATGAGAGTCCAAAGAAAGGTGCTAGACACTAAGGAGAGAGCCACTAGAGGAAAGGTAGTGAAGCAATACAAGATCCTTTGGGGGAATCATGGTGAAAATGATGCGACATGGGAAACGGATGAGTATCTTCTCGAGGAACTATCCACGTTTTTATAAAGAATGGTTAGTTTCGCCGAATCACCGGGGATGAGATTCTTTTTTAGGGGAAAGATTTGTAACACCCTAGGTGTTAAGCATCTTGAAAGCATGATCATTTGCATAGCATCATCATCATTTCATGCATAATCATGTGTTAGTAGAATTCACTTTGAATTTCCCTCATTTCATGCTTGTTTGATCTAGCTACTATAAGATCTTAGCTATAATGATGTTTTGGACCTAGATTGTGCCTAGATATATTTTTGACATAATTTAGGGCCATGTTTGAGCTTGTGTTTCAATTTAGAAATTTTATTTTAAATCTGCCCTAGAGGTCAAACCTCTTTGACCCATTTTGAAACTCCTTTCAAAAGTGCTTGGTAGAAGTGTTTCTAGCAAAAAGTTTCTATAGATGAAATGAAGTACTTTTTATGTAGAGCAAATGATCTTTTATAAGTTTCTTGTGAAAAGGTTTGGAAATGGTTCAAATAGTGCCCAACAGTTTGGGTCAAATTTGAGTCAAATTCAAACTCTGTTTTGACTAGTTTGTTTTGACCTTGCTGTTTTTAATTTTTAGTTTCAAATCTATGCCGAATTAGAAAAAGTTCATATTGAGTGTTTTGTAGCTTATGAAATTCTCTACAAAGCTGATGTTTTGACTTTTTCTAAATTCTGCATGGATCTCGAGGCACAGGCCAAAAACTGACGTTGACTCAGAAACAAGGGGGGGGGACCTATCGGCCGGCCCGGCCGACACCGCCGTGGCGACGTGGCTGCCGTGCCGCCGCCGATGTACGGTTTGGACACGCACGCCCGCCGCCCACGCGCCTTAAAAGCCGCGCCCAACGCTTGCCCAAACCCTAGCCTCACTCCCGCCGCCGCCACCCGCTTCGCCGAGCGCCGCCGCGCCGCCGCCGGCGTGCCGATTCGAAGCGCCGCCGCCGTTCGCCGTCACCACAGCACCAATCCACCCCAAATCGAATCCCTAGCACCGCCATGAGCTACTCTACCTAAGGCCATCGTCGAATCGAGGTAAAACCCGAAGTTTCGAACCCTAATCCGCAGCGCCGCCGCTTCGCCGGGGTGAGCCCGCCATGGCGGCCATTGTGGCAAGCGGTGCCTCGAGCCTCGATAGCCGTGTTTAGGTCTTTCTTTTTTGGTCTTCTAGGATCGCCTAGATGTGCTTGAGCTTGTGAGCTAGGTGGTTGAGTAGATCCGGCCGCCATTTCGCCGGGTGCAGCGTCACCGCCGACGCGCCGCCGTGCCCCGGAGCCCACAAGGCTGGTCTTGTCACCGTCGTTGCTCCATTAGGCCTAGAACCACCTTGCATGTCGCTTTGGAGTTCATAGGGGTCGAGAACGTAGGTTAGGTGGCTCGATTGAGCACGGAGTGGAGGACCGCCGCCCGTGGCTGCGCCGCCGCCCGACGCCGTCGTCGTCGTTTTTAGCGGTTTCGGTCGCGAACCATGGGCACCATTGTGACCCTCTCGTCGCGTAGATGCGTTTAGGTTAGTTGGTTGCGCAATTTGGTTATCGCCGGCAAAATCCGTAAACCCGACCGCCCTGCCCGCCGTGCTCTGTTTTGGAGCCATCGACATGCGGGCCCGCCCGGTTTTCTTTTTCTTTATCTTTTTGTTTTTCCAGATTTGAATGAAATGCTTAGAAAATTCATAACTTGGTCATTTTGAGTCCATTTTGGGTAAAACAAATTTTGGCATGTTTGTTATAAGATAGGCTACAGTATAAAATTATGAAACCCTATTTTTTGATAACTTTTATATAGAGTTTTATTTATGGCTAGAAATGCATGGAAATTGAGGAAAATCATATCTTTTAATTGGTACAAGATAAAAATATGCTTCCTGTACAAAAAGTGCTTGTTTTTGTGAGTAGAATCCATGAAAAATATCATGCATAGTATGTTCTGTAGAAGAAATGTGATCTTCTATTTAGGTGCTTTTTGCCATGTGATCTTTAGAAATTCATAGAAAAATAAATATTAGGGTTTTGGATGTGAAACTTGGTATGCCTGTGTTTGATAGGTTTTAGAAGCTTTTCATACTTATAAATCTGTTGTCTGACACTTTTCATAGTACAAAGTATTATCATGCTTAGGTTTGGTGTAAACTTGTCATTTTTGTGTAGGACTGTATGAGCATGATCTTGCCCTGAGATTTTTATGGTAGATGTTATAATACGATACTATGCCCTGGTAATTTTTGTAGAATTTTCTGAAGTAGTTATGTATTTATCATATTTATGATGCATGGAAAATAGGCTAGAAATATGTGTTTATATGAAGATGGTGTGTATTAGTATTTTTATTATGTGTTCCTAGCATGAATAGGATCTGTTAGTAAGCTTGGTTTGGTCAGCTTAGTAGTTTTGACATTTTCTTGTTCCTAGCATTTATTTAATTATAGGGTACAAGTGTAGTGTTTGCTAGGGCATTTTATTTTATGCACTTTAAATTATCTTTTGTCTTCTCCAGTAGATTTATTTGGTAGTTAATTACTTGGTTTACCTGCTGGTGAAGTTTGAGATAGTTTGCATGAGTAGTTTGTGAGTTATGGAGGTTGTATGTGATATTTGAGTTGAAAACAGAGTCTCTATTTTCCTTAATTTCGAGGCTGTTAAGTTCAGATTCAGTTCTGGGTGATGTGGAATGTTTTGTAGGAAATTTTGTTAGCTTTCCATAGAGTCCCAGTTCACTGATTTTGGAGTTGTAGAACTCCTTGTGATTTGTTTTAGTAACAGCATGTCGGGCTGTCATTTCTGTTGATAAGTACGGTAGGGTGTTGATTGATGTAGGTTGTTAAGGTTTCTTGTGTAGAATTAATTATGTTTCTACGGAAGAGATATGCACTTATTAATAGCTTGCATCATGAAGCATCCATCCATCATGCGCATATTACTTTATGTCGGTTGATATTTATATAATCATAATCATATCTTTTCTCCATCATATGCATCATCACGGGATCGGGGGAAGGGTTTGAGGAGCTGATCGAGGAGCAGACGGGGAGAGCTTCACCATCCGGGAGTGCAGTCCGGAGGAGCCATCGGAGGAGAAGAGTCGACAAACGACCGCCCGAGTGCCTGTGAAAGCACGTTCAGCCGACGCGTTCGCGAGGCAAGCCCCGGAGCATTATGCCCTTTCCTAATTCTTCCAATTAACTTGACTTGAGTCTTTTATATGTTTCATGCATTAAGTTTAGGGAAATGGTTGAAACCGTTGATGCATTATGATCCTTGCTGAAAGTTGCCCATCCTATATAGAGGTCTAGGTTAATGCTCGTATCATGATTGCGCGTGATAGATAGTGATTCGGTCACTTGAGGAAATGTTGTGAACAATCACATGGGTGATTGTCAAGGCTGCCGCCGAGAACCCGCTTAAGTAAAACATGATAGATTGGATGGAACTTGTGGTCTTTCCATCGATCGATTAAGGACTCATACTTTGTCGGAATGTGGTCGGAAGTTGAACGCACGGCATTTAGTAGGCTCCGCGGGTCGTGAGCCACGGCTCGTGGGAATGTTAGGGGCGGCCATGCTCGCTTTATCGCTCCTCCTTTGGTGATGGTTGGTGTGGTTAATCGGGCACAAGAAGATGCGCCACGAAGGGGTCGTACTCGTTGCTTACGCTCACTTGGGTGCTCGAGAAGGAGGGGGTAGCCCGGCAAGACCGAGACTTTACGCCCCGTAACGCCCCTCGGAGTGATCGGGTCCGCCCTTGCAAAGTAGACCTGGTTTGTGTCGTGGTATTCGCCACCGGTTTGCAAATCGATTCGAATCACCATCTCTCATGGTTAGTGAGAACCCGGGGTGTGTCCATGGCAATGTAGTCTTAATTATTACAATATATGTTATTTATCATGTGCGGTGATATAATTTCGATCAAGTTACTTATCTTTGTTATTTATTCTCTTGAGCAATGATTAATCTTGACTATCTTTGGATCTATGTTACGTAAGTAACTAAGTAACCCTTTTAACTTGGAAAAGTACAAGTAGCATGCATAGGCGCACTAAACAACTTTATTTGTGAAATTAATGTGAGTCGAGGTAAACTCCGGATAAAGCCTATCATGATCCTTGGAGTCTTTTATTTTATTTTGCCGGGTAAGTCTAGGCGAGTATTTTGTACTCGGGGTTTTATTCCCGTTGTTGCGGGTGAGCATGTGTACCATGGTTACTTGTAAGACTTGTCTGCATTCCCCGTTGATGACGAGTAAGGCGAGGTCAAGGCAAATCTATATCCCCTCGCCTCATGCCGCTACGAGGGGATGACTATCTCACGGGCACTATTTTATATTTGTTTTTCGCTAAAAGACTATTTGGTTTTTGAAACTATCGCTACGTACTTGAACCTGAGTTTGTAATAAATTATACCGCACTCGATGTTTAATGTATCGAACTTGGTTTGAAATACCTACGGATTTTACTACCGAGCTCAACGATCTGTTGTGTTGTTGATGAGTTTGAAATCACTCTAAGATTTCGAATACCGGGTTTATATGGACTCAAGTGTAGAGGCGTGATCGCTTCATTGATTGCAAATTATACTTGATTTCTTATAAATTGGTCGGCTCTGTCACTTGGCCTAGACTTGTCATTACCCGATAGTGTGCTTTTTTGCATATCTTTTGTTTGGTCTTGATATAGATGCTGCCCTATGCCTTGACATGACCGTTGGAGGGTCGTTTGCACGTAAACCTACAACGAAACATAGGAAAACCCTTGAACACATCCTAGAGAAGCTTGCTTCTCCGTTGTAGAACCTATCCTCCTCCACGACAAAGGCATGTCAAGCGTTGAGGATCCCTCATCAGTCGAGCCATTCCCCGTACCGCCATTGGAACCGACTGTTGAGTCCTCTCCCGAACCTCAAACATCGAAGGAAGGAATGTTTTATCCTTCGGAGTTCATGATTGAATTCAAGGATGATGACAAAACCTCTAAAGCCGAGGTATGCTTAGACTTCCACATCTATCTCATCCTTGACTTCAATCTTCTCATAGGCTACCCTCTAGAAAAACTTTTTTCACGAAAAACCTATAGAGGCGAGCCGTGATGAGAAATTGGGAAAGATTGCTTACGCCTCACACCTAGACATCCCAAAGGCGAAGCATCTTCCCAACCAAAACCCGTTCTAGGAGGCAAAGTTCATAACTCTATTCGCTTCACCCAAGTTGCTTCCGCATCTTAGTGAAACGAAGCACCTGTCATCACCCTCACACGAACACAAGTCATGTCCCTTCGGCCGATAAAACATTGTTCTTGACAATGGTCAAGATTCAACGGTCATCCTTCATGACATATCTTTTGAGGTCAAAACCTCATGTGCCATGGACATGCACGGTGACAACTCTTGAGACCAAGCGAGAAATCTGTTTTTGAGCATAACAAGTTGTCATTTGAGACTTCCTACATGCTCACCTTTGGGTCTTCTTGAGTTTGTCTTGCTTCTAGCCGAAAGTGCTTCACCGAAGATCACAACCATCTCTTGGTTCTCTTTGCAAACCTTTTTAAGAGAATGGTTGCAAGTCTCGTAGTAGCATGATGACGCTAACCTTGCAGCTTGAGCGTAATGCTAAATTCTTAGTGGTGAAACCGGGAACTTCACCACCATCAGCTGCAAGATGTTTTCCCACGGTCAAGCTTACGACCATAAAGAAAGCTTTGCGCCAGGAGATACCACGGACTATCATAAAAAAGGGGCGCAAAAAGTCTTTCTCTCTTCTTATTAATAAAAGCAAGAACATGTTATCAAGTTAGTATGCACCTTCGGTATTCTTGTCGCTAACCATTTCAGGTGGAGATCGATTAAGAAGACCAAAGAGGCATGCGATGCTCGAGAACATGAGGGCCACATGATAAAAAAAAGAGCTATGATGTTCATGGGTGATGGAATATGCTCAAGAGGAGACCAGGACCTTGCACACTCGACTTTTTACACAAAAGTCTAAGTGTGGGGGGAAGATGGTGACAATCTCAAGTTCCACCCACCAAAGGGTCATGTAAAAAAATGATGGTGAATAAAAGATGATGTCAGCCCTGCCTTGCTAAAAAAAAAAAAAAAAAAAAAAAAAGAGAAAAAAAGAGAGAGATAAAAAAAAGAGAGGATATAAAAAAAAAAAAAAAAGGGGAAAAAAAAAAATAGGGAAAGAAAAAAAAAAAAAAGTAAAGTAAAAAAAAAGAAGAAGAAGAGAGTGTGGGTGAAAAGAAAAAAAATATATGGATAGAATATATGTATAAAAAATAATAAGAAAGAGAGGAGCAGGTTGGCCCTACATGGTCAAGAAACATATAATGTGCTACCCGACTCCACCCTTCCTTGTTTTAACAAGCAAGAAAGGCTCGCCTCTCATTCTTTTTTTGCTATCATCAAGGCCTATGGCCCGCACACAAGTCATGTGTGTGTGTGTCCTAGCCTTGAGATGCACTGGCCTGAGCCATCAAGCAAACCGCTAAAAGCAACAACTTCAATGCTTCATCCATAAATGCTAATGGTATTTATACTGGGTATGCAAAGGTAACATTCACCATCTCCTCACTCATTTTTTTGTCTCCATGAAAATAAAATTTTATGCTTTCCATGCCATGGCGTATGCTTGAGTTTGGATGCACCTACATGTGTACACATGTAATGCATCCATAGGTCTTTTTAAATTAAGCGTGGTGCTTAGGTTAAAATGATCTTCTTTAATCAAAACTTTGACATGGTGTCAAAGCTAGGTTAATGAACTTAGCGCTTTGTTGTCATGATCAACGGAAGTAATTTATGTTGGAGATAAATCAAGGCTATGCTTACCCTACTTCTTTAAATGAGCCTTGCTTGAGTGATGTTGTGGTGAACAAATAAAATAAAAATAATAAATACAATAAAACGGCTCCACGGTGTTCATGTCAATGGAGCCATGTGTTTGCTTTCTTTTTGTTTTGTTTTCTTTGTTTGAATAAAACAAGGTACAAGAATAAGTGTGGGGAGATCTCTCAAGCATACAATCACACTCATCCGAGATCTCCCCAACACATTGCACAAACCTCGAGCAATTCACAATGGAGAAAGGACGAGACGAACGACTACCATTAGACTCCTTCCTCTTCAAACGGTGGTTTGTGTAACTCCCTCTCTCACATCCTCCAAAAAGTTTTGAAGTTTAAAATTAAACAAATCAAAAAAAGACAAAACTTTTGAAAAAGCTCCATCTCCATGCTATCCTTTAATGAAATGTGCATACTCTTTATTCCTCGCTAATATTCCTATAGCTTGTGAACCACTTATCATAGGGACCCCATGTTATCTAAGTAATTGGAATATGTGATATAGCTGGATGATAAGAACCTTGCTCTTTTATATGAACTTGGGGTTTGTTTTCAAAAAAAAAAAAAAATTCAAAAAGCATGCTCCTCAATGATATGCATTTCCCACCAGAGCCATATGACATGATGAGATCATTCATGACAAAAATAAACCATAGTCATATGCTACTTGTTTTCATGGTGAGCCTATGTCAAATTATTTGTGACCTATGTTGAGATTCTTTTCATATGCCCAAGATCAAGATTCACGTACACCCACAAATAAAAAGCTGACTCTTACACTGAGAGTTGCGCACAACATGCACCCCTCCATCCACCAAAAATATACTCCATTCATTTATATCATGACCTCTCACCAAAATCCCAGTTACCAATGGAGAAGTGTGGGCTATGCTTGAGAAAACAAAATGACGAAAAGAAAAGAAGGACATGAGTCCAAAAAAAAAAAAAGACGAGGAAGTCGATTACTGGTCCAAAAAAAAAAAAAAGAGAAAGAAAAGAAAAGGAATATGGTATCCCATACCTCCTTCAAATAAATTCCACCAAAAAAGAGAGAGTCATGATACCGGAGTACACAAAAATGTTCCACACACTTTGCACATCTTGATCTAGGCCTATGACTAGTCTCTCCATGTGGTCCGGTTTTTGACTAAGGCAACATGACATGATACAAGTATGTCGTTCATTTTACCTACCCAAAACCCCACAAAAAGCCTTATATAGTTGGTAGGGAAAAAGAAAGGCAAATCTAAGCCTTTGGTGATGAACAAACCACATACAAATTGAGTGATCCGAGTGAATCATTCGAGGAGCAATGCTATATTTACATTTTCAAAATCAAATGAAAACCCAAGTTCTTGCACTTATTTGAAGCAAGGGGATTTGAATCTATGTTGTTCCATAATTCAATTACCCAAGATTAACATGGTAGACACATCAAAAAGTTCACAAGTGCGGTGAAGCTTGGAATAGCTTGTATGCAGGTTACATATCAAGGAGATGACCCATCTTAGTCCTCAACCTTTACTCGAGGACGAGCAAAGGACTAAGTGTGGGGGAGTTTGTTGACGGTTGTTAACTACATATTTTATACCGTCAACATTATTATAAAACTACCAAAACACAATAGTGATAGGGCTTTGAGCTAACCATTTCCACAAGTTTTGGTACTTCACTTGTTTTCTTGAGGGGTAATGTTGGAAACATATACATTTTGGGCCAAAAGCAAAGGAAAACATATAAGAAATAACAAGACCCTAAATGGACATAAGCAAAGCAAGGAGAAGAGAGGAGAAAAGCCCATAAACATGAATATCAACATCCAAACACAAGCCCAATGGGCCGAGGCCCGAATCCAACATGAAATGACATTGGGCCACATGACATGGGTTTAGTATTTCGGGCATAACTTTTTCATACGGACTCCTTTTCGGTGTACCACCTGCCAAAACAAAGCTAACGACGAAACCTACGTGCTCACAAAATTTGAGCCCATTCGGCCCAGATCAGGGTGCGCCCGCACCCTCAAGGGCCGCCAACCGGGCCCATCTTTCTCAAGGCGGTTGCATTCAACCAGAGAACGTCGGTGGTGGCGTGTACCAGGTTCATTGTACCTGGAAACCATCATTCTTTGGTCGGTTTTGTCATTATGGGGGGGAGGTGGCACATTTCCAAAGACCCCCCCTCTCCAAGCTATAAAAGGAGGCTCTCCCTCTCAGTCCACAACACCAATTCATACACAACACAAGGAAGAGCCACAATGTAGAAGAGAGGAAGAAGCTCCCACTCCACTCTTATTCTTCTTCTTCCTCCTTCTTAGTTCTAATGGAGAGTGAGAGAGGGAAGGCTAGAAGAGGGCTTGGCCTCTTCTCCATGGAGTCCCGATGTACCCCCGGTGCATCGCGGTTCTCGGGTGGCCGGAGTACCGGACTTGTCGGTGCCCGCCACGCTTGTACCTCTACAACCTTCTAATCATTTTGGGTAAGAATGGTTGTGTCCCTCTTTCGGCTTATTACTCTTAAGCATATTATCTTGCTGTTATAGACTTGCGGGATTGATAGTCGTTCCTTCGGGGCGGTACTCTAGAAGAAGGACCCCAGGGATGGGTAAGCCTTGTTGACACGCTAGAGTAATAATCACTAGTGTAGACGTGGTGTCTAGGCTAAGGGTTTTCTATCTTTTATGGCGCATCCCACGGTTGAGGGGGTAGGCGGCCGGGTCGTGTTAGCCTTGTCCGTCCCTTGTAATCCCCCACGTTCGGGTGTGGCGCAGTTGCAATTGCCGGTCTCCATCCCGTTTAAAGCGCATTGGTGCCCAAAGTAAGGACATAACAACCAAGTGATCCTCGCTAAAGAGTTTGAGCCCATAAAGATACCTCACCACCCATAGTTATCCTAGGGTGACTCTATTCAGAGAGTAATCACACAACCGCTCGTGGAAATACGATACCTCTGAATACTTCGGGTGAAATGCTATAACGACAATTACGTACATGACGCTTTATGATTCTTCTCGCATACGTTAAGAAACATCAACACCCACCACTAAACCGGGGCAATAGCTTGACGAGTGGACTGGAATGGCGGTGATGTGTCCACCTCGCCATAAGTTTGAATTGCATCACTCATTGGCGCTCAGTCCCTAAGAAATTCAGGGAAAAAAAACAAAGACGAATAGTGAAGAAAGAAATTGAAAAACTGGAACTTTACCAATTTCATTTCATGTGTCCTAGAAACAAGGCACCAATGCTGATTCCAAAAAGGATCATTGCCTAGATCGTCCGCCCTTGACAAGACCGGGATCAGCCTCAAATTGAGATGAAACCCATGATCCATGCCGCACGGCGAGAATTCCGATTCCCGGTAGCAACCAAGATGAACTTATGCCCCTTCGAAGATGGAGGATGAATCTGCCTAATGAAATCCAAACCCCAACCATGGAAAGGCCACGGTTTGATGATAGGATGAAGGATAGCAGCCGACACTAGCTGAATATTCCCAAACTGTTGACACTCTTCACAACCTTTGTAGTAACAAAAGCAATTGGCCATCATAGTAGGCCAATAGAAACCAGCCCGTCTCAACAACCACTTCATCTTCGGGGTCGATTGATGTGTACCACAAATTCCTTCATGAACCTCTCCCATTGCCACTCTTGCTTGATCAGCCCCTAGACATTTTAGCAACAAGTCTTCGGCAATCCTCCTATAAAGTTCACCGTTATGCAATGTGTACTTGAAAGCAAGCCACCGAACATTCTTGTCAACTATAGCACTGGAATCCTGCAAGAAATACAAGAGAGGAGTTCTCCAATCCTCTAAATCGGTACTACCATTGTCCACAACAGAAACAGACCGATTTAAAAGAACTTTACTTTGTTGTCCCAAATTATTAGTAACATCGGTTTGTCCAATTAAATTTGGTTGAACCAAATTTTTACTAGAATCTGAAACAAACAAACTTTCATACATCGGCAAATGTTGTAAATGAAAATATTTTTCTTTTTACCTCAAAAGCTGGACGCCTTTTAAGCAAGCAAGTTTGCTCTTTGCATATATTTTACATGCAAGTGATCTTCTTCTTGCCCCCCGGGCCTTAAGTCATTGAAAATAAATTCCCTAGGGGCCTTTCATATAGCACGATGGTTATAAACATTCATCGGCTATATTGCATGCTGAGGGCGATAACAAAGTATCGGCCATACGAATCCACACACATGAGTATGCATGGCTGAAAAATATTTTGGTCCTTGATCATTGATAAGTGTAATAATGCGACAACCCTCCATAATATAAAGACCGATACTAAGGATCAACATAAGAATATGAGGGGTAATATGCATACCATGAGGTGAATTCCACATAAGCACAAAGTGAGAGAAAATGGATGATGCCATGACTAATGATTTTGATGATTTGGTGCAAACCTCCAACTTGGCAATCGTGTCTTGAATCCTTTTCTTCTATCTTCTGTCTTCACGGTGTTGACGGTCGTTAACTACCTATTTTATACCGTCAACACCTGCATAAAATATTCACTTTTGACTATCAAGCTTAGTGATAGGGTTTAAATCTAACAAGTTCCACAAGTTTTGGTATTTCAAAGTGCAATGCAGGAATTCTCCATTTATCATCAATAAAAAGTATCTTATATGGAAAAACAGAGTACACCATCGCGGAGAGCTCGTCACGCTGATCGAAATGGATATATTACTTGATATATTTGGACTCCGGATGGAAAAGATATTGTACACATAAGAATTCACATGGAATGATGATCTTAAGCGGACATGGCGGATAAAGAGCGGCGAAGAATGACATGGGTCGAAGGGCCCCCCTGCTCCACCACGTAGGGGACAAGGCCACCAAGAACGGGCCGGGCCTCGTACCGATGCCGGCCGGAGGGACACCATCGCCGGCCCAGCCCATTAGGAAACGCGCCGTGGCCGTGGCGTTGTCCTTGTGCGGGACGCGACCGCGCGTGAGGATGCCGAGGCGCAGCGGCCCGGCCGCTCCGCGGGCCCGCTTGTCGGCGCGGCGGCTTTCAGCGCACGCTGCGGACTCGACGCGAGGCGTGGCACGCGCTCGAGCGGGTTCGTGGGGACACGTGGCGGCCTTCCGGTACGCCGCGAGGCAATGGGCGCGGTCCACGCCCGAAGCAGTTGGGCCAGCTTTTAGTTTAGGGCTTCTTCACCCCGTGATCCCGACATTTTTATTCACGAATCCGGCAGATGGCTCTGTGATCCCGCCCGTTTGGCTCCGGCTCACAGCCCTAGGAGCCGGTTTTCCTCCAGGTTCTTAAATGCAGGCGGTACCCGGCATTGAGATTCTTGAAGCGTTGTGAGTCGAGTGAAGATCTCTAGTTTGGTTTTTGGCT
>JADLZK010002321.1:0-341267 GCA_015847255.1 Hyparrhenia diplandra
TTTATTAAATTGACGATTCAGTTTTGATAAGAAACAAAACTTAATTTTATTTTAAATCTAGATTAACCAATGATTCAACTGATCAAACCTTGAACTAAATAATGTATCTCTATGAGCTGCCATGAGAAAATCGAGCGAGATCTTCTGTCAGCGGACAGGCCAATTCTTAATATGCCGACAATTACTTACCGGCTTTAATAAGAGATAAAATTACATATTTATTGGGGTGCACGAAGAAAGTCACTCAACTTGATATTTAATTGTAGCAACATATGGATAACACAATATTTATGTGCTCTGAAATAGGGAAATACATTTTAAGATTATTTATTAATTCGATACATGTAATGTAACTTATATTATGGATGCCAATCAACGATCATCAGAACATATATTAATATATTGACTTAATAAAGTTAAGAAAGGACAAAACATAATAGATGTGCACCGTTTTTGTTCCCCATTTCCTATATTTAGTTCTTTATTATTTTATAATGTGCGGCCTTTTTTTTTTTGCTAGTAACCAATATATAAAGAAAATAAATAAAGACTTCCTAAATAACAAATCGAGAAAAAAAAGGGAAATCAAAAGGAGGAAAAAAATTTATTTGCTAGGCGCGACGTCTCATGGGCTAGCACCATAACCGTGTGTTTGGTTGGAGGTTGTGTGGGTTGGGTTGGCTCTAACCACGGTTTTAGGGGACGGCTCCAACCCCGACTTTGTTTGGTTCTTTGGGTTGGGATCGGCCCAGTTTCTTGTTTGGTTGGAGGAGTGTAAAGGGTTGGAGCCAACCCATCACTTGTTTGGATGGAGGATTGGAACCAAACCTGATTGTGGTCACCTTGGTGAGGTTACCCCCTCAATATAAACAACACATATATAGTGATTGATGACACATGGTAATTGACCAATAATAACAGCACGTATATCAAATGATGACACATGGTAATTTGACCAATATAAACAGCACATACGTCAGTAATTCCAAACATTTGAGCAACTCACATGAATATAATCAACAAATAGCAATATTTTACAGACACAATAATTCCAAACGGTTTGAGCAACCCACATATGCAAAAGGAACAGCACATAATAATTTTAACAGCCAAGTCTTGGCCACATTATTAGAAATAAAGGTCTTCGTTTTGAAACTGGCTTTGTTTTGCTCCTATTAATTCATACCGTATAGCTTCCCCGACAAAGTTGTGTCATTCAAACTTGGCAAAAAGATAAATGTTTCTTAGCCTTGCTGGCCGGCCTCATCGCCACTGTGCTCTTGCCGCGGCTCACCAGATCTACAACAGAGAATTTGATTGAGGAGGAGCATAGCCACTCGATCTGTGAGGAGTAGCAGTAGGTTAGGGATGATGGATTTTACCTTGATTTTTCTGTGTGAGGAGCAGCTGTAGGTCCTGGAGGGAGATGAATCGATCTGGCAGCAAAGCAAAGAACTTGGGGAGGGAAGACCGGAGACCGGGCGGCCGGCCCGAGGGCGCCGGATGCGGGGCGGCCCTCGAGGCGGCCGACGGCGCGCGGGCAGCGCAGGCGGCCCTAGGGTATCCCTCCCTCCGCTGAGGCCCTCCACGCGAGGCCCGCGGTCCGGTCGGGCGGGGGAGGTCCGGCGGGGGCGGCCGGTGGCCTTCGGCGGCGGCGGCGGGAATCCGTGACGGCGGCGTCGGTGTTTTGCGATATGGGAGAGAGAGTCGCGAGGAGAAGTCGGAAGGTGAAGGAAAGAGCGAGAAAAAGAAAGGGGTGAAGGGAACCGCGTGAAACAGATCCCCGACCGGAGGGAGCGGCTCCGCCCGTCGCCGGATTTCAGGGGTTGGGTTGAACCCGCATATTCACGGTATATTCTTCAGGGAGCCAACCCAACCCTCTCTCAACCTTCATCCAAACATCTAAAAGGAGGTCCAACCCATCCGGGTTCAACCCATGATCCCAACCAAACAGACGGTAAGAGATTCACAACTTATGGTGACGTCACCCCCATACAAGGAGTCAAGGACGATTTTCGATCAAATTTGTGTGAGGCTACGCTGAAAAGGTCCTAAATGGCAAGGAGGTTGAATAGTCTAATAAAATTTCTACAAAATCACTAGGCAAATTTTTTAGAATAACAAAAGACGATCGCTTGCTCGAGCTCTATTTGTGGACAAGCCTCCTATCAATAATTTTAGTTGCTAGAGTCTCTAATTCACACAAATGGCTAAGTCGCTACTTTACCAACTAGGTGAACAAGCTAATTACTCTAACAAGCTACGCAACTATCACTACACAAGTACTCCCTCAGGGCTGGTATTAGAAGTCGTTTAGGGACAATGACACGGTCTCCAAAACACAACTTTGACATCTTGTTATTATAAAAATATTTATGGAAATATGATATGTATACTTTTATCAAAGTATTTTTAAAGACAAATCTATTCATATAATTTTTACATTTACAAACTCAACAAATTAAAAGTTATTGATGATTTATATTCCCAATGTTTGACCCAAACCTTGTCTAAAAACGACTTCTAATACCAGCCCGGAGGGAGTACAAGATATATAATCAAAGTAATGCAATGGAGTGAGGAGGTGTTATACCGATCGTGTCGAGGTGAGTCACCCAATCACCAGAGATGATATCACAATATGAACAATGAAGCCAATTACCGGGAGACAACAATAACACAATGGAGAGACACACGATTTAACCCAAAGTTCACTTGAGCAGACCGTCAAGCTACTCTCCATTGTGCCGACCTTCTCACGTGTAGGGACAAGGTGGAGCTCACTCCTACTTGCACCCAAAGCAAATGAGAGGTACCCAAGACACGAGCAATGTATTACTTGCAATTCGTCGTCCCGACGAGGATGCACGGTCCTCTCACAAATCGATCCGGAGGTGACCAAGAACAATCACCTTCTCTTGCCAACGCCTCCACCAATCACCAAGCCGGCTAGGAGTGGTGCTCTCCAAGAGCAACAAGAAATCCACGGCTCACAACGATCCCCAAGTGCCTCTAAATGCAAAGATCAAATCAATATGTACTTGGATCCCCTCAACTCCCAAGAATGAAGCTCACAAGCAATAGATGAGAGGAGGAGGGAGTTTGCTCAGCTCAAGAGATGTTAGGAATGATTCAAAATGACCAAGAGACCTCCCAAAGCCGGCCAAACTCCTATTTATACACCCCAACACGAAAGAGTCGTTGGGGGCAAAAACACGATTTCTGCGAGGTGACCGGATGCACCGGTCCGCGAGATCGACCGAACGCTTTCGGTCGGGTGACCGACGCATAACGGTCAAGGGTCCGGCCAAAAACGACAAGAAGTCGGGCTCATCGCCGACGGCCGCGGAACCATCGTCCGGTCGTAGCATCCGGTCACCCGGCCGGATCGACGCGTCGGCCGCCAATCGGCCCGAAAAACGATGCTTTATTGGAATCGACCAGGACCATCAGCGACCCGAACGCGCTCGGTTGGAGGTTGTCCGGTCAAGAGTCCGTCATTTGTTTCCTCCGCGAAATGTCATCGTTTCTCCGTCACCTTTTGCTTCGACATGCTTCCCAACAAGTATACCAACTTGAGCACAAGGACTAGCATGTTTTTCACCACCACAATGCATGCGGCGCAGCGTAAAAATAGACATTCCATTTTCTCAAAAGCGCTGAATCCAGCCGCCGAGCAAGCTCGGCGGGAGGGTGAGCGGTACCCAAATCCATCTCAACCCCCGCAACCATCACCGCCGCCAAATGTGCCAACACCACCACATGTACATCACCATGTGCTCGTGTGTTAGCATTTTCACAATCAATTTCGAAGGTGTTAGAATGCATGCATATGATTGTTGAACCTAGAGGCACATGAGGACCGATATGTATGATAGTTTTACCCTTTTTATAGTACGGCTTATCGATCCTAAATCACTCACACCCTCTATGGTGTCTTGAGTGTAAAATCAAAATGGCCCTATCGATATACCTTTGCCTTGAGCCTATTTTGATCCTCAAACCACTCCAAGCTGCACACTTGATCATTATTTGGATCACCTTGACCCATCCACCATGACCACCATGCACCAACCTTGACTTGACCAATCTCCAACTAAATCAAACACTTAGTATAGAGAGATTAGTCCTAGGATGTCACTAATTAGCCAAAACCAAACTAGAGATCTTCATTCGCAACAAAACGTGACGGGTACAGTGTGCTTATGATACCATTATATTTGTTGGAGCACGCAACCCGTACAACTTGGGCGCTTATGGAGCCGATCAACCGTGCTAAGATGCACGGTGTGGGAATAAAAAAGCTAGTTAGCTTCCCGCCGTTACAGAGAATTCCTAAAAAGATATTGCTTCCAAGATCCCTCTCCACGTGCGATCACCGCCCGCCGCCCTTCACCGATTCAGTCCGCCCGCAGCCTCGACAATCCGCCCCTCCCGGTACACATGGTTGGCGATCCGGTGCGGCGTGGCCTTGTGCCCGAGCCACCGAGGGCATGGCGTTCTCGACGCGTCGGTGGCGAGGAGTGGCCTGCTGCCCAAAGCTGCCGAGGGCATTACGTCTAGCGGCGAGGGCGTGTCCTCGCTGCCCAGTCACCGAGGGCATGGCGGCCCGACGGCGTGATGGCACGGCCGGCCATGGAGACCTCCGGCTCCGGCGATGCACTAGCCCTAGTAAAAGTGTTGCTGCCACTGCTCCTATTCGGCAACAGAGATCAACATGTCTGTTCTTGAAATTGAAAGGTAACAGAGGTCAACATCACAGGTGATTGATCACGCATGATTAGCAGAAGGGCAGCAAGGTCATTAAGAAAAACATACATGTATTTAAGTTATATTTTGAATTAAAATGATTAAAATATCATGTATTCCGAAGTCTCAACATTTCGAGTGTCATTATAGCGAAGCAAAATGTTTGAAGTCCTATTTTAGCTGAAGCCACACGATTGGAGTCCCATTATAGCAATTATCTCTACAATTTTATAAGAGTATATATATAATTTCCCATTTATTTTTATGCGGAGAGAGTATTTCATAAGTGATTAATACTTATTTTATTTCATAAATATAACTACTTTTTATACAACTTCGATAAAATTTAAAAATTATACGGAGTAGTATCTTTTAACACAAATCAATAAAGTAATGGAAGAAAAGACAATTAAATATTGGATCACATTATGGAAGCAGAGAATGAATGAAATAACATATGTAGATGACTTGTATATTGATGGATTAAAGATTAAAGTATTGCACATAATAGAGATGAAGTGGACAATATATATTTGAATGGGGTGATAGAACCTCCGCCTGGACGTTGCTCCAGGGGAGGATGTGTGTAATTGTAGCAAAGTGTGGAACACTTGAGGATTAATATTCGGTGGAAATAAATTTCATTCACCAACCAACAACATAAAGGACTGCGCCCCCTATTTATAGTTTATAAACAAGTGGGGATGCCAAGTTACAATTCTACCCCTCTAGATGCCTAGCATATTCCAGTCTTTGTCTCCATTGTCTTGGGGCCTTGGCGTCCTTTCAAGTCTTGAACCGCCTTAACTTAATGAGCATGCGTCCGGTCCATTTATGGGTCGACTCTCCTCCTTTGGTCCACTAGTTGGTATCTCCGTCGGTCTAACCTTCGCTTGGTATCCGGTGCTTGCCTTCTGGATCTCGGGCCGAATACCTTCGCGTGGGCCAGGCCAGCTGCCATGACATCGTCGGAGACCTTCGTGTCCTCCTGCGCTCCTCAGGTCGAACCCAAGGGAGCTAGCGGAGATAACACCTCCGCCAGCCCCTGTGTCATCACGGTCCATCTCCCGTGAGGTTCTGCAAGGTAGTCACGTGATTGAACTAGGAGATTAGTAGTTAGCCGCCAAAGGATGTTGGGTTCGGTTGGTTACCCAGCCCGGCTGGACACTCTAGAGGCACCCCTCGGATCCCCGAGTTGAATCCCAGTGAGAGCGAATTTTCAGCTCGGGCTTTATTAAAAAAAACAAAAATAGAAGGGTGTGTGTTTCCCTTCGACTTCGGTCAAAA
The DNA here is from genome assembly GCA_015847255.1 of Hyparrhenia diplandra. Lineage (NCBI taxonomy): Eukaryota > Viridiplantae > Streptophyta > Magnoliopsida > Poales > Poaceae > Hyparrhenia > Hyparrhenia diplandra. The sequence goes on from JADLZK010002321.1 coordinate 6,037, forward strand.
AAGATTAGTAGTTAGCCGCCATGGGTGCACCTTCATGTCCCGTTGGCCTATCTGAACAAACACCTCCGCCTTTGTGCCCGGGACAGTGTCCCACTAGATTGCAAGTTAGTAGGGCACTTAGTGCGAAATGATATGCACACTTTGTATTTTTAGAAAATGGAATATATTATTATTCCAACATATGACTTTTACTTATTACATATTACATAGCTCCAGGACCTACTTGACTCATCGAAGATAGAGATGCTACACACGTCCTTCAACTGCCGGTCAGAATGCCTCCTTGTACCGAAACAACCGTTGTTGCGCCGCGACTGCCCACTGCCATACTGCGTAGGTCAACTCGACAACTCAAATTTGGTGGTCACTGTCTAATGAAATTGTCACCATCCATTGTGTATAAAAAGATCGAACATCTAGTGGGATTTAGTTTTATAAGAGCATATAGATTTGGTTGATGTTAACGAAACTTTGACCGACAAAGTCCAGTAAGCTATAATATGGAATGAATGGAGTAGCAACAAGAACTATTTAATAATCGTGGACAGTTCTTCGTAATTACGACATTATTTGCTCTTTGCCATTTTTGTTTACTTTATATGCAGATGAATTAGGATAGCCACTCATTAGTCCTTTTATGTGAAAGTACATTTTGATCACTGAAAGATAAATCGGCCTAAACTCTAAAGCAACTCAATTCAGTTACTATACGGAGTTGTTAAAATTTATAGTAAAAACCTAACCTATAGAATAAGACTAAAGTGAGCTACAATTTGGAGCACCAGATTACCAAATACAAGAGAGGTCAAAGTTTTGTGATCCCTAGATTTTGATTCATGGCAAACTATTGTTGAAGTATTAGATTAAAAAAAGAGAGGACTCACAATTACAAAATTGCTTTGGCTTGAGACTAGTTGTTTGACGGGATAAACCTTGTATACTGTATATAAACCATGGTATTATTATTATCAATACCGGTTCAAAGAGGTTTACCAAAAAAAAAAAAGAGGAAATTGCTTTGGCTTGAGACCTTGTATGTAGTTTTTGGACGGGATAAACCTTGTATAATGTTCAAAGAGGTTTACCAAAAAAACAAAGAGAGGGGTTGCTGAGCACACGTGTCATGTGCCAACAACTGAACGGCGACCTCTGCTGAGGACAGAGGATTTTGATTTCCGGGTTTCTGTATGTGTTTGGTTTGCAACGTGCACCTACCGTGCACAGTTAGAGCAACACGATTTAAATGTGTGTCTGCAAGTGTGTCTTCATTGGGCACACCGCCCATTGGCCTGCACGTCTTAGAAGAAAGTACAATAATGCTATGTTAACCCAACCCTGGTTTCAATTTTGATGACGTGGAGGGGAGAAAGGAAGAGAGAAGAGAGCTTGGCTCTTGTTTCTAAAGACCAATTTGGCAGCACGGATGCGTAAAAGCGTTAGTGGGCCCCAATAAATATGGATGTGAGGAGGAATACGAAAGAGAAGAGAAACAAATAATAATAAAAAAACTTTTGGCCAACCAAGAGAATTGTTGTATAGGTTGAACGGCATTCTTATTACTACTTTTTTATACCAAACACTTGGCTCTACTATTAGCCATGCTCCGTGTACGTCTCAAGCCTCCACGGTATGGTAAAAAAAAAAAAAAAAAAAAAAAGAGGCTGCGCGCACCAATCAGATTCAGTTCAGGTTGGATTTGTTCTCAGCTGCCTCTAGGAACATACGGATAAAGCCCCGAGGCAGAGCTTTGAGGGTGATGGTGGCGACGCGATCGTCGCGCTGGGCGTTGATATGCTCGACGTACGCGAATGGCCTCCAAGCCCGAACTCCTCCGACTTCTGAATGTCCTCCAGAACCAGCTCCTGCCACGGGCTCTTACTCATTGGAGGCGAGTGTTGGGCCGGCTGGCTCGCCTGGTCCTGGATGCGGACGCAGCTTCTTCGTCAGGCTTCAGCTTCATTCATCTTCAGGCGGTGGCTCCTTCATAGTCAGCAGCAGGGGAGGCTTGGATTTGGTAACCATGGCAATTGCCTCAGAGAACAGGGTCTGGTTATTGCTAATTTCGAAACCACGATTGCACTACTTATCTGATGTCTCCATGTCCGTGCTCTTCACTTTTTTCAGCAGGTTTACTGAAAGTCTTTTGTGAGTTTGGATATGATTGCAGCAGTCACCAATGTATGTACCAGTTTGAACAGACATGACAAACTTAACTCAGCAGTCACTGATGTTTCAAAAGCCACAGCTTTGTAGGGGTTTATAACAAAACAAAAAACAAAAAGAGGGGGTTTGCTGAGCACACGTGTCATGTGCCAACACCTAAACGGCGACGTCTGCAGATGACAGACGATTTGATTTCCAGATTCTGTGTTTGGTTTGCAACAGACGATTTGATTTCAGATTCTGTGTTTGGTTTGCAACGTGCGTATTCCACGCACGGTTTGAACACCACAAGTTAGACTTGTGTCTGCAAATGTGTCTTCATCGGGCACGTCTCCCATTGGGCCTGCACGTCTTATTAATCCGTGTACATCTACCTATCTCCACGGTACGGTACTAAAACAAGGCTGCGCGCAGCAATCAGATTCAGTTCAGGTTGGATTTGTTCTCAGCTGCCTCTGCCTGCAGGAACGGATAAGCAAAGGCGACTAGCCATTGGTCCGTTTAGCGATCACATCGACGGCCCATTGGTCGGTTTAGCGATCACGATCAGATGTGTCATGTGTGTGGTCGTTTGTACGTGCTGTCGCGTGCTACGCGGTGGAAATGAAACGCATTGATGGTCCCGTGACAGGTTTGGCCCACGTGCTCGTGCACCTGTCGATGTTTGAACGTTGTGGTACAGGAACGGGTGAGTTTGGTTCAAGGACAAAGCTAGATAAGATGTCATCCATACTCCCTCTGTTAAAATATATATATATATATATATATATATATATATATATATATATCGTTTTAGATTTTTCATACATCATATTTAATTATCGGTCTTATTTAAAAAGGTTTCATAAATATCTTCGATTTTGTTATGACTTACTTGTCATTAGAGATACTTTAATGCCGAATTATTTATTTTATAATTTATACATAATTTATAAATAAGATGAAACGGTCAACACGATGTTTAAAAACGATATTCTTTTTAGGATGAAGGGGTTACATATTGTAATTGTAATAAAGATATCCATTATACATGTTTAATTGGACGCATGAGACACCATTTTTCTCTTTAGTTGGATGGATAAATGTGGATGAGATGAAAATAGTTCACTAATTATATCTATTATTTCAAAATAATGATAATCACGGTTTAAAATAAAATGTTATTTAGCTACCCCTAATATCCTAATTAGCACACAAAACATGAACTAATCAACTTATTAGCTGTCATGAACAGGAATTGGGTAGGTACGAAAGTGGCTAATTGGGCCCAAACGAGGCGGCCGCTGGCCCGGGGAGGGGTAGGGCGTGCGCTTGAGGGGGGTTGGCCCCCGCCGCCGCTTTGCCTCCTTCCGTGACGATTCAGGAGTTTGCTTCGTCTTCAAGTTAGGATTATTTTAGGTAGTTTTGGTGTGCAAGGGCTATCTCATCTATAAGGGGAGACCTTTATTAGGAAATAATAAAATAGGAAATTGCTTGTAAAAGATATTCCAACAATATAAGGAAACCTTATATTGATTCTTTAGATTACAAGTCCCACTAGTCGGGCTATATAAGCAAGAGGCATGTGATCTCTAGGGGATAAGCAAGAAATAAACATATCTATCGTTTTCCAGTTTTGGATCTTCCCCACACCCGAAAGCCGCCGCCCTAGCGCCGCCCGCCGCGCGCCCTCACCACGGCGCGGCCAGCCACCGCCACCGCCATCAACGCCGCCTCCTCCGTCCCTCCTCCCAATCTTCCCCCAATTCAGTGTCAATTCCGGCCCAATCTAGCCGGAATCGACATTAGCGCTTTATCAAAACTAATCCTACCATCATAATTACTAAGTAATAATATGGCATACTAATAATGCAAATTTGTTTAATAATGACAAAGATTAGAAGACATGAATCAGTTGGTTCGCAAGATTTTTTATGAACCTGCAAATCCAGCCAATCCAATCCAATCTAATCCTTCAACCAAACACTACCTATCCATGGATGATCCCATTCCACCTAACCCAATCCAAGCAACTAAACACACCCGGCTGAGAAATTGTTTTTATTTGCAAGCATCGGGTCACCTTCTTGTCTCGATGCTTGGAATTTCCAACTCAGCATCGCTCGCTACAACGTGATTGTTCAATGCTTCAAGACTCTTGTTGTGGTTATTTTACTTTTTGGCAGTCCAAGTACGTTTACAAGATTCGTTTTCATAGAACTCAATGACCATGACACTTTGCAACATGCTGGCATGGCAAGAGAACAAGCAAAGGAAAGAGAAAGGGGGAAAAATAGAACAAAATGGTTTCTCATGGGCGAAACAGAGTCATCCCAACAGGGATACGGTGTTTTTTGTTATTTCTTCACGTGTTTTTGTGGCTCCCAGATAGGACCATCCATGCCCAATTGCCCTCTCACGAACTGAAAGGGCAAGAGGAACAGGGTCACAATATTTTGATTTGTGTTTAAATGGCGGTCGCACACAGTGGAATGTCTCGACGTTCCAACCGTGCGCGACAAAAAATTACTAGAAAGTAGGAAAGGGACCGGACCTAGCTAGCTGCAAGAAAAGGAAGCACGCGGTGCACGGGCGCCCAACAATATATTTTGGTAAATGAAGGGGTTGAGACTCGTGAGAGGAAACACAAGAGACAATCGGAATCTTGAGTCTTGACACCGGAACAAAATTCTCCTTTGGCAGATGTCACCACGGTTTTGTTTTTCCTTGGGCATGATTGCTGTTGTTCTCTTCCCACTGGAGCTATACGCCATCGTTACAATGTTTTATTTGACAGATATATAAAAAGAGCAACGACACAGTACTTAAGCAGAATACTTAATCACAAATCATAGATGGTGGTAACAAGCATTGAAGCTTTATAAATCAGCCGCCTTATTGTGCAGTAAGGAAAAGACATCATCGATCTGTCCATAGGTAGATTCTCAACAAGAGGAGACGTTTGCTGGAGCTTATATATGCCCCTCCTAGTCATACTTGCCCTTGACAAGGTACTTGCACATCTTTTTCTGGGCGCATTTGATGAGAATTTCAGCAGAGTCAATACCTGTCATCAAATACAAAATGAAATTTAACGCGGTAAGTGAAAAGCTTATATCATTAGAAATCTTGGCAAGCTCAAGGGTATGGTACTTGAAGACCGACCTGCAAGATAAGCGCCATGGACATAGCCAGTGTATTTGTCGCTGGTGTGCTCACCGGTGAAGTATACCCTCCCAACCGGTGCCTAGAAGAGTTCAAAGGATGTCAAAAATCACACAAGCTAGGGGCACATATAGGAGCACAAAATCAAAGATCTGTACCCTAAGCTGGTCGACTTCGTAGCGGCTGACACCAACTGGCCAGTTTGCATAGGTGCCCTTGTAGAACCTGTCAGACCACCATCTCGGGACAAGGATGTCAGTGGCATCCGGGACATCCTCGCCGGGGAACATGTTCCTCAGCACCTCCATGATCTCTGCCTTGGTCTGGTTGTCCGACTGCTGCTCAATACGCCTCGACTCCTCGTCAGTGACGGTCACAAGAAGGACGTGGGCATCAGGATACTGCTTCTCAAGTTGCTGAGTAGATATTGTTGCAAAATGTTCAGTATTCATTCATTCATAATTTGATCGACTTGTATTGGTGCTTTGTGTATGTACCTGCCACGCTGCGTAGTAACCTCTCCTGGGGCTTGCGTAGAGGAAGAACTCTTTTTCCTTCACCTACAGGCCAGAACCTCTTAGGGAACTTGAGGAAGATCTTGGTGTACACGGCCATGTCGAATTGGTAGATGGCCAGAATCTTCCATGTCTGGGACAGGCAAGAAAAATTGTTGGCAAAAAAACAACAACAACCTGAGACAGAGTATACAGTTGAGATGGGGGTAGGATAGGAACTGACAGGTAGCTTGGGCTTGAACTGAATGAGATCGCTTTGCAGGACACCCAGGCTTGTAGTAACCATAACATAGTCCGCCGTGTACACCGACTTGTCCTCTGTCCTCACGGTCACACCAGTCGAAGAATAGCTGATCTCATTCACCACCTATTATGTATATATAGATGTAATTTGTTCTAGCTTGTTAAGTAACTAGCCTTGTAGTATCAAGAAGAATGCAATAACCATGTGCTACCTTGTTGAGATTCAGCCGTGAATCGACGATCTTTCCAGTCTTGTTGTCGGTCTTGAGGTACTGGCCGGCGAGGTAGTACACGACGGTCTCGTAGCCCCGCTGGTCGGCGACGAAGTACTCGTCCTCGCCGAAGTCGACGAACGTCGGGTTGGGCACGGTGGTCTGCAGGCTGGTCACCCGCGGCGGCTCCGCGCCCTCGAAGTCGTACTTGAAGTAGTCGATCACCATGTCCACCGGCGTCGCCGGCCCGTTCGGCTGGCTGTATTCAGTTTATTTGCAGACTCAGCTCTTTAGAAATTATCCCATGGGTATATATATATATATATATATATATATATATATATAGGAGGACGTACTTTCATTCATAAAAAGTTAAAAACATACTGATCGTAGAGGCGCTGCATTGCAAGGATGGAGATGTCGTCGCTTCCACTGGAGGGCAAACTGGCGGACAGCTTCTCCCCTTTCGATTCCACAGCATCCGCTTTGTCGATTGCCTTCTGAACGAAAGCTTCATCGTAGACGCCACCGCTGCAGTTCATAATCAAAACTTACATGAACAAGTATAATAACATGTGTTAATATTTATTTGTTGTTATTAAGTATAATAATAATAATCTCCAAGTGTTATTTTTCAGAGACAGTTAGACAGTTGTCATATGCTTGGATCGGTACGTCGTCCTTCACCTCCTAAAATACTCTTGCCAGCATTTTCAGAGGTGGATGCCGAAACAAGGCACCTCTCGAAATGAAAAAACCAACGGATCTAGGCGTGTCTTCATCGCCATGGAGAGAGTTGACCTTGGCCAAAGTGAGGCTCTCGTAAAGTCCGTCCATGGCGGGTAGCGACGGGCAGGCTCTGTGACACTTGACTCCGTACCAGGCCTCCGGCCACGACCGAGCACAGGACCGCTGGATCCGGTCGCCACCAACCCGCGGGCAGCTCAGCTGCGCCCCCACCTACCACATCTCGTCGAGCGACGCGCGGGCACGACCATGCTCGCACGCAATTGCAAGTGCCCCACGCCGAGACCTGCAGGCCGGCCTAGGGGAGACAACGGGCTGCACCGTAACCCGAGCTGGAGACGACGCATCCGGCCGGCGTCGAGGGCCGCGCAGCTCGGCACAAACCAACGGCTGGCTGGCTGCAGGAGGAGGAGCTTGCTGTTGGGGAGGGCGAGATAGCAGAGGGATGGGATGGGTGAGGAAGGATGCGATGGCTGCCTTTTTGAGCGCCACCACCGCTCGCCGGAGAGCAGCGGTGGCGGTAAGGAGCAGCCGGAGGAGACGGGCCGCCGCTTACTCGTCGACGGAGCTAGTGCGTCGCCCCGAGGTGGTCTCTCGAGCTATGTTTTGGTTGTGAACTGCCGAATTAATCAGTTTTATCAAATTACTACCCATGCATCAGTTGAGCATCATATCTGTTTATATTTATGTATGTTTTCTAAGAACTGATTAGTTGATGTTTTTTTGTTGTGACTTACTAAATCCGTTCCAAATTATTAGTTCAAGTTAGAAATGTTGAAACCAAATTAAGTTTGGAACGGAGTAGCTAGGCCGGTATGCATAATACTTCTCCTTGTAGACGTTTGTGACGACACTAAAGTCGGTGAGGAAGTTGCGGAGCTTGAGCGTGGAGTTGACGATGGGCCACATGGGGTTCATCTCGCCGCCGCCGACGCCCTCCACCCAGTTGGCGCCGATCTCCACGTTGAGGCCGGCGAAGTTCTTCTTGTGCATCCGCCCGCCGATGCGGTCCGTCGCTTCCAGGAACACCAGGTCCGTGATCCCGGCGTCCGACAGCGTCTTACCCGCCGAGATCCCTGCAGCATCCACAAACATATATAAGATGTACAATACCTCCCATCGATCAACATGGTCAGGCCGAGCAGATGATCGATGTGGTTGCTTAGCTTACCGGACATGCCGGCGCCGACGATGATGACCCTGGGGCCGGCGGCGGCTACGGCGAGGGAGCCATAGGTCAGTGCTAGGAGCACTGATGCTGCTAGCACGGTGAACGTGGAGGAACTCATCTCCAGTCCTCGCTAGCTCTGAGTGAGTCAGCTAGCTCTGAGAGACTGTCTATACAACAGCCTCAAAGGCAATGCGTTGCCCGGCCTATCGCTCTAGCTGAGTATAGTATATGTAGTGTGATGTTATGTAGGCAACTAGTGTGTGATATTATACCAGGTGACAGATATCATGTGATAGGCATGCAATGTTGGTCCCGGCCCTGCGAAAACGCCGCTCGAAAATGCCGTGAGAACAGGCCAAAGCAGCCAGCCACGCAATTCCCTACAGGCGATATCCACGTGAAAGCTTGGTTGTTGTGATATGATCTAGCTAATCGGATGTTGTTCAAAGGCTAGTATAAACTGCCGTGCGAAAATGCCAAAGCAGCCAGCCAGGAGCCAGCCACACGGAATTCCCAGAGCAGGGCGATCCACGTGAAAGAGCAGGGTTGTTGTGATAGATGTGATCCAGTCGGATGTTTGCAAGCTAATGAAGATAATTAGTCTATGTTTAATTCACCTAATAAGTAGTCAAACAACATTGATGCGATGTCAGAGACTAAACTTTTTGTGTAAGCAAAAGCGTCTAGACAATCATTCATGCGATGCGTGTGTGACAGAGTGAGTGTGACCATAAAATTAACCTATCACGCGGCCACGCGCAGCGGCTTACCCGGTCCCATGCCGTGCGAATATGGGGAAAAGCCGATTGCATTGGCGACTGGCCCACGTGATGTAGGCCTCGTTTAGATGGCTAAAATTTCTAACCTTTTCCTCACTTTCTCCATCACATCATATTAAATACACCAAAAAGACGTATGTTTAGAGTATTAAATGTAGTTAAAAAAAATAACTAATTACATAGTTTAGATGTACATTCCGAGACGATTCTTTTTTGAGCCTAGTTACTCCACATGGTATACGATAATATTTTACCACTAACAAACGAAGCGTCTTCAAAGATCCGATGTGACATTCGGTTCCAAACTTTAGCCATCTAAACAAGGCGTAGTAATAATAATTGTAATGATCGAGCGACCCCAAGTCACTGTCACTCATCCACAGTGAAGAGATCTCAATCCGATCTTCTCGCCAAAAAAGGTGTTTAGTTCCCCCGTTTTTTTTTAAAAAAAAAGGGTTCTGGCTCATCAATCTGCAGAATGAAACTAAACACCACAAAGCAAAAAATTGGTCATTTTTCGTTTTGGATTTTGGCCTCATGAGGCCTTAAAGTGCCTCGGAGCCATGCCGCCCTCCACCCACCCTATTAAAATTTTGGCGAAAAAAAAAAAAAAAAAAAAAAGAAGAAGATATTTTGCATTTCATTATTCCAAACTTGTTGGTATTTTGCATTCTATAGGGAAGTAAGGGGCTAATAAGTCAGGTGATCGACTTATTAAGTCAAAAAAAGTGAAATACTCCTCCATTTTGGTATTAGAAGTCGTTTAGGGACAAATGACACGATCTCCATAAAACACAACTTTCACCTCGTGTTATTATAAAAATATTTATAAAAATGTGATATATATGTATATTTTTATCAAAGTATTTTTAAAGACAAATCTATTCATATAATTTTCACATTTACAAACTGAACAAATTAAAAGTTATTGATGATTTATATTCCCAATGTTTGATCCAAATCTTGTCCAAAAACGACTTCTAATACCAGCCCAGGAGGGAGTAAATGACTTATTTTGCCAAACGGCTATGACTTATTGAGTCATGAGACTTATAAGTTAAGTTGGTACACCTCTACTTAAAACTAATTAAATCATGAGACTTACTCCCTAGGGTTGGTATTAGAAGTCGCTTTTTTAGTACGGCAAACACGGTCTCCACAACACAACTTTGACCTCTTGTTATTATAAAAATATTTATGGAAATATGATATATGTATACTTTTATCAAAGTATTTTTAAGGTAAATCTATTCATATAATTTTCATGTTTACAAACTCAATTATTTAAAAGTTATTGATGATTTATATTCCCAATGTTTGACCAAAACCTTGTCCAAAACGACTTCTAATACCAACTGGAGGGAGTATAAGTTATATAAATGACTTATTTTACCAAACAAGTATGACTTAATAAATCACTCATTTTTAGTCACCTAACTTAATAAGTCTCATGACTTGAAACCAAACACCCTTAAACACACTCTAAATAATAGAAAATAAAGGAACAGATGAGATCGAGTAGTCGTCTGTTGACCGGTGTTTCTGTCTTATCTCTCTTAGCTGCATAGCACGCCGACGATAATCTCAGTCTAGTTGAAAAACGGGTGAATGGCCCGGTCGAGAAAAAAAAATAATCTCAGTCTAGTCTCCCCTAGGTACAGAAGCCGCCTACCGTCCGATTATAAAACCCTAGCTTTGATCTCAGTTCCCAGCTAGGACTGCGAATCCGATACTAAAGAGCCTTTTGTCCCAAGCCACAGGGGATATTTAAATTAGTCCCTGATGGTGGTAACACCAAACATGATTAAAGAGGCCTTCAACTGTTTATTTATATCTCTTGATAATCATTCGTCGTCATCAACCGACACATATGGACACAAATCATACATATAGATGTTTATCTTTAAAGGGACCATACCTGGAATATCTCCGGTTAGTTGATTTTCCACTCGGTGCAAAGCTCATGTACGCAGAGATAACTATATAGTCACTACTGGAAACTTGAATTGTTCGTGTGCTTAAAAACCCTATGGGAAAATATATACTCCTTCCATACCCAAAAAGCTTACGTTTAGGACGGTGATACGGTCTCCAAAACATAACTTTAACCTTTGGTTATTATAAAGACATTTATCAAAGAGTGACATATATATACTTTTATGAAAGTATTTTTCAAGATAAATCTATTCATATAAGTTTCACATTTACAAACTCAACAACGTAAAAAGTTATTGATGATTTTGTATTCCCAATGTTTGACTCAAACCTTGTCCTAAACGTCAAGCTTTTTGGGTATGGAGGAGTATACCCATTGGAAAAATATTTTTTCGGGCGGTGTATCTTGAAAGAAAAATACCCACAAAAATAGAATGATAGGAGAATTTATTTTTTTTTCATGTGTTAATCGTCGAAACATTTTTTCCCGTGGCCTTACACATATAGAAAAATTACTTCCACCCGATTAAAACAATGTTTACGTGCGGATATCCACACAAAGTCCATACGTAAAAAAAAGAACTAAACGCACGTGAAAAAAACATGTATTTTTTTTTATGTTCCACACTAACTCATAGAACAATTCCTTTTGCCCAGATCAAATTCCTTACTCGCCCAGTTTTAAAATGAATACTACAATGAATTCACAAATATGGATATGAAAAAAAAACTATTTTTTTCTTGTTTAACCAATAGTAAACTACTTCACCATGCATTCTATCTCGACCGTTAAGCAAAAGATATTTTTAGACAACAAAAAAAAAGACTAGTATTGTAAGAATAGTCAAACGAAGTCAAATGAAATCATTGTGACAAATTCAACGGAAATGGTACGGCTATTTGGTTAACCCAGATTCCACTCAATATCTGTTATTATCCATCGTCTTAGCTACTATGAAAGACAATGCTTCAGCATCAGATCTACGGGGTCAAGAAACCCCATCAAATAAAACAGAGGATGAGACAAACCACTAGAAAATTAGGTATAAGTTTAAGAATATAGACAGTCTGAACTCAACAAATACAAGTATGCATGTTGCTTGTGTTTTTTTAGACAAAATGCGTGTTGCTTGTTTAAACAGCAGCCTACTAGTAAATAAACAAAATAAAGAATCAAGGGTACCGACAGAAGCCGGTGTTTAGAAGGGTGGCCACCCAAGGGCCAAGGCAGACAAAAATGGGCCACCCCTCCTTGTTTTTTGCGCTAGTCCAATATCTAGCCCGGCCCCCAAGAGATTGTGTCTGTATATACAACCCTGGTTGCACTTGGTAGTTCGGTAACAGTCCGATTTGTGCAGAATTATCCTCTAAAGTACTCTGGGGCAGCAGTCGTGTCTCTGGGGCATCCACTAATATACTACCACTTGTGGTGCCAGAGCTTCGCTTCAGAATTATTGCTCCATAGCAGTAATAAAAGATAAACCCCACGAACTGTGCAAAAATCCTTCCGATCGCAAGCACGTGGTCGAGCTTACAACTCGTCTGGTCCAACCGGAGATACAGTACCAAACTAGCCAATGGGGCTCACGATCACGAGAATGGAGAAGAACAAGATTCAACAGGCTGGCCGTTGGAGTGTTGGCTCACCACCACTGCAACGCTGTCTAGCTTGGCAGGGGGCGAAAAAAGGCACCACTGCAAGCTTGGCAAGGGCGAAAAGCCGGCACGACGCCACCAGTGGCTGTCTGTTCGTATAACTAAACTTTATACTAAAACACACAGGCTCAATCGATAAAACAATAATAATATAAATTTACAATAATATGAAATTAAATGTCGACGTAAAGTGACATTTTGTAATAAGGAACAGCTATATGCATTGATCAATGCAAAGGCTGGAATATTAATATATTCCTTTTTCTAAAAAAAAACTATTATGTGCATATATTGCTATAGGATAACTAAACTTTTGCATAAGGAACACACAAATCGGATGATAAAATAATAATACTGTGAAAATAAATACCGACGTTAAAGTGACATTTAATCCTAAAGACAAAGTTCATAAAATTAACATAGTCAAGGTGAGCGCGGCGTCGTAGGCTTACAAACTCTAGTGTAGACCTTTCACTAATGCGGCTAAGATAATGTTTTTATATCGACAAGAAGAAAATCTCCTATATCCATTTCTTCCGTGTGTTAATAAGTCCACAAATAAGTTATACTCTCTCCATCTTAAATTGTAAGTCGTTTAACTTTTTTTTGCTCCAAATTTGACCATTCGCCTTATTCAAAAAAATTTACACAAATATAGTTAAATTTAAGTCATTCTTTAAGAACTTTTATTAATACAAAAAGCATGGCAAAAAAAAGTGATATTTTGCACAAATTTTTGAATAGGGACGAAGTGGTCAAACTTGTTGTCAAAAAAAAGTCAAACGACTTGCAATTTAGGATGGAGGAAGTATCACATCTCCGTACAATCCTATATATAGGTTCGTGTAAGAGCATACTATATGTAAATAGTATTTGCCCGGCGGTGCGTTGCTACGGGAGGTCCAAAATTATAAGTGTTCATTATACGCCAATATTCAAATTTACATCTAAGCGACCATTCATGGAACAAACAAAAATTCTGAACTTAGCATGAAATAAATTTACCTCCAACAAAAATCAGAAGAATTAATTATCTGCTAGACGAATACTACCATTGTTTCAAAATTCACACCATAGGTTAATGCTACAACACTAATTAATGCACGATACTAATACTATGCCGGGCCAGTGGCGTCGGCCGTCCGCACACTGCCCATGCCACTTTTGCCAGGATCATCGCTGGCGTGCTCTATCGTCGCCGGGGCTGCACGACGCACGTACTCGGCACTCAGCATCTGTTAAAGTGAATTTTGCTTGAAGATTATCTTCCACGATGGCTATGTAGTACTCCTTCCATCCCTAAAAGTTGTCACCGCGTTTCTCGAGAAACAAATCTTTGGATATTATATATTAAAATGTATAAATATTTATGCTAAGTAATTAGCATTATCGGAAAGATCTTTAAGTCTAGTTTTTTAACAAATTTATTTCAAGATTTAAATGTTGCAAGTATTTTCTAAAATTTAAGTCAAACTTGTGACAAGCTTTAAGGGAGGGAAGGAATATGTAGCCCTTTTATTATATTGGTATGATACTGTGATTGTCCTTAAAGCTTTCTCTCTCTCTCGGTTAATTGCGTGGTAATAGCTGGCTATATTAATATCGATGCATGTTCAGATGTTCATAAACATCTACTATTGCCATCCAGATCTCCAAACTACTAGACCTATTTTGAAGAACATTGTGATTAGACACATTCAAAAGTATTAGTATTGATGCACGATACTAATACCTTTTTTTTTTTAGAATTGGCTATTGGAACTGTGGAATGGAAGGTAGTGGAAGAAAACAGCCCGGCCCAGCCCAGCGGTTCAACGGTTCCCGTGGTGGTTTTATTTTATTATTATAATACGTTTATGGCAAGCTGTCGCAGACACTCACAACATGCACGCACGCTATGACACTCAACCCTATGAATATATATATTTAACCATATCCTATGAGGACCTCCTCCGGCGATCGAAAGCACTCGCAGATCTGGAGATTTAAGTCACCATTGGTGCCTCGTCGCCGGCGAAACGCCGCTACCACTAAGTGAATAACGCTAGTAAATCCTCGAAAAATCCCGAGAAAAGGTGCGAGCACCGGATTTGAACCCCCGGTGGATAGCGCCACACCTTGGACCGCCCTACCATTCACGTGCTATAGTCGTTGACTCCAAAAATTGTCTTGTACTAAGGCGCAGTAAAATTCGCAGAGATTTTATAAGGGTCAAGAAAAAGCCAAAAGATCAAAAGTTTGGAAAATCCGGCAAAGAGATGATCCCGTGTTTCCAAAGATGTGCCTGGACGCCAGGACCTCACCGGGCCGCGCCCGGCCGCCAAAACATCGGCGCCAAGACCGGCGCCAAGATGCAGAAGACCGGCAATGCGCCGGACGCCGGCCTAGGGCGTGTCCGGTGGTGCCAACAGAGCGCCCGGGCGGCCTTGCGAGCCGGCGCTCTCTAGAGAGCATCCGACGCTGTTGTTAGGCGCGTGGTCGCAAGAGCCCGATCTGTCCGAACCGATCACGTTCCAGATCGTGTTTTGGAAGGTTTTCATCACTTGGGGACGTCTTTGGACGGTTTCCTAAGGGGATAAGACCGCCTCTATATAATGAGAGGTTCATGGCCGATCTGATTCCATCTGCATCCAATCGATCAAACTATCAACTCTTTTACCCTTCTCCAAACCCTAATTCTATCGTCCGGTGTCTTTCTCGACAAATTTCGCGGGCGTTCTAAGTGGCCTTGCCGACCCTAGGGTAGCCCGCGTGCGTTCTCTTGACGGATCCTTCCGGAGTGCGTTCGAGGTAAATTTCGGCCGAGATCGAGCTCTACATCGACTTGAACGCGTTCTCTAGATCGGTTTCTTCGATCAAGTTGTGATCCTTGCCGCTTGTACAGGTTGTTCGTGACCTCGTGCGCATCCAAAGCGTTCCCGGTGTGTTTGGTGCCCCTAACCAGCGTCAACAATAGTGTATTATACTACCAGTCTACCATAACTAGAAATAGTATAGAAGAGCGCAGAATTTGGTAGCAGTAGCCTCGCACTGAAAGATGAACTGTGCAAAATTCCGTCCGACCGCAAGCACGTGGTCGAGCTTTACAACCGGCCATCTGCAACAGGCTGCCCGGTTTGGAGTGTTCGCTCACCACCACTGCAACGCTGTCGTCTTAGCTTGGCAGGGCCGAAAAAGCCAAAAAGGCTCTTGTTTCTTCCCAAAAAAGAAGCCACCGGAACCAGGTTTAGAGCAGGGTCCGCCAGCTCCACTCGATTGACAAAGTGACAGAACAAGCTAGGACCAGCTAGAGCCCTTCCAATGCACCTGCATTCTCCTATTGGCATTGTCGTAAAAAATCAAGATTTGATCACCAATTCTAAGAAACCGATATAGTTTCACAGCATACAATTATATATTATGGAAATATTTGCCCTGGTGAGGACCTTAAAATATAAATATCATAATATTGTAATTAAACAAGTACAATTTAAAAAAATGATGGTTAAAGTTGGAATGATTTTCATCACTTGTTTTTCTATTGAACCGACACTGAAAAAAGATTTTCTCCATTATATTGGTTCGACGTTGTCTCTAGCACGACCTACCTGTCGATAGACATCATGTATTGTGCTTTCATGGAGTGACCAACGGGTGGATCACGTACGGGGACGTGTGCCCACGTGGTGTCCTAAAATTGGTTGCCACAAGAGGAGGGGAGAGAAGCACAAGTCATTGTCACTCCACAATAGATAGTTGTGGAGATAGCACTGATAAACATCTCATTTTAAAAACATGTTACCTTAATATGACAAATTGGTAGCAAATACATTTCCATGACGACGTGAGCAAGCCCCTTTTGATCCGAAAAGTTTTTTAGGAGAATTAGAATATCTAATAGATTGCTCTTAATCCATTTGCTTGGACTTGGATGGAAGACATCCTAGTTTGTTCTTAATTAATGCCAGTGCCTTCTCAAGACAATCAGGGTAGCCTCGCACACTCATATATTCACATTGCTTGATGAAAGATGATGCCCGATCAAGACGTGCAGGCCCAACAGATCGATGACGTGCCCGATCAAGACACATACACAGACACTCGTATAATCGTGTTGGTTGAACCGGCCATATACCAGGATAAAAGTCTTTCAGGTGTGCGCACAACACACATGAGTCTAACAACGACCCCCTCTTTTTTTTTTTTTTTCAATTTGTTCTTTTTGTTTTTTTATTTGTTCAATTCAATGCGAATGAGACGTCGACGTTCAGGTATGGGCACAACACACATGTGCTTAACAAACACCTTATTTTTTTTTTTTTTTTATTTCATTCAATCAATTTGTTCAATTCAATGCCAATCCGTAGACGTCGACGTTCAGGTGTGGGCACAACACACATGTGCTTAACATTTAAACCCCCCTATTTTTTATTTTCTTTAAATTTCTTTCAATTCAATGCCAGGTGGCCGGTGCACGTTGCAACCGAAAACCATATCCAGGATAAAAATCGTCCGTCATCCGCAGACGTCGCCGTTTTGGTTTGGGCACATGACATGTGTGCTTAGCAAACCCCTCTTTTTTTTTTTTTTTCAATTTCTTTAATTCAATGCCAGGTGGCCAGTGCAGGTTGCAACCGAGATCCATTTTATCAAAGACAACTTGCATCAGAATTTAGGGATCACATAACTTTGACCTCTAAATTATAGCTCATAAGAACTGTACAATTGACAATAGTTTTTGTAAATTGAAGTAAGGCACATCATATCCTTTATCCAATTGAGCGCATGCATTACCCTAGTCCTAACCCGAGATAAGATGTTGCCATGGCTATGGAAAAGGATATGAGCTATGAGTTGTTGAAAACCTCCTTTGAGCTATGTGGTCTATAAAAGCTATAAGTGTATAAGATGTTTGCTTGAAACATCTATAAAACCTACCTATTTCTCTATCTCTCTTGAAACAACTGTGAAGTATTTCTCTATTTTCACCAATTTTGAAACAAAAATCCATGCAGGGTCCAAGGTGCTGCAAAAAATTTACTAACGTGAATGCAATTGCTTCTAGAAAGTAGCTTTAGGTGCACAACCTCGAGGATGGCAGGATGGTCATGGAGGGCCGATTTCATCTGACGACTATCCTTGTGGACTTTTCAGCAGCTTACTCCCGTTTCAAATTATAGTTCACTTTTGGCTTTCATAGACCCATTTCTTTTACTACGTATCTATACATAGTGTATAACTAGATACATAGCAAAAGCAATGTATCTAGAAAAAGCCAAAGTGAACTACAATTTAGAATGGAGGGAGTACTACTTTTCCCATGGCTCATGGTTAAACCAAATAAACCCTTAGCCGGAATCTCGGGTTAGGAGTAGGGTATAATGTTTCGTGCTTAATTGGGTAATCAAAGGATGGGCCTCAGTTCATTCGGCAATAACTTTTGTCAATTCTATAGTATTCCCTCCATTCCAAATTATAAGATTTTCGAGCTTTTCTAGATGCATTTTCTTTACTATGCATCTAGTTATATACTATGTCTAGATACAAAGTAAAGAAAATGTATCTAGAAAAGCCGTAAAGTCTTATAATTTGGAACGGATGTAGTACTTATTATGACTCCTTAGGAAATAAGGTTATGTACATTACAGTGAGTGGGAGAATAGTTGTTTATTCATTATAACGAACGATGATGCACATCAAGCATGTGGTGCATCTCTTGGCTATGGTGTGGCAGTACACAAGCATCCATTGATCGATTAAGGTTTACTTTTTTTCATCGCATTGTGTGGTTACCCCTTAAAGCTCCACCTAAACAATACATGAACTCCATTCAAAAAAGAATGATGGAATCATTTTTAAAATTGATTTTGAGAAGGCATATGACAAAGTTAATTGGAATTTCTTACAACAAACGATGAGAATGAAAGGTTTTTCGGAAAAATTGTGCCAATGTGTAAGATGTTTACTGAAGGCGGAAATGTGAACCTAAAGATTAATGATCAATTAGGCCCCTATTTCCAAACTAAAAAAGGTTTAAGGCAAGGGGATCCCATGTCACCCATACTATTTAACATAGTGGTTGATATGTTGCCAGTACTCATTGCTAGAGCCAAACAAGCTAACTGTGTGGAAGGAATAATCCCCCATCTTATTCAAGATGGTTTGTCCATTCCGCAAGTATGCGGATGATACGATTATCTTCATGAAATCATGAGTCACGATGTTGAAAAGGCGGTTAATATGAAACTATTATTAACTACGTTTGAACAATTATCGCTTGAAGATAAACTTCCATAAGAGTGAGCTTTTTCTCGCTTTGGAAAAGCAAAAGAACAGGAAGAATTTTATTCGCAGCCTATTTGGATGTGTTTTCGATCTTTTCCATTCCGGCACGGGAATCCCTATGAATGTTAGGAAATTGAATAACAAAGACCGGAAGTTAATTGAAGAAAGAATAGAAAAAAAAAGCTTAGTAGCCGGAAAGGAAAACTCTTGTCAAAAGAGGGAGGTAGGTGGTCTTGATAAACTCGGTGCTTTTCTAGTTTACCGATGTTTATGATGTCTTTTTTTTAGCTTCCTCGTGGGGTGCTTGAAAAATTGATTGTTTTAGATCACGCTTCTTCCGCAAAATGATCAACATAAAAAAAAGTATAGGTTGGCAAAGTGGGAGGTTTTAAGACAACCAAAAGAACAAGGAGATCTAGGAATTCTAAATTTGGATATTTAAAATAAATGTTTGTTAAGTAAGCGGTTATACAAATTATTAAATGAAGACGGTATGTGGCATGAATTAATTGAAATAAGTATGTTAAAAGCAAACCAATTGGAAGTTGTGTTAAAAAACCAATAGACTCTCATTTCTCGAAAGGTTTAATGAATGTGACAGATTGCTTTTGGACTTTGGTCGTTTTAACATTAAGGATGGGTCCCAAACTAGGTTCCGGTTTGATATCTGGTTGGGTAATAAACCCTTAAAAGACAAATTATCTTCATTATTTAATATTGTATGATCAAAACAGATTCGTGGCCCAAGTGCTTAGTATCAGTGCCGCTAAATGTCTCATTCAGGAGAGACATTTAACCGGGGTAATCTAGTCGCTTGACACAAAATTGTTGCGTCGATACAAGATATTGCTTTAATGGAAGAGAGAGATACTTTTGTTTGGGGTTTAAATGCATCCGGATGTTTTACGGTCAAATCCATGTATCTTTGCGTTAATTAACAATGGCATCCGAAAGTGTCACATGATATTTGGCGATTAAGGTACCAATGGAAATAAAAAATTTTCTATGGTATTTAAAAAAAGGGTGTGATTTTAACTAAAGATAATTTAGGTACCAATGAAAATAAAAAATTTCTATTGTATTTAAAAAGGGTGTGATTTTAACTAAAGATAATTTAGTTAAACGTAGATGGAATGGTGACAAGAACTGTTCTTTTGCCATATTTCGTAATCAATTCAACAATTATTTTTTTGACTCGTGGTTATGCAAAACTTTCGTGGCGGCGGTACATTTATCGTTTAGTCTATCACCACCGACAAACGTGAATGACTTATTTGTGCGATGGACTAAGATTGCAAATAGAAAATTAAACTCATTGTTATTAATCGCAGCTTCGTTTTACTCGGGCAATTTGGATAACAAGGAATGACGTGGTTTTTGATAAATGTAGACCAAAATCTTTCTTGCGGTGCTATTCGTGGGAACGCACTTGCTTCGTCAAGGCAAGTCTCCAAAGAAAGCTTAGGATCGGGCGTGACCAATCTTTATACAGTCGCACAAAGACGTTGAAACGTCGACGTTGCACTTTTTTGGTTCTAGGGGATGGCTTTCCTCAAGATTTATTGGTCATGTTTAGATTAAACTTGTCTTTGTTCCTAGTGTCTTTCAAATTGTGGTTGGTTGGTCGTTCGCCGAAGTTGGTGTCCAAAACTCGGCTGTAATAATTAGTCTGATTCTATCTTTTGATAGATGAAGCCGGATTCGCTTCCATTATTTAAAAAAACCCCTTAAAGCTCTGCAAAAAGAGACATGATAAGAGACACAATAGCTGGCTATATTAATCCTTATTCCTTATGCCTGTTCTTCACAACAACGATCCATCGAGTCATAGGACTCATATACATCGTCGGGGGCTTTACAAGGGACAATGGGAAGGTAAAGGTATTGAATTAACCGTCCGGCCGGTCTGCAAAATGGACATTAATTTATTAAAAGCAACATTTTGACTGAGCTATCACATAACTATTAATTATGCTGACGATGAAGAACAATGTGAGGTAAAGGTATTGAATTAACCGTCCGGCCGGTCTGCAAAATGAACATTAATTTATTAAAAGCAACATTTTGACTGAGCAATCACATAACTATTATGCTGACGATGAAGAACAATGCGAGATTACAGACAAAAAAAAAAAAAAAGGGTTTGCAAGGCGCATTTGTCATGCGCCAGCTTGGGAGCACCTTGAGCTGGCCCCGGCAGCATCGGTAGCGGACTTTTTCAACATTAGTCATAGAGTTGCTATATGTGCATACCGCACACGTCTGCCACAACACAAGTCTCGGACTCGTGAGTTGGGTGTGCGTCCATTTGGCACGCCAAATGCTCAGCCACGCTCCGTTTTGAGTCGACCGACGCATGCTACGCTGCACAGTACGGTCCTTTCTATTGACAAAATCACGGCGTTACTGACATGTGGTACGAACTGGAATGGAAGAAAACGGCCCAGCGCAGCCCAGCCCACTGGTTCAACGGTTCCCGTGGAACCAGTGAGTGCTGGGATTTGGCCGGCGCCGATGATTGCACTGGCACGCTAGTCCCGACGAATGCGGATGCTGAGATGAATCGATGATTGCATGCAGTGCTCGTGGTGGGGGACGGCGTGCAGGCGACCGGCGGTCAGTCGTCGGCGCCAAAGCCAGCCAGGCCAACTGCTGCCTGCTGCACCGGCCGGGCCGGACGGCCGTTCGCTAGCTGATCGATTGGTACGTCACCAGGCCGGAATCAATCGAGCGCGCGCGTCCATCGTTGCGCCGGCCGTGTACCTTCACGGCTAGCTTCACCTCGCATCGCTAGGCAGTGGCCGGTAGCCAGCGCCCACCGATCGACGAGGACATCCATCAACAGGCACAGCCTAATGATTTTCGCAAGTCTGTACGGCCAAGGAGGACGTTCGCCGGCGGCGGCCATGCCAACCATGCATGGTTGCACGACACACGTACGGTGAATGAGGAGATACTCCACGATACGATCACGCTCACTCGGGAGTCGTGACCTCGTAACGCCGCTACGACTAGAGCCGCGAGGTTGCGCGCTCAGACAATCGCAACACGTACGTGGAGCAACCAAAAGCTATCTCGCGCTTGTGGCCACATACACGTACGTTCGTTGCAGTGAGGAAGCATACATACAGTGTGTGCTTCTCTGGTTCTCCGGAGAGGGGCGGATACAAGCCTTGGGCCACTGGGGACATGGCCCTAGGCGTGGCTTTGAAAATCTTTTATCCCCTATGAAATTTCTAGTCTAATTAGGTATTGCCCCAACATGTTAGTAGCTCTACCAAAAAGAAAAACTTGCCCGGTGCCAATGTTTACTGGTTGGGTGCCAAATCGAATGGCTGCGGCCGTTGCCTGCCTTTCAGCATACGAGCACACGCCGGAAAAGCAAATAGGAGAGGCAGGTTTGCCGATAGTAGTAGCTGAAAATGTAATTCCCCTGGTATTCCTAAATTCCAATTTTCAGTTCAATGTCATATTTCCAAATCCATAAATATTTATGAATAACAACATCTCTTTGTTGACCTTATTTTTAGAATTGTACAATAAAGATTACCAAAATGTTTTTACACAAAGATGTATTTGTCTGAGTTGTATTATATTGAGCTGATATGTTTTCGCAACATAAAAGAAATCTAATGTATTTATTATATTGTATCGCTAATATTTTTTGAATGTCAAATTATCGTTAATTATGTTCCTTTTACATTTGTCATGTCTCCATTAGAGATGTTAGATTTATGAGTGTGGAATTGAGATATAATCTAAATTAATATATTTATAAACTACTTTTGATATATACTGGTATTGTAGACACAAAGTGTAGGTGATACAACCCCTTTGATAGTGGCCCTAGGCGCTAAAATTGATCAGCTCCGCCACTGGCGGAGACAACACTGGATTATTATGTTGCAAACATATACGTGGACAACCAGTGCATAGCTGGAGTGGAGATCTTATTTGTGGATTTATTGGCGCAAAAAAATTGGATATCAGAGTTTTTTTTGTACTGTTGATATAAAAATATTACCTTATTCGTATGAGGGAGAAGTCTATACAGTAGAGTTTGTGAGCCTACGACGTCTCGTGTTTTCATGTCTACGTTAATTTCACGAACTTTGAGTTTTGGATTAAATATCATTTTAATGTCGAACTTTTTGCGTTAATTTGGAGACATAATGATACGTTGATTTGAGATCGAGTTCGAAGAGAACATCGAAAGTGGTAAATTCACTGCGTCGACCTCGCACAACAGAATGAAGTGCTTTGTATTGAGTTTGCAAAAATTCATTGGGGTCGGCTGACCCCGGTGGCTCGCAACCATGTTGCCGCCCATCGTGGGCACCTTTGTTGCCATTACGTTCATAGCTTCTTTGTTAGGCAGCTTGCTACCACTACTATGCGACTGCATTGGCATTTGACTGGGACGTCAAGATTTTGGGCTCAAAACATAGAGGTATCGGTGATTTTTTTTTTTTTTTTTTTTTTTGTTGAGGGGGCCATGCCCCCTCCCCAGTTCCGTCGAAAGACGTGGGGTGGGCGCTGGCAGAGATGGTGAACAACTCGGAGGTGATGACAAGGCGATGGAGGAGCTCGACTGCGTCATCGGCCGGCGGCCGGAATGGCTAGTGCATCGCTTGAACATCCCCAAGCTCAACTACGCCAAGGCCCCGTGATCCGGGAGGCATTCGGCTGCACCCAGTGGCGCCCTTCAACGCTCCCCGCACGCGGCGCCGCCGACACCATCGCCGCCGGCCACCGTGTCCCGAAGGGTAGCCATGTGATCCCGAGCCACACGGGGCTAGGCCGACAAGCCCCTCACAACCCGGACGCCATGCATTCGACATTGTTCTCACCGAGAACGATCTATGGTTCATCTCCTTCAGCACCGGCCGCCGCGGCTGCATCGTGGCGCCGCTTGGCACAACCATGAGCATCATGCTCTTTGGCAGGCTCTTGAAGGGGTTCACCCGGAGCAAGCCGGTCGAGGTGCGGACCGTGGACCTCAGCGAGTCCAAGAGCGACACCTTCATGGCCATCCTGGGCTGGTGCAGCTCACTCGAGCCAAGGCTGCGGGCACACCTCTACCCCGCCATCTCCGTCCGAGTTTAATCGTTCGACCAATCATTATTGTTGGCAGTGGTGGAGGGAGAGAGGGGATGAGGGGGGCCTGGCACCCCCCTCCCCAATATCTGTTGTCCCCCACAGTACTCCTTCCATATTAGTTAGATTATTTCTAATAATTTATTAAGTAATTATACTAATTTGTATTTAAGTGTGGAATACAGATATTTCAGACTTCCTAAAATAAGCCTAATTCAAAAACAAAGGCCCAGCAGAAGACGGGCCCGACCCATAAACGAACAACAGGATGAACCCTCCTCGCCTCGCACGAGCTCAAGCTCGGCCCTCGAGAATTTCTCCGCCTCGAACGAGCTCTCCCCGGGATGAGCTCCCCGACGAAGCTCAAGTTCAGCTCATCAACTACTCTCCGCCTCGAACAAGCTATCGTAGGAATGAGCTCTCCCATTCGTGTACGAGTTCGAGCTCGAGCTCGCTCACGAACACGCCTCCGCCCGAACGAGCTCTCGGGACTTTACAGCCTCCCCGACAGAAAGCTCGGGGCACGACGCTAATCGATAGGCGTCGCGGCTATCTGTCAGGAGCTGCAACCTATGAAAGATATCAGCAGGGGAACAAAATCCTCGGAGGCACGCGCGGTATGGCCTGTCAGGTCAAGCCGCACCATGCCAAGCACAACAGACGACGACTACAAGACAAGAGCAACCTCGATGACACCTACCGAGCTCTCCGTTGAGCTCTCCTGTCCACACATTTCTCTGCGATGTAAAGTGCCCGCATTTATGCCCGGCGTCGCCCGTCAAAGACCGACCGCGGGCGATAGCGCGTGCTGGCAAATGATGGGGACGTATTGTCGACGGCTGCCACGGCGCCCGGAAGCTTCGGTGTTCCTCCACGCCCGACCACCGATATCGAGCTCGGCAACCAGCGTGCGGGACATCGAAAACCGGAGCCGCCCCCTCACGTATTCTATGACGACCGGGCGAGCGAACAACGTAAAGGCGGTGGACGGCGCGCCCTCGCGACCAGCGGTATTTGCTCTTCACCCCTTCAACTTTGTATTCCTTCTCCTCGCTAAGCCCTCCTCCCGGTGGTCTCATGTATCCCCTTGCGACTATAAAAGGGGACCTTGGCCATTGGAAGGAAGCAGGCTCACAAGCTTGCTAGCTCCAACACCAATCCGCACACACTCACAGAGACCTGAGAGCTCGCCTCTCTCTTTCTCGCTCGCTTGTACTCACTCGCACGAGTCCTCGAGCTCGGATAGTGCATACACTAGACTAGGGTGCTCGATCTTGTCGAACCAAAGTATAAATCCTGTGTCATTGTCCCTTGAGCTATGCCATCGTAGCACACATTAGCTATTCGATTACTGTGACTTGTGGTACACGACCACGACACTAAGTTTATTCTTTCCTATGTTAATCTATAGTAGTATCTATAAAAGCTAGAATTAACCTTTCCATTATCTTTTTCCGTCTCTTTTGTTCTCGATTTGTTCTTCTTGTGATTTTATTACCTACTACTACTACTACTCTACTAGTTGATCAGTAAAGTACACCGATAATTAGCTTACTATACTACTCTACTAGATGATCAGTAAAGTACACCTATAATTAGCTAGTTAATAAATACGGACTATAGTTAATGTTAATATATTTTATTTAGGACTATTCTTCCTTTTATCCTCTCTTCTTATATCTTTTTTTTATTACCGTGATTCTTTTCAATCCAAAAATTAAATTGACTAGATGGAGGTTAGACACACCAAGGTGTAATTAAATTTTGTTCTCATTTTTCATTGTAATATTTATTTTAGTGTTTTTTATTGTAAAAAAATATTTATTTAGTTATTATCTTTTTGTCTCACTTTTATATATATTTCATCATGTATCGAGCAGTCCCCTATGCTCAAACCCTGGCTCCGCCCCGATTGTTGGGGCATGGTTCCGACACTAGGCGAAGGTATCCTAAAAACCAAGCGGAGATATCAAAAGATAACCATACTACGAGATGTTTGTTTCACGAATGGCGTCGGCATGTTGATCCCGTGGGACGGAGGTGATGAACCTCCGCCTGGATCCGCATTGACTCATTCTGCCCGTAAAGCCTAGCCGAGATCTTTATGATACAATATGTGGAAGGCGGAGAAGTGCAACAAAGAGCACCCGGAGGGCTGGGTATTATCATAAAAGATAGCAATGGAGGGATGATTGTGGCTGCCAACAAATATATTCCATGTGTGGTTGATGTTCCTATGGCCGAAGCATATGCGTTGAAGGAAGGTTTATTGATGGCTCAACATGTCGGTTGCAATAGATTGGTGGTCCAATCAGACTGTTTGAAGTAGTGGAGATTATGAAGAATGAGGGGTTCACGGCAAACTCGGCAGCGGCAATCTATGATGACTGCTGGAGATTGTGGTCGGGCTTCAATATGATTTCAATTGACCATTGTTACAGGGGAAGCTAACCAAGTGACGGATGAACTAGCTAAATCCAGTTTTATTTTGAAGAACTCGTGTATTTGGGACGATGATCCCCTAGCTTTATTGTTCAATATCTTGTAAACGATGTAACTATTTTCGATCAATAAAGTACACTACTTTTTTAAAAAAAAAAAAGAGCACCCGGAGGCCCAAACGGAGATGTAGGTCGGGGGAGGACGAACCGACACGTCTCTCTCCCGGTGGATTGGGCCTCAAAAGACATGGCTGGGGACGGATCGGACATCCCCGACAAGGCGAGGTGCGGATGCTGAGATGCACAGTGTTTAGCTCGTGGTGGGGGCGGCATGCAGGCGACCAGCGGTCAGTCGTCGGCGACTCGGCGCCAAAGCCAGCCAGGCCAGCTGCTGCCTGCTCAACCGGCCGGGCCTGACGGCCGTTCGCTAGCTGATCCATTGGTACGTCACCAGGAATCGATCGAGCGCGCGCATCCATCGTTGCGCCGTGTACCTTACCTTCACGGCTAGCTTCACCTCGCATCGCTGGCCGTAGCCAGCGCCCACACCGACGAGGACATGCATGAACAGACACAGCCTTTTGACTTCCGCAAGCCTCGCGCAGCCAGATCTATACGGCCAAGGACGTTCGCCGGCGGCAGCCATGCCATGATTGCACGATACACGGTGAATGAGAGATACGATACGATCGCCCTCGATCATTCTCGTGAGTCGTGTCGTAGCGCTACGAGTCTACGACGAGAGCCGCGAGGTCGTCGCGGGCTCGTGACAATCGGATACACGTGGAGCAACCAAAAGCGATCTCGCGCTTAATTGTGGCCACACGTACACGTTCGTTGCAGTGCGCGCGGAAGCCAACCTACAGTGTGTGCTTCTCTGGTTCTCCGGAAACAAAACTGGATTATTATGTTGCAAACATATACGTGTACCACCGGTACATAGCTGGAGTGGAGATTTTATTTGTGGATTTATTGGAGAAAAAATGGATATCAGAGTTTTTTTTGTACTGTTGATATAAAATATTACCTTATCCGTATTAGGGACAAGTCTATACATTAGAGTTTGTGAGCCTACGACCCCCTATGTTTTGATGTCTGCATTAATTTCACGAACTTTGCATTTTAGATTGAACTAGCGAAAGTGCCGCGTTCGTTGCCGCGGGGAAAAAATTATATATATCAAGCTCCGTCGTGCTCAAACTTCGGCGTATCGTTGTAACCGCGCCTGTGCTCGCTCTTCTCCGAGATTCACGACTCGGTGGCGTTGCTGTTAGCAGCTCTCATGGCGAGCTCTACCTTGTCGCCATCCCAACAACGCTACGTGGCCCGCAGCCGGCACCTGAGATCCATGTCGCCAACGCGCTCGAGCTCCACCTCGTTGTTCGCGAGCTACGCTCTGAAAAATTTAAGAAAATTATTTAAGGATTTTAGAGAATTCAATATCATACTAAACATGTGTGCTGCACTCAAGGGAATCCTAAATTCCAAAGCTAAAGAATACACTTGTCATACCACGTATACAAACACAATCATGGGGCTTAGCCGCTTGGCGTTTCTTATTACCTCCGGCACTCAGTGCGGACGCAGACCAGGAGCGGTGTGCCGCGACGTTGCGTTCCGCACACTCTGGCCGTCGTCGGGCTGCAGTGCCGCACGCGGCGTTCCGCACGCTCTGGCCGTCGTCGGGCTGCAGAGGTACACCATCGTCTTGGCCGTCCCCGTCCAGCAACACGTCTCCCTCGCGTTCTCAAAGCCTACATAAACGGTAACGGCAACGATATCGATAATCATATGCATATATATGCTAGCTCGCTCATATCACTATGGCATGTTCGATCACGGCATTATTGAACACGTACGCATGTACCATAAGCTGCCGGGTCTTGGGCGAGTTTGCGTGTAGATGTCGAAGATATATGGCGAGCTTGAGATCGGCGTGCCGCCGCTTGAGCGCCTTGACGGTGGTGTTCAGCTTCCTGTTGAAGGTCCCGGCGTCGCGGTTGAGCCTCGCAGCACGCATGCATGCGTCCTTGCCCTCGCCGTACAGCTTGATTGACGCCGGCAGGTAGCCAGGATTAATGATGAAGCGTATATAAGAAATCGTATATATGTATGTCGAGAGTTTTATTTGCCCTCCGTCGGACCTATTTGGATTTGGACAAGAAATCATATACATGTATACGTGGAGTTTTTTTTTGCCTGGATTTAGAGTTCTTGTTAAATCTATATCTAGTATGTATTCCGTATTCTATACAGACACGTATCCTAGGCTTAGCAGGAAACCAAATCAGGGTGGACGACAGGGGAAGGCTGGAGGGCTGGGCGAAATTTTTGGATGGACGACGGAAATTTTCTCTCTTTATTAGTAGGTATATATAGATATGATTTTAATCTAAAACATTGTGTTTTTAGTATAAAAGTTTAGTTGTCCCGGCTCGAAACAATGCACAAGCACACGAACCTAACATTGTGATTAGGCAATCCAAATAGCCTAGGGAAAGAAAAGGAACCTAGTAGATTGTGAAGAACATTTTGATTAGGCAATCAAAATAGCCAAGGCAAAAAAAAAATAATTAAAATAAAAGAGGTAAGGAAAATTTTCAGTTCTGACCCGTTCCGTTTTTCTATTTTTGTCTGTTTGTTTCCATATTTATGGGATCCCGTTTCCATATTTACGGAAGTATAAATGGGGTTTTCCGTCTGTTTCCGAGGAATTCCGTTTTAACCCGAAATTATTCCGTTTTTTCTATTTTTTGTCTGTTTGTTTCCATATTTATGGGATCCCGTTTCCATATTTACGGAAGTATAAATGGGGGTTTTTCCGTCCGTTTCGAGGAATCCCGTTTTCACCTGAAATTATTCCATGTCCGTACCCATATTTTTCTGAACCCGGACCCGTTTTCCGCCAAAAAATATAAAAACAAAAGTAAAAATGAGATTTTTCTGTCCGTTTTCCTCAATGGCGCACCATCATCTGGCCCCAGCGGCATATGTGGCAGACTTCATCATTGAGTTGCTAATGTGCATGCCACGTCTGCCACAAAACCATATGTGGCAGACTGTACCCATTGAGTTGCTATATGTGCAAGCCACACGTGTTGCCACGTCTGGCACAAAACCAGTACCCTCGTGAGTTTGGTGTGCGCGTCCATTCGGCACGCCACTCTCTCGGACTCGCTTCATTATGAGGCGATTCAGGACTTGTACGCCGCACCGTGTGGTGCTTTCTGTTCGCAATCACGGCGCCGCTGGCCAGCAGATCAGGATTAAAACAAGTCTCTGAGCTTGACAAATTTAACTAGAATGGAATGGAAGAAAATGGCCCAGCCCAGCCCAGCGGGTGGGCTGCTCGCTTTGCTGCTCTCATATATTCTACACTTTTATTGCGAAGGGTAGAAATAGTAACTAAGTTGTAAGGTTGTTTGCACTCTTCCCTCAAGCCATCCGTATCCCTCCATCCACAGATACTAGGCGTGATTCAAAAATTAAAAAAAAAAACAAGGAAGACATTAATCACTGTTTGTTCCTAGAAAACCCATTCAGTTCCTCCCCATAATAATTCATTTAACACGCCGTAACGTCTATATTCTAACGGGAGTGCGGTACGAGGAATCCAGCACTCCAGCAATGAATCCACCCGCCTATCCAGCGCATGTGGAGCGCGGTGCCTAGTTTCCGTGGACAAATAAAAAAAAGATTGTTGCGCTTTGTATCCCTGGACGGAGGGAGTAATAGTTAGTTCTTCACAATTAATAATATATGTTTCACTTGCTTACAACTCTCTTTGGTTTCTCGATATCTCTTTAGTATTTAGCCGGCTTATACTTGCTCTAATGGGACTATATTAAAGAGCATTGCAGAATTTGGTTACCCATGTGCGATTCTACCTGGCTGTCTGCTTGAGTTGTTGTTCCGACGACGGAGCGGCGAGACTGATGGCTATCCAATCTTTCAGGCTCTCAGTAGTGCAGTTAGGAGACACGCTTCGTGAATTAAGGGTGGCATCAAATGCATGGTTATGGATTACTATGCAGCATGCATGGGCTATCGATCACTATCAGAAAGTGATACAGATTACAGGGCGAAGCTAAGTTGAGACCACTCGATGCTCAGGCACTCACGCCAAAACTGAAACTACATTATAAGAGTAAATTTTCACCCTTTGTGCACCCCGTTGGACCAAAATAAGGCACCCGACGTCGATCAGTATAGTCTTGAATTAAGTTCGCACCCCTTCATTTTGCTCTAGCTTCGCCACATCGACCCAGGCACCCACGCCAAAACTGAAACTACCTTATAAGAGTAAATTTTCACCCTTTGTGCACCCCTTGACCAAAATAAGGCACCCGATGTCGATCAAGTATAGTCTTGAATTAAGTTGCGCACCCCATCATTTTGCTCAAGCTTTGCCACATCGAGCTGCAGCAGCTGCAACGGGGCCGCGCGAAGCTGGTATTTTTACCCTTAAGGGCACATGCTTCACATTGTGAACCCACGCGATTCGCATTGTGATCCGTCTTGCAAGACACTTCTCAATGCACACCGCTTTTGAAGTGACAAGCCGATCACAACGCAAAATCAGCGCGCCCGCAGCTGGGAGCACGTGTGCTTAAGGGCAAATTTAACTTACACCAGGGCCCGCGCACATGGCAGTCCGATCCCGATCGTAGCAGCTATCCATGCGTGCAGGTGCAGCACACACGACCGATGCTGCTGCAAACCCAGAGATTCACAGTTCCGAGTAGACACATCGTACGTACAGCCCAGCCGTACGGTACGACTAGGCAAGGGCCGCAGGACTAGGCCTGCTAATGGGTGGATACCCACGTTTTAAATAGCGCTCTATAGCGGCTAAACAACTGCCGCGACGCTATTATTGCACTTTTTCACGCTATTGACGCTATTGGCGCTATTGTGCCGCTATGCAAGACTATTGACGCTATTCGCGCCGCTATTCACGCTATAGCGCCGCTTATTCGCGCTTATAGCGCCTATAGCGGGCAAATGTATTTTGGACGCTACTGCGTGTAGCTGCCGCTTATAGCGCGTGAATAGCGGCGCTTATAGCGGCGCTTATAGCGACCAATAGCGGCCGAAAAGCGCAGACGCTATTTTTCGTAGCCCGCTATTTAAAACATGGGTGGATACCCACCCCAAACCCGCCCCCAACCCATATTTTAAAAACCCTAACTACCACCCGTCCCCGCCCCAACCCGTTTGTGTCATCAACCCAACCCGCCCCAACCCGTTTCACGACGGAAGATGATATATGACTTATGCGCCGATCTATGACCATAGAGCCCCATCAACCCAACCCGCCCCAACCCGTTTCACGGTGTCACCCGTTTCCACCCGCCCCAACAAGTACCCGTATTAAAACCCGCCTAAAAAATACCCGTTCAACCCCGCCCCATTAGCAGGCCTCACGCGGAGACCATGGGTGGGCGGCGGCAGCGTCGGTCCGCCCGTGGGAGTTGAGCTGGGACTGGGATGGACATCCGAGACCCCGCGCCCTGCCTGTCCCCTCCCCGAGGTTGGGTTCCCCGCCACTCAAAGCCCGCCCGTCTCGGATCGCCTCACATGCGCAGGATCCATGCCGACGACGACGCTTCATTGATGATCACTGACACTGAGATGCTCTTTTTTTTTTTGAGTAACAGAGCTTCTCATTAATCAGAAGTAGGATTACAATCAGCCGCGGCTACTCCCATCAACCATTGAGTAACATCGTCGTCGAGCCAGAAGAAAGAGCGCTCGGTAGGCGACACCATATGAGCACAGTGATCAGCAACACTGAGATGCTCGAGGAAGCCGACGCCAACAACTGAACTGAACTGATTGGCACGTCACCGGCAGGAATCGATCGAGCGCGGCTGAGGCTTGGGTGTCTCCTTTTGGTGTCCCCTTCCGTGTCTCTGTACACGTGTCAATCATCTATTTGTTCCCTTGTAGAGATGGGCCAGCACGTATATCTCCGTCCCGACGAGGCAACACAGTGTCCAAACGGAGCCCCATTGATCAAGCGACAGCCATCGAACGCACGGCCAACGGCGGCCATCGAACGGGCTAGCGGCGTGAGTGCGCACGGCCAACGCCTGCAACGGCGACTCGGACGAGCATGGTGCCCGCCTGCGACCGCGCACAGCAGAGCGGCAACGCCTCTGGTGAACGCATTCGGCGACTCCAGCAAGCGAACACGACGACTCCAGCGAGCGGCCTGCACTCGAGCGCACAGAGCAAGCGGCGGCGCGGACAAGCACGGTGGTGGCCGGCGAGCGTGCGGGCAGCAGAGTGAGCATGCGCAGCGACCGCGCGGGGCGAGCACGGTGGTGGTCGGCGAGCGTTCGCAGCGGAGCCGCGGTGGTTCCGGCGAGCGGCGGGCACGCGAGCGCATGAGGCACCAGCGAACGAGCGCGGCAGCTCCGGTACGCGAGCGCGCGGCGTAGGCGAGCATTGACCACGAGCAAGCATTGTCTTTTATTTAATTCAACTAGAGGACCGTGGGAGATGATGGTGGAGGAGACGGACGGTTCCGTATTTTAGAAGGGAACGAATAGATGATGAAGACGTGTACAGAGACACGGAAGGGGACACCAAAAAGGAGACACCCAAGCCTCAGCCATCGAGCGCGCGTCCATCGGTCCGCCGTGTACCCTACCATCACGGCTAGCTTCACCTCGCATCGCTGGCCAGTAGCACAGCCTTTTGACTTTTCGCAAGTCTCGCGCAGCCAGCGTCCATTCGGCACGCCACCAGCAAGGCCTCGCTCCGTTAGGCCGGTCACCGATGGAGAGTTTCACCTCCCGGTTCCAAAGATGTGAAACTTTGGTATGAAATAGATGTCCCCCTCAATGCACAATTTCATAGACTCAAGGGTCTCACAACCTCTCTCTCATTGCGTGATTTAATTGCGTAGTTGCATGATGAAACTCTATTTGTGTCTCAGCGGGGTTTCACACAGTTTCCATGAAACATTGCCCAAAGGTTTTACCATGGTGAAACTCTTTCTTTCTCTCTCCTAAGAGTTTCATGCAAAAAGTGAAATTTTCCCGATGTGATACTGCATTTAATGTCGCATGAAACACTCATAAACCCCATTGAGACTGGCCTTATGAGGCGACTCAGCACTGTCACGCTGCACAGTACGGTGCTTAATTTCTGTTCGCATCACGGGCGCTACTGGCCAGTAGATCAGTACGTAGCAGGAATGGAATTGAGGAAAATGGCCCAGCCCAGCCCAGCGGTTTGAACGGTTTCATGGTGGGCTGCTTGCTGCTCTCTTATTCAACACGTGTTATTGCAAGCTGTACAGTGGAAACTAAACGCGATAGTGTGATAGTATACCACTAAAGCTGGACGGAAAACTCGAAGCTTCAGTTAATTTCGCTCGCGACGTGACTGGCTCGGCTCGCCGTTACCGGCTCGTTAGACTAATGAGCCGAGCCGAGCGAAGATTTTAGCTCGTTAGCTATATCGAGCCAACTCGAGCTTAGCTTCCTTGAGCCGCTCGTGAGCTAACGAGCTATACATATAAGGAAAAAAAAAAGTAGCAAAATTTATATTAGTTTTGTATTACATTATGTCGTGCATTACATATGTTAGTACATATTAAGTTTTTTTCAATCTAAGGTTCCTAGATGTATTATTTTTTATATTATTATAATTTTTAAATTTTAGATAAATATAAATATTATATTTAGGTATTTTTGTCCTTGGCTCGCGAGCTTAACGCGAGCCAGCTCGAGCTTTTAAAGAGCCGAGCCGAGCTGGACTTTTAGCTCGTTAAGATAATGAGCCGAGCCGAAGCTAGCTCGTTATCCTAACGAGCCATAACAAGCCGAGCCGAGCCGAGTCGAGCTGGCTCGCTCTCCAGCTTTATATACCACCATAACTAGAAATGGTAAGAGCAAGGCTAATAACGTAGCCAACAAACCGGTTATAAGTTTTGTTTACAAACCTTCGTTAGTCTACCTATACAATAGTTAGCTCTTCACGATTAATTATATATGGTCCACTTGCTTACGGCTCGCTTTTGCTCGCTCTTTTCCTTCTCTCTTCCACCCCAATATTTAGTTGGCTTACGGTTTGTTATTAAATTGCATTGCACTAATGTGACTATAGGCTATAGGAGACAGTAGCGCAGAATTTGGTTATACATGTGCAACTCTTTTTTTTTTTTTTTTTTTTTTTTTTTGCGACCTCTCATCTAAAATACAGTTGTAGTATCTGTTCGGAATGTGCAACTCTACCTGGCTGCCCGCTTGAGTTGTTGTTCTTTTTTTTCGCGAGCAAGCATATAGCTTATATTTCATTAAGATGGTAGGAATGGTCGTAAGACCTACACGATAAAAAGTCAAGACGGCGAGCAGCCGTCGAAGCAAACGCACAACCTATCTACATCGGATATAATCGAAGGAAGTATTACATAAAAGAACTATTTTGCGACCAAGTAGAACTACAGCCGGCCAAAGTGGAGTAGCCCGGCTGCACCCATAAGATAGCCTCATTGACCGTTGCTCGCCGAATGGAAGTTGTGCTCGAGATGACCCTGTTGAACACCATGTTGTTGTGTTCCTTCCAAACCATCCAGGTAACTAGCATGAACAGCGTGTCAAGAAACGGTGCGCGATCATCACTCCGCAGCCAAGCACGGTCCCGAAGCCACCACGAATCTACCCGTTCATCCACCGACGGTGTCAGCTGTTGAAGACCGATCGGCAACAGCAGCTCAAACCACAGCTGTCTAGTGGTGACACAGCCCATGAAAAGATGATCACAAGTCTCGGATGCTTGAGCACAAAGATTGCAATCGTCATCTGCCTCGCAATCCATGCCGCAGTCACTGTTTGCTGTCCAAATCCTGCCATGCAACACAGTCCAGATAAAAATTTCACCTTAGGTGGTGCCTTGGTCTTCCACAGCTCCTTGGCGCCCGACGGTGAAGAAGAGCCATGGAAGAAAGCCATGTAGGTCGATGAAACCCGGTATTTTCTATCGTGGGACCACTTCCAAATAAAACGATCGAGACACGACGGGATCAAGAACCACGCCCTCCAGGATTCTCCACTGTTACTACCACTACACATGTGCCACCGCCAGAAGTCCCAGAGGAGGCCGAGAGCCCGATCACGAGGCCCGGATCGTCCACGGCCCGTGAAGAAGAATAATGGTCTTTGGAGAGGATTGGGTTTGATTAGCACTTGCATGTGCGGAGTCGAGGCCGAGTCCTTTGTAATACTTAGCGGGGAGAGTCTCGCTAGCTACGGTATCTTTCATGTATTCGCACATTGAACTCCCGAATAGAATTCATCCGGTCGTCGTCTCGTGCTTTTCCCGCTTCCTCGCCCTCGATCCCCCTTCTTCCTCCTTCGATTCCTGCAATACTCAATCCCCTACCCTAACAAGTGGCATCGAGACTACGGTCCTCGGATTCCATCCTTCTCTTCCCCAATTTCTTCGATTCCGTGCGTAATCCCGCGTGTCCCATCGATTCGCTAGAACTCACGCGAGGTCGGTTGGTCGAGATTCGATTCAAGGCACGTGGACTGCAGCCTTGGATCGGATTTCCGTGATTCCCCTCGAGTCGCGATTTGTGGAGGATCATCGCTGGATTCATACTCGCATCTCACCACCACTTCACCGGCCGCCAACGATCGCGGGAGCCATGGATCGAACTACAAGCTCCTCTCACGACGAGGTGGTGAAGCGCTTCGACGACATCAACACACGCCGACGGGATGGACAAGAAGCTCGACTCAACAACTCCTCCGCGGCCCGCACGCGATCGGCGCCCTCGAGTCCACCGTCCGGTGCTCGACGCATGGCGCCCCCGCGCCGGATGGCAAGCCGGACGACTCGCGTGCGTGAGGTGGGCAAGCCGTCGACGCCGGTTGGAGGTCGGTAAGATTTCCAAGTACATGGAGCGTTCCTTGATGGAGGGACCGTCTTCATCCTCGGTGTCTTCGCGCCCAGCCGGAGGGACCGTCTTCCCTCCGTGTGTCTTCGCGCCAAGCCGGAGGGCAAGTCCCCATCGCACCATCGTCGCCCCGCTGAGCCGTTCTTCGTCATTCGCCGGCAACTCCGGCGCAAGTTCGGGCGCGCTAGCCGCCATCCCGCCACCGCCGCAAGATCGACTTCCAGGCCGCCCCGCGCCCATCTGCGGGGTACACGGCCACACCGCCCAACGGGCACCACGTCGAGCAAGGTGGCCGGGTGGTTACCACCCGATTGCCACCATCAAATCATGGTATGTCACCCCGTCATACATCTCAAAGCATCATCCCCTACCCATGCCTCCTCCGCGCCCACCACCTACCTTCAATCACACCAACCCTCGGGAGTCGTGGTACTGCGGGGCGGTCACGGGGTGGCAATCCCGAAGGTTACCCAAGTTTGATTTTCCCGTTTCGATGGGGATCATCCTAAGCTTTGGATCAAGCGGCCGAGCACTACTTTAGGGTCAGACGTGTTGAGAATGATGTTTGGGTGGATTCAAAGCAACCATGCATTTCTCGACAAGGCCAAACGCCGGGTCGCCGTCTATTGAGGATCGATTGATCGTATGCCATGGGGGATTTACGTGCTAAGTCGCTGGCTGCGTTTTGCACGTGATGAGCACGAAATGTTGCCGCTACCGGTTCTTCGGCTTTTCGATCAGGCCGGTTGATGACTACATAGAACAGTTTGTGGGACTCGTTGATGATCTGACAGCCTATGGTCGCCACCCAGACCCATTATACTATGTGCAGCGTTTCATTGATGGGCTCAAAGATGAACTTAAAGCCGCCGTACATGCATCGCCCTTCTTCGCTCGATACCGCTTTGTATTTTGGCTCAATTGCGTGAGGCGAACGCCGGATGGCTCGAAGACCGCCGACGGTGGAATATGACGACCGACCCGACTGGAATGGGCGCGGCGGCTCCTCCTCCACTGCTCGTGCCTCCTCCGATGCCGACAAGCGTGCGAGGGCGGGTTTCCGTGGCCAATGTTGAAGACAAATACCGTGCCCTTCGCGCTTCTCGTCGGGCACAAGGTCTTCGGTTATTTGCGCGGTGCCAAGTGGAGCCGCGAACACAAATGTGCCTTTGGCAAGATGATTACATCGTCAGACAGAACCGCTTGATATTTTTCCCGAAGAGGATGACAGTCCAGACCTCTATGAGCCACCTCCTGATTCTCAGATTATGATGCACCTCTCAGTTGCAGCTTCAGTTGGGACTGCTTCACCCAAGACATTCTCTATTACCGGAATGATTGTGGTCGACACATTGCTATTACGCTTGACTCGGGAGCACCCACACGTTTATCGGTGCTTCATTGGCTTGAGTTACAAGGGGTATCTGTTTTCGGTGCTCCTATATCGGTACAAGTGGCAAATGGGGCAGTACTGTCTTGCTCTTCCTTTCTCCCTCAAGCTGTTTGGAGTTCTCAGGGTTATGATTTTGCAACAAACCTGAAGGTTTTACCTCTTACTACTCATGACATGATTTTGGGTCTGGACTGGCTATCCAGTTTTAGTCCGATGTATGTTGATTGGGCTCGACAGTGGATCTCTATCCCTTACAATGGTACTATGGCAGTGTTGATGGGTAATGCAGCAGATTTGCCAGTGGGTTCTGTAATACAGCTTTCCATGATACAGGAAGAAGATTCTGTTGTTCCAGTTGCTCAAGACAACCCAGACCTCCAGGCCCTGCTTGTTCAATTTAGTGGTCTGTTTGACCCTCCATCAGGTCTGCCTCCAAGACGTGCTTGTGACCACTCTATTCCACTGATCTCAGGCGCGCAGCCGGTGTTTGCCAGACCTTATCGCTATGCTCCGGTCTTGAAGACCGAGATCGAAAGGCAAGTACAGGACATGCTTCAGCAGGGAATTATTCAGCCCCAAAGATGCCGGTCCTTTTGCTTCGCCGTGCTCCTTGTCAAGAAGAAGGACAATACTTGGCGTTTTTCGCCGACACGCCAACTCAATCTTTGTCACATCCAAGTGTAAGTACCCGGTGCCGGTGATTGAGGAACTCTTGGATGAGCTATCCGGGGCTGCTTATTTTTCCACACTTGACCTTCAAGCGGGTTTCCATCAGATTCGTATGAAGGAGGGTGAAGAGTATAAACCGCCTTCCGGACCACCGTGGGCAATACGAGTTCCGAGTCATGTCATTCGGGCTCACCGGGGCACCCGGTACATTCCAAGGCGCCATGAACTCCACCCTGGCCAGTGGCCTGAGGAAGTTTCTGTTGGTTTTCTTCGATGATATACTGGTATACAGCCGTATTAATCGATCGAACATCTTGAGCATCCGAAGACGGTGTTTCGATTTGCTAGAAGCGGAGGGCCGGAAACTGCTGCGTTCAAGTGTTCTTTGTTCAGACAAAGATTGCCTACTTAGGCCATGTGATTTCCTCTGAGGGCGTGGCCACTGAT
Organism: Hyparrhenia diplandra; assembly: GCA_015847255.1. Classification (NCBI taxonomy): domain Eukaryota; kingdom Viridiplantae; phylum Streptophyta; class Magnoliopsida; order Poales; family Poaceae; genus Hyparrhenia; species Hyparrhenia diplandra. Next base: position 44,829 of record JADLZK010002321.1, read on the forward strand.
CCCTCCAAGCTTTTAGCAATTCTTTGCTGGCCAATTCCTCGTTACGCCAAAGAACTTCGCTCATTTTTGGGTCCGGCGGGCTACTATCGCCGCGAAAGCGTCACTTCGGTCTTTGGCTCGTCCCTCAACGACTTGCTCAAGAAAAACACCTGTTCATTTGAATTTGCAGCCCATGCTTCGCATTTGATGCTCTCAAGTCAGCCTCTGTGTCACTCCCCGGTGCTCGCCGACCGCCCAATTTCGACCGCCATTCACAATTGAGACAGACGATGTCGATGCGGGTGTCGGGCAGTTTTGATGCAAGGCGGCCATCCACTCGCCTTCCTCGGCAAGGCTCTCGGTCCGAAATCCCGTGGCTTGTCCACGTACGAAGGAATTTATGGCAATCCCGTTGGCAATTCAGCAATGGCGGCCCTATTTGCAATTCCGCGAAGTTTACGATTCTCACCGGTCGGTAGCGATGCCGCCCAAATTTTGATGAGCGGCGTCTCCACACACCATGGCAAAGCGGGGTTTTTTTCTAAGTTGTTGGGTCCGCGTGCATCGTATCCTATACCGCTCGGGTACATCCAACGGCGGCCGACGCTTTGTCTCGTCATCCTTCTCCCCAAAGACGCGGTCGCTTTTGTCCTCTCTTCGGCAATGCCATCCCGGTCGGCATCGGTGGTCTCTAGTTACCGGGGAGATCGGTTTGTTCCTGAGTTATTGCGTAAAACCGTCATTATGACGATCGCGGTGCCCAACTATACTCCGAATCGGGGACTACCGCGGTATCGTGAATCGTATTTGGGTGGGTTCAGGAGGCGGACTTTACGTCGGCTCCTTATCAGCGAGTTTCACTCCACGCTTGGGAAATTTGGACACTTTCGGGCATTCCGGTCACTTACATGACCGCTGAAGCAATGCTTTGCGGGCAATTATGAAGTCGATGCGGTCATTCGTCCGATCATGTACTATTTGTCGTGAGGCCAAGCACGATCGTCGAAGTCCCCAGCTTCTGCAGCCCTTGCCTGTCCCTAAGTCAGCTTGGCAAGTTATTTCTATGGATTTCATTCTTTGGGCTACCCTTGTCCGACTCTTTCTCCTCATCTTGGCGGTGGTTGACCTCTTCACTAAGTACGATCATTTTATAGCTCGCAACATCCTTACACGGCCTTGAGTGTTGCTACGGCCTTCATTCACAGGTGTACGGTATCATGGGCTACCCGGTTCTATTGTGTGGGATAGGGACACCATCTTCACTTCTCTCCTCCGTGCGAGCTATTCAAAGCGTCTTGATGTCAATCAGGTCGCAAAGACATCCTATCATCCAGTCCGGACGGGCCGAGAACGAAAGTGAATCGGTGCCTCGAGACATACCCGAGGTGTTTCGTTCATGCATGCCCCAAGCATTGGCACCGGTGGTTACCCTCAAACATCTGGGTATAACTCTTCTCCCCACACAGCTATTGGTCGATCTCCATTTTGAAGCACTCTATGGGTATCCTCCTCGATCCCCGGTACTTGATCCATCGTTGCCGTTAATCCCGCAATTCTGCATTGGTCCGAGGGTCGACAATGGATGGATGACTTACTCAAGCAACATCCGAATCGGGCCAAGCTCCGGATGAAGAAGCAAGTCGACGTAAACGCTCGAACGATCATTTGTGATTGGTGATATGGTATTCTTGAAGTTGCGACCATATGTTCGGACATCGCCGCTCCTCGAGCTCATCGAAATTGGCTTTCCGCTTCTTTGGCCCCTACCAAGTTCTGTCCAAGATTGGAACAGTGGCTTACAAACTTGACTTGCCGCCGCATTCATCCATCCATCCAGTGTTTCATGTGTCCCAGCTGAAACAAGCGGTCGGCAACAAGCATCAGGTGGCTGCAGATTATCGCTAACCGATTTCGCCTTTCATCTAGCTCCAGAGCGTGTCTTGGATACTCGGTTGGTGGCTCGTGGTTTGTCTCAAGTCAAGCAGGTCCTTGTGAAGTGGAACAACCTGCCGGCTTCACTAGCTACATGGGAAGATTATGTTGCTGTTCGCCAAGAGTTTCCAAAATCAGCTGCTTGGGGACAAGCAGTTTCCCAAGGGGAGGGGGATGTTACTACCACTACACATGTGCCACAGCAGGAAGTCCCAGAGGAGGCCGAGCCCAGTACGAGGCCCAGATCGTCACGGCCCGTGAAGAAGAATACGAAGTACGCTGGAGAGGATTGGGTTTGATTAGCACTTGCATGTGCGGAGTCGAGGCTGAGTCCTTTGTAATACTTAAGCAGGAGAGTCTGCTAGCTACGGTATCTTTCATGTATTCGCACATTGAACTCCTGAATAGAATTCATCTGGTCGTCGTCTCGTGCTTTTCCTGCTTCCTCGCCTCTGATCCCCTTCTTCCTCCTTCGATTCCTGCAATACTCAATCCCCTACCCTAACATCCACACACGCAGGTATTGCAGTAGCACCTGAACAGTTGGAGCGCCAACGATGTCCCTTGCCCAGCGGTTATGTAGCAGACCATCCTTCAGAGATCGTTGAGTTGTTGTTCCGACGGAGCGGCGGGACTGATGGCTATCCAATCTTTCAGACTCTTAGTAGTGCAGTTAGGAGACACGCTTCGTGAATTAAGGGTGCCATCAAATGTGTGGTTGTGGGTTATGCAGCATGCATGGGCTATCACTATCACAAAGTGATGCTAATTATATTGAGCAAGGGAAATACGAGTGCTCCTGCGATTGTATCAGCACATGGCGCGCACACGGCCGATGCTGCAGACCCAGAGATACAGCCCAGCCGTACGGTACGACCAGGACCAGGGATGGTGGCCGGACGCGCGTGCCAGTGCCATGTTCGAGGAAGCGGACGCGAACTGAACTGAACTGAACTAGTAACAAATGGCGCCGCGGGCATCGTTTTATCTGGGGACGGATCGGACATATCCCGGCCGGCGGCATAGCCGGCAGCGCGAGCCGTGTTGCCTGCCATGCATGCTTGCTAGGGCCGGGGACCTGGCTGATTGTTGGCACGTACGTGCTCGTGAGCCTGGCTCCAGCAGGCTGAGACGCGGCTCGGGAGGACCAGCTAGCTCCTGGCATTTGGCCGGCGCCGATGACTCTCAACCGCGATCGGCCGGTTGTACCCGACGACAAGGCGAGATGCGTGCAGGTTCGTGGTGGGGACGGCATGCGACCAGCATCGCCGGCCGGGAATATATTCTACCCAGTCCATTCCCAATTAGAAAGTCTATACGGTAAGACGTTGTGGCTTTTTTAGATATATTATTTTTTTCTTTTTTTTTTTTTGCGAAAATATTATTATTTTTTTCTATGTATTTCTTACTTCATCGTACAAGACAAACTGACAATTATTGACATGTCTTTATGAATTAGGCTACATACTTGTTGGTTGCTAGTCTCAAAAACCAGGCATGTCAAGGATCGGTCGCATTACGATTTATGGTTTGGCACTTGCCAATACACCTTCTTTTCAATGTTCATCGCTAACGCTTTATAGTTTGCATTTTCGTGTTATACGTGGGATTCCCTAGCTACCTAACGGAGACGTCAAGTTGGATCAAGACCGAGTAGTAATTAGAATGACGAACAAAGAGTTAGAGTTGGCACATACACTCGTCATGAGCTCCATACACAAAAGGTCAGCATAATATATTAAATAGGAGGGTAATATTAATTATATATTTATTTTGTTATGCACCTAATTATACACTACGTGTAGATTAATAGTAAAAAAGAAGTATCTATAAAAACCAAAACACCTTATAATTTAAAATGATGGTAATATTAATTAGTGATGAGAGCTATAATTAAGGCCACGTACCGTCGCAGTGCCTGTACGCCCTTTGTACACGTCCCTGACTGGAATAATAGCTAGCTTGCGATCAGGGATCATAGGAGGCTAGATCAACCAAGCTTCCTCAAGTATTTACTCATATTTAACAGTATTTTTTTACTTCATCGTGCAGAAGCGGAATCATATAGTAGCTTCATGCACTAACCGCAGAATCATATGCAATTCTTCATATACTGAAAGCAAATCAGTGATCAAAGACCTAGCCCATTCTTGCACACTAACCATCCACACTAAAATGTGTAGGAGGCCATAACACACGCCATTGAAACACCAACAAATTGACCTCCAAGAGTAGAAAATTAACCAGCGAGACAAATGCGGACACGGACATGTAACATTACTATAAGTATACTAGTAACAATACTACTCATACAGGTTGCAAACAGAAAAAAAAAAAAAATCAAAATTCAGACTGTCGGTCCGGGCCGGATTTCAGTTGCGGCGTTGATGGCGCCTCTGAATTTCGGTGTACCGTCATCACATCGCCGCCAGGATCGACTCGATCAGATAAAGACTACTGGTAATTAAGAACAGTTTGGGCACATTCTCCTGTGTTAAAAAGAATACTACACTCCTGCAATTATTGGCAATCATTTGGTTGCACAGTCTATCGATGATTCAGCTATGACAATACTCGTACACGCTAGCTGCTGAGCTGAAAGTTGTGGCGACAGGTCGACAGCCCAGCGTGACGACAAGCATGCATGCTTGCACACAAGCGAAAGCGAGCTAGTCATTCTTGGATCTTTTGCACATGTGTCCACGCATAGCACACGATCGAGAGGATGCAGAGGACGCTCGCTCTCGTTGACTTTTGGAAAGCAGTGTCGGCTGGATCAGAGAATTTCCTTCCAAGCACAAGGTCACAAGGACCTACTGTACCTGGATCAGTGAATTTGGCACTCCCGTGTACTCCAAGGTTACTTGCTTGGTGCGTCAAACAAGGAAGATTTTTTTTACTTTCACGTCGACCAGGGTAAATAATGCTCCTGCCAACGACCTTCACAACTGATCGATCAGCACTAATACAAGAGGTTATCGACGCTTTGTCTTCACGTCATCTACTTCCAGTCGATGCTGATCCTCCGATCCCATTCAGCCCAAATTAGTTTATTACCAATGCCACCTCATTTAGATATACTATTGACCGAGTTTGATTCTCGTAGTCGTAGAGATCACAACGTAAAACTAGAAGAAGACGCTATGTGAAGTGTTGGTCAATATAATATGATGGACTGTATAGTTTGCTATAAACTTGATCATGCTTGTGCAGTTAGTAGTAGAAGGATATTTGCACGAGGGAATGTCCTCATGATAATTTATTCAGGTCAAAAATCCGACGAATCTCGTACAGCCCGATTCAAAGGTTGAGCAACTTATTCTCCACCCTTTTCTAACAAAAACACTTTTCTCCACGCGTTTTATACTTTCATCATCGGCTATAGTTTTTTTTTTTCAATTGTGTGATTGTTGATATTTGAACGTACTTTCGAGACCTCTAGCTCTAATATACTATATATTGATCAAGTTGCGTGCATCGATCGATTGAACCTAAAAAAATTTAAGGTAATGGGCAAGAATAGGCAATTCACTTAAACTTCGACCGCTACTTTTGTTGGTGGCTCCAGCCATGATGAGCATATAAATTCGGTCAAAAAATGATGAGCATATAAGGATTTTGGCTTTTTAGGAATTATTAGGTGGACTGTGGATGTAGAAATGGGCATGGAATGTGGCTTGTTGGACAATAAGAAGGATATGGCGCCTAGGACACCATCCGCGATGGCAGTGATATATTGGATGGAGTTGGTAGTTGCGGCGATGAGTTCGTAGTTCTTATTGGATTCAACGATGGCATCACCAAAGCCGAGCAGTGTGATGGTGGAGATAATACAAGAATATGTATTTGCATACTGAGAGGTTAAGGCAATGGTGTAGCTAGCATGGCACATAGATTTTTTTTTTTTTTTTTTTGAGAAATACACAAAGATAACGCTTGACGCGCTCACAAACACGCATCGTAAAATAGCTATATTAGTGCTTGTTAAGCTTTTAGCCTCCAAAGAGGCATGACTCTTTCTCTACTTAACCTTTGTTGAGGGAGCGGGTGCATATAATTTTGGGGGAGGCACAATTTGGAGTATTTGATCCCCAACCATTGATAGAAACTAATTGATCTTGACGGAAACTAACTAATCCTCAAAAGAGTTCATCCCACCATGTATCGGGATAGCGCCACCATGCGCATAGTTGTGCCTCTAAAAACTATCTAAGTGACAAGGACGAGCGAATGAACTTAGTAGTAGGTCTTCGTCACACCGGGGCACTCGATAACCTCCCACTGTACAAGTAGCGACTCCAATGAACTCAAAGGCTAAATCCACATCCGTGGCCGCCAAAGCTAGACCTAGGCGCTCAACACCGACGACGGTCGCCGCTAGGCCTACCCACACTACCAGCATCTTTGTTGTCGACCATGCATGAGGCCTAGAGAGGTGTTAGCCACCTCACATCGAGTTTAGGTGATGGGAGAGGTGAGAGGGATAGGGAAGAGTCCGGCGATGGTTGAGTGCAAATAAGTTAGGGTCTACGGTTTGGGGTTTAATTGGCATGAACTTTTAGAAGGCGAACCTCTTAACAAGTTACAAAGCAGGTTTCAAAGTATAATATCTTTATAAATGGGGCAACCATATCTAGAATAGGCTAGACAATTTTAAGGATGCGAATATTTTTTGTCCACCTCTATAAATAAAATGGATCCCAAAACAAAAAAACTTTTAAGTATACCAATTCCTTAGAATCCCACCTCGATCACTCTTCTATCCCTAACCCTAACTCTCTTTGTCGGTCCTTCACCACCGCTACTCATCCTCGGCACTAGAGGCGGAACCAGAGAACAAGCTAAGGTGGGACCAAGATGAAGATATTGCATGGAGATAGTATCTCCCAAAAGGGCCAAAACTCATTTTCATTGAAATATGGCTAATACTACAATGGAGTATCTAACATATTTTCAGACCATATGGGGCGCCAAGACCCCTGCTAGGCCCTGGTTCCGCCTCTGCTCAACACCCCTGATCACCACTTTTTGCATACCATCTAGTCGGTTCATTTTCGCGGCTGATAACCGAGATGGTCAAACCAGATGACGAATTTTGGGCACGCTGCGGCTGGTAACCAAGACGGCCAAACCAGATGCCAAATTTTGGGCATGCTGCGGCTGGTAATAACCGAGATGGCCAAACCAGATGCTGAATTTTGGCCATACTGTTGTTTAGCTAGCTTGCGTGGACACCACTACAAACACGGCAGCTGAAGATTACTAGCATGATTTGGCGCGCGCGGTGAAGATTACTCGAGCTTCATTCGGGATTCAGACATCCTAACCAAAAAAAAAAAAAAAAAAATTAACTACAGTGACAGAAAAGTTTATATGACTGTCAAGCTCAACAAGACAAGCTAACCGCCAAACAACTACGCAGATCTGGGAGTGATTTGACAGACACCAGCCCCGACGTGAATTATATAATTATTGTTATTATTGTTGCCGATGGAAACAAACTTTTTAATTTGTTATTTATTATAATAAAGAATAAAAGGAGCCGACGGCCCCTACGTTGAATTTAGCCCGGGGCAGTGGATCGATCAGTACCTGCAGGCAGCAAATTAAAAGCCTTGTTCCGTGGTCAAGACGACCGACGTGACCCAACCAACACCTTGCTCACTCACTGTCCCGTCCGCGCATGCGCATGCACCGCACCGGTGGGTTGCGACGGTGCTCGCTCTTCTACGCCACCACCACTTGCATTGTCCCGGACGGACGAGCAATTAAATTAAGGAACCTAATCGAAGAACGAAAGCACACTGCACGATGACTCTGCATTTCATTCCCAACAGTTGAGGGTGTGTGTTCTTCATCAGACATCAGTGTGATGTCTTTTTCTCTGTGTTTCCTTTTCTTTTCATTCAAACAAACATATGGCAGGAACACTTTTTCAAAGAAACAAACGAATGAAATTAACCGGCAGATCAATGGAAGTAGAACATACTGGCCAAAATTGACGCAAAAAGTCGTAGTAGTGAACAACGCATAGTGGTCAGTGGTCACGGAAACAATGCATTATGCTCATTTGCTTTACTGTATGGGGCCATGCCATAGTAGTACTATAGTATAGTAGTACAATTTATATGTATATATATCCATCTTGTCACAAACGGCAGATTCATTCCGGCCTTTTTCATTCTTCACATTAACTGTGTTTCACCAATCAGCCAACAAGCTTACAAGCTAATTAACGGTGGGACATACATATGCGAATGCGACGCATGCTGCTGTGCGCCATCTCACCATTCACCTCAGCACCTGCTTCAGCTTCAGCTTCAGCATCAAGTCCGGACCGGATTACTGTAACTAATTATTACTGGCTGGAACTGGAACTGGAACAAACAAACAAAAGCACACGCACATGACATGGTCACATGGGGGGAAAACGAACGAAAACCACCTTAATTACAGTGTCAAGCTAGCCAAGCGTGATTAATCGTCGTCCTACTAACCACATTCTTAATCCACCCACGCACACAAACGCAGCCAAGGAGCAGAGCAGGAGCACCCGCCGGAACACGCGCGCTGGCGGCGCGGCCGGCCGGCGTGCGCGAGATCATCGAACAGACACTCACTAGTGGATCAGACGGCTGGCCTTGGGGGAGCGCGGGGGCGGGGCGGCGTGCCGGCGAGGCAGTCGCGGGAGCTCGTGCACGACCGATACAGGCTGAGCACGGCGAGCCAGTCGGTGAGTGGCGGCCAGCGCCGGCGACCGACGCCTGCGCCGCCGCCGCCTCGCCGCCTTGTTGGCGTCGTCGGGGACGATGAAGTATCCGTCGGCGTCGGCGTCGGCGGAACCGACCTTGCTGGAGAGGAGGGAGGGGCGGGAGGGGCAGCGGCCGCGGCAGCGCCGTCTTGGCCGTCTTGCCGCGTGACCCCGCCGCCTGCTGGTGGCGCGCGGGGGTCTTGGGGATGCCCGGGCGGTGTTCCCAGGAGAACGGCACCGCGGATGCGCGTAGCGGGAGAGAAAGAAGCGGTGGTGGAACGGCGAGGGCGCTGGTGAGAAGGACGGGAACGAGAAGGAGAGGCCTGAGGAGGTCGACGACGACGAGGCCGACGATGATGAGGAAGAGGAGGCGGAGACGGACGTGGGGACCGCGGAGGAGGATGACGGTGGGAGGAGCTGCCTCCGCCGCCGTAGACGCCGGCGAGTTGCGGAGGCAGTGGCTGGCGCCGTGGGTGGCGGGGATGCGGAGGGGTTGGGCATTGCTGTGCCGTGGTTCTTGGTGTGAGTAGACAGAGTGGCGCTCTGGAGCAGGAGGGGACGGACGGGGTTTTTATGGTTGGGTCACGGCACAGCGCGGGAGGTGACGTGATCCGGATGTGCAGTTTGGGTTTGATCTTGGTAATTTTCTGCGTCCGAGACATCGGATCAAGGCGGTAACAGTAATGCACCTACACTGTTAGGCTTGGATTAGGTAGGTAGTGTAGATGTAGTAGCACTGGAACTAGTGAAGAGTAGGTCAATAAGTTATGCGATTCGAGATCGAGATCGAATTACCATGCAGTAAAATCAAGCTTTCATGTCAAGCAAATGATCAAGGCATGTTAAGGTGTTTTTTTTCAAAGATGATAAAAGGCTTTTGCCAGATTTTTATTAGACGATAGAATGGGGAAATAATGCTACAACGTTTTTACAACTTCTACTACCAACTCATAACTACTACACATCAAGCTGCACTAATGAAAAAAAAAAAAAAAACAAGCGTGTTAAGGTTATTGATCCTAGGGTTCCACGAGTCCGGCCTTCTTCGAAAAAATAAACGCACATCTCATTTTTTGATGACTCAAAATTAATTATAAAAAGTCTGATCGACGGTACTAAAAATATAGAAAATAGTATCAACCTTTGTGTTTTCGAATAAATTTGTTATGAAAGCACTTTCTTCGTCTCAAATTGTAAGTCATTTGACTCTTTTTTACCTCAATTTGGCCACTCGTCTTATTGCTTTTTTTTTTTTTTAAAAAAAAAAATCCTTCCTGCGTCCGCTTATATTACAACCCAAAGAAAGGATTTGGGTTGTTTTATTTCAAAGATGATAAAAGCCTTCTCATTGTCTTATTTTTTTTGAACGTAAAGGATTATATTGCCCTAAAAGAAAATACAACCCAAATTACAAGAAAGACACTGAGATTACATGATATTACAACACACGCACTCAAAGATCCTTCCTACATCCGCTTCGTCATCCTCTACCGTCCACCATAGCTCCCGCCGAAAACATCTGGATTGAAGCAGAAGACCAGATCCAAAGTCCCCATGCCGTCACCGAAGAACAACAACAACAAACATTGGTAAACATCGCAACAACCAAAGACCATTTAACCTCCTTGGCGATGCATTCGCTCGCTAAAAAAACATCGACACAACCACTTCGGGCGAGAAGGGGAAAGAACTCCGACGCCGCCATCCACAACCTCGTCGGGGATGTGAACGCAAGAGTGAAATCCGCGACCATCCTCATTGAAGAAGACGACCCAGAAGAGCAAGGGTCCTATTCGACGCAAATCGAATGACCCAACTAAACCTAGAAAACTCACCCAAAACAACCATGGGGACCAAAAACTTCACAACCTCACCAACTGCAGCGGCAAGGAGGAAGAAAGCAAGCTGCAGATTTGGCACGCCTCCGCCATCAAACGAAGCCACTGACGCTAACCCGCCAAGACGCTCTTACCACGAGCTCGTCACCAGCATCGAAAGAGAACGCCAACACCGCTGTCACCCGGAAAGCTACTCCTGCCGTCGTTACCATCGAGGGTGGGGAAAGTGCCGGAGAAGTCAGAGAAGGCCTTGCCGAAGGTCAGCCTAGGTCCTTCCTCATCACCTCTTCGCGTTGCCCGCTGGAGAAAAACCAACAAAGAAAAAAAGGAACCACGCTGCACAGACGACATGTATATAACCTAACCCTAAACTACCTACTCTAGCCTAATAGCTTAGGAAAACTACACCGGCCACCGGTTCCCTGTCCTCTCCGACGCCGACGAGGCCGCCGGAGTCGAGGGTAACCAGCGGAATCGGCACCGGAAATGGAGATTCGCCATCCCGTCACCCTTTCTACTGTAGCGTGGGGAAAGGTTTGGGGAGGTGGACTTGGATTTTCGTTTCTATGGCCAAAGAAATTGTATTAGAATCCCTTACGCTATTAGTAGTACATAGTAGTACGATAAAATTAAAGAAGCAATATACTTGGTCGCTTTCCTAACAACCTTGTTGTAGTAATCAAGCTATACAGTAGTACATAGTTGGGCAAGGATGTTACGACGACGGAACGAAATTACATTCTTAACTAGAACTCCTTTTCTGTGCAGGCCGAAACAGTGTGGCCGAGTGAGACACACACACAAAGTGTAGTGTAGGAGCTGAGGGCCTTTCTCGCTCGCCAATTCTGAGCAGGTCCTAACACGCTAAACAGGACAATTTACCAGTAACTCCGATGATCGATCCCTGCGCCACCGTACGTTGGTTAGGAAACGAAGGTCGCGTGATTAGCCGAGCAGCACAAATGCTTATTGCTGACCGCAGCTTGCAGTACCGTAATTAATTGCGATATTTTAACATGTTGCTGTGCCGTGCGGGCCAGCGTCACCAAATTAAGTACCCCCTGAATCAATGTGACTTTTGGTAGCAAGATTTTGCTGTTCAAATTGTACTACTGTACGTTCTGGCTCTGCTCCAAATGAGTGAAGCTATAGGAGCAGTGTTTCTTAGGCCAAATTTTCAGGTAGCGTTACCCTTTTCCCAGTGGTAGGCGGCGATATATACTTTACTTGGGTTTAGAATAAAGTACCTATTATCCCATAAGCGTAGAGTATAAGTGTGTACATGTGAGTATATATTTGCATTAATTCATGCATTCTGCTTTGTAGAAAATATAGGGCTAAGGTCATGTTTGGTTTAGAGACTCTTTTTAGTCTTTGGAAATAAAAAAAGTCCATTTAATTCCATACCAAACCAAACGGGAGGAGGGACTTTTTGAAACGCATCGAAGACTCTCTTGGAGGGACTTTTTTGAGACTTTTAAATAAAAGACTCTCTTGGAGGGACTTTTTTTTAATTATTAGAAGATGATGACCTAAGTAATGTAGTATACGTAGAGAAAAATAGCACCGTCGCATCGATTGCTTACTATATAAATAAATAAATTATTAGAAGATGATAGTATGAATAGAGATAGTATGTGGTTAATTGATACAAAGGTTTCGAGGATCTTTTGGTATCCATATTGTCTCGCACACGACACACATTTCGGATCCTGAAAAAAAAAGGTTTTTGTCTTCCTTAAACAAAATCACTTATTGCTCAATTGTAAATGTATGGAATCATATACTTTGTCTTAAAATGACTGGAGTAGTCGCGAAACCTTTTTTTTGTTTGTTTCTTTGTTTGTTTGTGTGTGCGTGATTCTCCTTAATTTCTAGTACGTATTAAAACTAGAAACGTGTTGAGGTTATTCACAGTAGAATGCCCATTGTTGTGACCGAGATTCAACCGATTCTGCCCAGATCGAATTAGCATCGTGTGGTCCATCCAAACGATCTCTAACTTAATCTGAACCATGATGTTTCGGATCAAATTACATATTGGGAAGACCAAATACTGTAGAAGAAATTAAAGCACAGCGGTTCCTCTACTGGACTGTGGACTAGAAGTACGGTACAAGGTGAAGAAGACGCAGACGCACCAATGGGGGCTCCGGCTGTTTGTTATCCATCTCTCTCGCTCTACACCCAAAACATGCAAAAAAGCAATGTCAAAATTGAAAGCAGTGCCGCCGCACTACCGCTACTAGCCACCCAACACTGTACTCAAGTAGCAGTAGGTGCCACTGCCACGTCGTCGATCGACTCGCCCGGCATCTGCTACTGTCGTGCGTGACGGTCACTCGCGGCGGACACAGGTACTCGGCACGAGGTGACAGCCACCGCCACATTCGAACCTGACGCCTCTCAGCCAGCCAGCCAGCCCCTGCTGGATGCATATGCGTGGCGTGCGCCGAGACGTTCTTGTGCCATCATTCTCCGGCGGCCGGTTTCCTTTTCCGGTCTCGGCGACAGGCGCCCGATCATATGCCGCCGGCGGGCGGGATCGGCTTTGCCGCGCGTGCCTGCAGCCCTGCCCATCCGGCGGCGGTTGGTTGGCTGCTTCGCCAAGCCGGCGGCTCCACGGATCTGTCGCCGTCATCGTCGTCTAGCTAGCTTGGTGAGGAGAAAGTCGCGGCCGGCCGGCGGCGGCATGATGATTACCACCCAACCCAACCATGAGGAGGGCCGAGGGACGGACGGGCCGGGCGCGAGGGTGGACGGAACACCGGCCCGGCCGCCCCCGCAGGAGGCGACTGGCCAGCTACGATTATCGTGCCGCCCCCCCCCCCCCGCAGGAGGCGACTGGCGAACTACCGGCCCGTGCATTACATTGTTTTTAGGTGGAAGTAGTAACTACCAGATGGATGACGGATCAGTCATCACAGTACAATTCTCAATGAAAGTTTCATAAGCGTTTCATACATTAAATAGGGTGCCACAGTGTCAAAAAGTCTACTTTTTTGCATGAAACCTAAGGAGGAAGGGGAAAAGTTTCATCTTGGTGAAACTCTCTTACGAATACCAACTATCTACGGAGTCATGAAATTAAATGCCTATGAAACCACAAGATGAAACTCTCCGTTGAGAGTAGGGGTTTTATCCAAGTTTCATTTTATTTTATATGACATGATAGTCTTTTGAAACAACGAAATAAAACTCACCATTGAGGCGGCGGTGATCCACCACCACCAAGTGGTTACAGTGTCGTCGCCAACTTGTCACGGAGGGAGAACTGGCTGGCCTGTACGTACTACGGTTTCTTGGTTTGTGTACGCAACAGCTTTAGCATGCATCATTTAATCGATCTCTTGTGTCCGAGTGTGGCAATTGCCAGGACGGACGATGACAAACTGCACGCACACGTCGTTCCGTTCCAGTGGTCTTGTTGGATAACATTTGGGTTAATTTTTAATAGGAGTAGTGCGCAAGCTGCTGCTTTGCGGTGACACTTTGCTGAATTCTAGACAGAAATTGTGTTGATTAAAGATTAAAGATACAGACGCTGCTTACCCCATCATACTACTACTACGTAGCATCTTAGATTATGGTTACATGGCTGCCGCGCTGGATTGGGACGGGAAGGGAATGAAGAGCATCGTCGGCAGGCAGGGCGAGGAAACAGCGCTTGTCGCGTCCGAAAAAAACAAGCCTATTTCATGTTTCAACGCTTTCCATGCAATTAATTTTGCAGCAGCTTTACAATTGCAAAAATATATATATAATATAGCTGCCGGGTATATCCACCCTGACACAGAAACGGTTTTCAAACAAGCAGGACTAGACAAAAATCGCAGATGTTAATTTACCTTCAATTAATAATAATTTTATTAATATATATAATATAGGTAGGAGAGAAAGGTATATCCACCGTGAAACAGTAAACTATTTTATCAAACAAGAGAGGACTAGGTCCAATAATATAAAATCGCTGTTATGTTACTTTACACTACGTAAGCTGCGGTCTAAGATACAGATACGTATTCCTATTCCTTATTTGGTTTGGAGATGGACTCCATCTGTCACGGGGTGTGGTTCGGCATGCACTGATCTGATGTATTTTTGGTAGTGAGTCGGTCCTAGAGGCTGCCCTGCTAATATAATGGCCTACCCAAACGCTACGAGGAATGTACCGAGGACCGACAATTTCAATCCAAAATATGACTCAGTCAACTAGGTTCCTGGATCGGATGGTTCCATATATATGGTCATTTTGCAAAACAACATGGTACTGGTAATAATCCGTTGAAAGAAAAGAAGAACCACAATATAAACTTTTAGAAGAAGTACTAGGATCAGTTGGTGGTCAATGTGCTCTTATGCAGCACGTACACCCTCACAAAACCATACCACACGCTTATACCATGACCCAATACCTCACTTGAGGCCAACCATGACGAGAAAGTTAAATGCGTTTTTATAAGAGCATACGTTCCTACCACATCCATCACAACTATTGCGTATTGAACGGTGGATGTGGTGGGAGCATGTCCTCTTAGGGCCTGTTTGTTTTAATGGACTAGGGACTAGTTAGGGACTAATTGAGATTAATTATTAGTCTTAAAGATGTTTGGTTTAAAAGTGAGGGTGAGGACGCCATCATGCACAAATGGAGGTCGACAAAGCACAAACTGAAGGAGGGGGAAGACGACGACTAGTTGGGACTAAAAATTACAACTTGATGTTTACGGTGAGACTAAAAATTAGTCTCTAGTGAGTGACATCCAGCATGACATTGATCCGTGGTGAGGTGAGGCGCCATGGGAGGTCGAAGCTGAAGAGGAAGACAACAACAACAACGGTAGTGTGACCCTTGTCTTGCGTTATCTTTGTCCTTCGAATGTGACATTGTGCTAGCTCGTACGTATGTACTTCACCTGATGATACACTTTCACCCTTTACGCTTCCCCCGCCACTTGGCAGATTGAAGATCGATCATCCTTTTTACTTGACACGGACTGGGACATGAATCCTAACACACACCCTCTCGATCGATTCTCATTCTGACTATCAATGAGAAACAACACATGAGTGATGGACGACGACGAGACATACCATACGCACGCCACGGTGGTTGGACTTGGGCACACACGCACGACGACACACGGCCTGCCCTGCCGGCCGGCAGGCATTATACTCTTTCTTTCTCGACGGGAATCATGACGGGCAGGAACTTAAAAAAAGAGACTCTCTGTTGTTGCTTAATCCTCGCTCGATCGACAGAATCTAGTCTCCTTCGATCGCCTGATGGCGAGCATGTTTCAGAATACGCGCACGCACGTACGGGCGCTGTCGAGTGCGGACCAATGCAGGTCGTGGACTCCTACTGGCTGCGATCGCGGCATGATTGACGCCTACGCGTCGAACCGAACCGAACCGAACTTAAAAATGTGGGGGCAGATGCCAACATGTCTGCACAGAAATCGCGAAAACCATCGCCTTCCTAATCCTGCTAGAGTGCTAGCTACACCAATTATATTCTGATGATTTGATTGATATGGAGCAGCATTATTTCAATGAAATGAAATCATTAGTGGTCGATCTGCACTCGATCCGCCGTAGTCATGCATGATATGATGCTTGCAGTCCAACGAACAAATATAAAGCCATGTTGAAATAGGTGTAGATTATAATGCAATGCAGCACTATGCGTTATAGTGCAACCACACGATGAACTAAACATACAATGAACTAAACATATAGTCCTTGATTGACAATAAAAACGAAACAAATTAGGACCAGTACTGCGCTGGTCCAGCACCTGCATGCCTGAAAGCTGTTCGATCCCAGTATGTGCTGTGGCCTGTGGCTCCACCATGACCCCTCAGCTTCAATTCAGCTCCAGAGTTCGTCTCGTCCTCAGGATCGGGTTCAGGAATGCCAACCAGTTACATAATCAATTCTCAATCATTTGGAGCACCGAGTTTTTATATAAAAGATCTCAATTTGGAAGGTTCATTCAACCTGTGCACTCTGGCACCGTCTAATAGCAACTTAATTTAATTACTAACAACTTTTTTTTTTTGGTAAGGGAACAAAGTTCCAGATAATATGTATTTTTAAAGCTCCTGGATATGTTTAGAAGCGGCAAAACCAAATTTCTTATCTTTATCATTTAAACATTATTGTTCTTTTTTTTTCCTCTTGTGGAAACACCATCCCAAAATAAGTGTAGTTCTACATTTGCACCTAGACATACCCATACCCGATTGTGTGATAAACTTCATCAATAATTGCCCTTTCATCACCCCCTCCCTTTTTCAATATACCTTCATCACCTTCATGTTTACCTTTATCTAAAAAAAAAAAAATGTATTCCTGTTTACTTGCCATGCTGCCCACTATGGCACAGAAAGTGTGGTGGGGTGGACTGCTGGTGGTGGTGGTGGTGGTGGGGTGGTGGGTGTGAGTGCGTGTCTCACAATTTCATAAATCTATATATTATTTATTTCCATTTTTATCTTACATGTCTCGATTTATAACGATTTTTCCTACACTTGTTAAGTTCACATTGTTCGGTTGCTTGTAAATCTTGGTGTAAATTCTCATTTTATATATTGATTATTAAGAACATGGAATTGAGGCTCTATTTTTTTTTAGATAATGGATTCAAATCCCCTAGACGTCCCGGGACGATGCCTCCTCTAAATTGTAATTTTGTTTAAAGAAAATTTGCATTAAGGGTAAAACGGAGCACAAAAGCATAGTCTATATGGTCTTCCAACCACCGTTAGCCGCCGCAACGAGACCATTTCCATTTTGGTGTCTCAACATGATAGTAGGTTCTTGTTGTGTTCCGCCGCTATCACGCCTGCAAGAGAAAATGTTTCCCTAAAGGAAAAAATGGAATAGAGTTATATTTAATTCTATTAAAGATGATATCATTGGCAGTGTTCTAGATGGAGAGAGGTGAGATGAACTCGAATGAACCCTAAAAAATATTCATCTAATCTATACTATTTTAATCATTTGAGTCTCTATCATAAATTTTTTGTTACAACACATTGTAAATTAATGTTTTAGCCTTACCCCATCGCAAAGTTAAAAAATAAAACTATCAAAACTTATTAGTATATTCATTTAGGATCCAAATAAAAATTTTTTACGCCGGGTCTTATTGCAAGCGTCATAAAACAAAGAAAGAACAGTGAAATTGATTATTCCTGGTGCTCCAATAATTATTTGTTTTTTGAAATTTTCAACAATAATTGGAGAAAAATTCAATGGCTGAGACATGCCGATACACGGTATATAAATTTGGAGGCAATGGGAGGCTCCAACCAACCGGTAATAAAAATTCTTGTTAAGAACATGGAATTGAGGCTAAAATGTTGCAACTACTTAGTACAACACATTGAAATTAATGTTTTAGCCTATACCCCATCGCCAAGGTGTTGAATCCTCTATCAAAACTTATGAGTATATTCATTTAGGTTTTGAAAAAAAAAAAATCTTACGCCGGGTCTTATTGCAAGCGTCGAAAACAAAGAAAGAACACTGAAATTGATTATTCCTGGTGCTCCAATAATTATTTGACTTGTACATGTGGACCGAATGCACAGTATACATGTCAATCAATCAATATTCCTTGCTGAAAAAATCGGAAGCATCGATCGTGTGCATAAAATCGATCTGTTTTGCTACTAGCAGTGCATTAGGTGGCTTGTAGTCAATGGTAGGGACGGTTCGGTGGGACGCTACCCACGGGGGGTTTCAATGGGGTGCTCGGACCTTTCTTGGGATTTAGTGAGTGGAGGGAGATCGGGAGAAAGTTAAGTGGTAGCGGCGTTCGGTCGACGAGGAGGCGCCTATGGTGACTTCAAGAATCTCTAGATCCGCCGCCGCCGCCCAGCTACCGGAGGAGGTGTTCATAGGGGTAGGGTTTGGTTGATATGTGTTATTAGGGGTGAGTGTTTTATTACGTGTTGTCAATAATGATCTTCTTACCCTTAATCAATAAAATTTTAAAAAAAAAATGACTAATGATGTGTGCAGGCAATACACTGATGCAATTTTGAGACGAGGAACTTGTTTTTAACATGAAAGAAATAAAGTATACATGTCAATTTGGAAGATTCCTTGTTGAAAAATTCAATCGTTGTTCATAAATTCAATCTGACTACTAGCAGTGCATTAGGTGGCAACACAACATCAAGTAATGACTAATGACATGTGTGCAAGTTCACTGATGGGTGAGACGAGAAATTTAAATTTTAACATGAAAGAAATAAAGGAAGTTCATTTTTTGGAAGAGCTCCAGTTGCCAATTCAATGTTGTTCATCAATTCAAGACTAGCAGCAGCCTCTTGGAGATTAAACAGGGGCCGGGTGGATTTTTAGTATGTGGTCCTCTCTAATTATTGCTATAGCCACAGGATGTCTGATTAATTATATTTCTAACTTGCGTCTTTGTTTGCTCAAAGAAAAAAAAAGAAGAAAAAAGAAGATGTGAGTAGCTGAATGGAACATCAAAGGCTATTCGCTCATCAGATATATTCTCTGCTGACTCTCTTTTGGTCATTTATACACAAATGTCAGAGTAGTTGACAGAATATTAGCATTCTTATTATATTTTATATTTTGTACAAGCTACATATATTATTGTGGGATGCATGGAAAAAAAAAATAGAGGGACGGTATGGATGGTCACGACTCACGTACGAGGAAAGGAGGAAGCAGACACGACCAATTAGTGCTGAGTACCAAGTACATGAAATTATGGAGCTTGTCCAGCACCTTATGAAAGCAGCCTCCCAATAATCTCAAGCAGGGCGGCTTTCATTATTATAAATGAATTTAACAGAGAACACTATTGTTCTGTTATGAGTTATATGATCGAGCTGAAACCAAGGAACACCGTCGTTCTTGGTTGGTGTCGCTGACTCGTCAGCCGGCCTAATCCTGAATCTAATCCGATATATAAAATTCCCTTCTATATGGAACTGGATTCCATATCAAATTCTTTACAGCATATTTCGGTCCGTTGCCCCTGCACACCTAAGGCAGAAAAAAAAGTTCAATTACTTTTTATGTTTTGTAATTTTAGCGTGAATTATTTGGAGGCGTAGTCGACAACAACTCAACATTTGCTAAATAATTTTTTAGGAGCAAATATCTGATTTCAAATCAGATGAACATGGATAATTGATGAAGCATAGGATAGCATATGGTTAGTCCTTGCCTATCACCTGCTCTTAATAAAGAGTAGTTAGGCGAACAGGTGTGAACAGTTATGTTTCAGGACGCAGGCAAATGAGCAATAGTTCAGCAAGCCTTCTTAGTGGCTGACACAAAAGTACAGGCACAACCGCTCAATGCTTCGATTTGGTAACCCTCGCGTATTTTGCAGGTATCTATAAACAAGGCATGAACTAAGCATTGCTAGTATTAGTTCACTCACTGCATACAACTACTTGCTGTATAGATTATATACGATGACAGAATCCTATATGTATGGGCATACATCCCATGAGGTGCTACGGAAAATCTGGGGACAAAGATTGTGCGGGAGTTGAAACGTCAGATGTGTTGTAGCGCTCTTCCGCCACTTACTACATCTTCAATCGCAGTCTACCAGTGTTATAAATAACAGAAAAAGAAAGCAACTTTACGCTCAGCAGATACCTGATCACTGTCATTCTTCATTCTTGAATGAGGCCTTACAAACTAAAGAGGCAAGATGAACAGTATGAGGCAAACGAAAGAAACAAGATGAATGGTATGAGGCAAACTAATGGGATTCCGGTGCCAAGTCTGCTACTGACAGTATGAAATGGTTGGAGAAAGACATGGTGCAATTTGTATGTACAGCAATATGGGTGGTTTCATGTGTACAAAGTGCAATTCTCTATTTTCAGAGTGCCTATTCAACAGAAATGCTTGTTACAACGGCAATGTTACAGGATATTTACAGCGTGAAGGCAAGCCCCTTGCGTCCACGTTATGGAGAGGCGTGCGTGCACCTTACCGATGCAACGTTCGAACGGGGCATTGTGATAAGCACAACACCAGTGCCTTCTCTCCTTGATTTGTTTCTGTGGATCCTTCATTGTTCTTTCTGCGCCACTGGAAACAGTTGCAGTACTTTTGTCCTGCAGGCACCACAATTTCAGAAAAGTTCAAACTATTAATGTCAGCCACCTAAATGTAACAGTGATAGAGAAAACTGAAAACGGAAGGAAGCAATAAGGGGAGGGGGTTGTTGTTGTTAACCATATATGGGGCTCACTACTTGAAAGAAATCAAATACCACCAATTTTCATATCTTTGCATGAGGGACAGGTTAGGGTGCTTACGTCAGTCGCTTTGCCACAAAGAACACAGGTATTCTTTGTAGTTTCCCTTCATGTGCAGGTTGAAGCCCATCAATTACTTGCTCAGCTTCAGTGCCTGCAGCAGTCAAGACAAACTGGAAAAGGGCAATGGTGTCAAGTTGAACTCAAAATTGTTGCATACTAAACAATTGTAAAATGAATCAAAGCACTCTTTTCCAAAGCACCTAAGACTTATGTGACAAAAACTTTAAATTGATCAAGGACATGGCCATTATCTCAAAGAGTCCTGCTCCAGGGCAAGATGAGGAAAACTGAGATGCCATAATAAGTGTTCATGGTTTACTCTTCTTCTTCACATACACAAATCTGATATTCCATACAGTTCAGGACTAGTATTCTAAGACTGTAAGACAGGAACAGTGTGCAATCACCATATGGTCATACTTCCATAATGATTAATGAACAACCACATGCAGACTTCTGATTTTTTAAAAAAAAAAAAAAAAAAATTGAGGGAAAACTGATGTCCAACAGGGAACTAGAGAGCAAGGGGACAGACAAAGGGACAACTAGAGCTACTGTAGAAGATGATCAAGCCAACTCATATTAAGGGATAAACTCTAAGTCTTGTAGAAGTATTTCATTTTTTTAATCCTAATGAATTAATTTCAATATTCTGAAATGGTATTACGAAACAGCATGTTATTGTGAATAAGAAAACTGCAACAGCTTATGAGCATGTACCAACTTCTGTTTTTCCTACACTAAAGCAAATATACAAAATGGCTAAACTCTATCTATTTGCTAATTCCATCCATAAGCCACCAGCGAGAAATCCAGATATATATATGATACTAGTCAATTGTGTATGTTTCACAAAAGAGCAATAAAAACTAGAGATTGAAAATTCTTATACAGTTCTATAATATAATGCTCCAAAAGAAAATAAATAATAAGTAGGAAAAAGGAACCATGATTGAAATGTGCAACCATACCAAAGGGTAAAGTATAGCCAGAAATCCATAGCTTATAAGAGGAGAGAAGAAGAAAATTGGAAGGACGCATGGAGCACCTACATAGGAAAAACAAATAACATATCAGAATAACACAAAAACCAGCTAGTAGCTAGTATATGGTTACTGAAGAATATCAAGAAATGACATGACAGTGATAAGTGAGCAATTTTACAAAAGTTCAATAAAAGAAAAAGAAAAACATGTCAGAATAACACAATAAAAAGCTAGTATTTGGTTTTGAAGAATATCAAGAAATGACATGGTTGTGATAATAGCAATTTTACAAAAGAATAGGTAAGAGGTATTTGGCTAACACCTAATATATGATGGTTGTTCGCCAAATTACAGCAAGAATAGGTTTTCAATGGTTCAAAACCATTAGACAAGTGGTTATCTATTTACATTTGGAATTTATAATGAAATTCTTTTTTTTTTTCATTTCTATATTTTTATATGAAGCAAGCTAAACTAGCAGCTAAATATTTAGTAATCTATAATCATGGAAAGTTTCCCATAACAAGATGAAAGTACAGATGCTTCTTGCCATGAACATATCCACACATGTAAAAGGAACCAAATTATTTCACAGACACAATGCACATGAAATATCTTTTGATAGCATGCAACATATATGTAGATAACCACAGCCAGAGAAAGTTATTTTTTAACATTTTCTTTGCAAAGCAATTAAAAAAACTAGGCCAACTAGGACGAACTAGCTAAGGGCATCTTATCAAGAAGAAAATAGGCAACCAAATTCACTTGAACCTGGGTGGTCTGGGTATACATCCATACCCTTGACCAACTGAGCTAGCTCAGCTTACTTGCAAAGCAATTCACAATTCACTGAAAGATGGAACAACAATACAAAATGTCCTAGAAACTGTAGGCTTAGGCACAAGGACTGTTATGGAGGATATGATGTTACATATACATATAAGCAAGGATGACTGAGGGTTTATATAAATAAAACCAATCAACAGTGATCCTTGCTTAGGCCTTGTTTGGATGCACATGTATTCACCTCAATAGACATGCATTGAAGTGGATTGGAGTTGAACAAAACAAATTTCCACCAATCAACCCATGTAGATTGATGTGGATAGATGTGCATCCAAACAAGGCCTTAACGGAGATCAGTCTATCCATCCTAGCCATATGGGCCCTTGGTCCAATAGGGGCGCACAGGCCCAGCAAGAGAACCACGTGGGTAGCCATAGGGGCTGCCGTACCCCTCTGTGTAACAGAAACTATAAAACAAACTTTGGACACTCTTTATACCAGTGAATATCACAATAAGACCACTCATGTGACCAAATCCTATTCAACAAAATGACCAGTGAAAAGAAGCAGTTTAATACCACAAATCTGTCTTATACTTTAATAATACATGTGCCAAAACATAATAATTAAACTAAATGGAAAACAACATAGTATACGACCTAACTCATCAGAGCATAAATTGTCAACATACCAAATCCAGCAAAGAATGCCCAATTTGATTCAAAGAAATCAAGTCTCTCATGCAGACTCACTGCAAAGAAGTTCCACTTGTACCTGGAAAAAAGGTTTATCAAAGTTCAAGATAATATAACTACAGAATATGCATAACAAATTGAAAAATAATAGCTAGGAGAATGACGAATAACATTCAGGTGTGTGTGTGCTTACTCAAAGCAGTAGTAGGCATACATCAATGACAAGAGCAGGAAGTTCATTGCCTTGCCAAAGTAAGGTATGTAACCAATCACTGAAACCTACAGATACAGATATATAAAAATTAGTAACTGACAAGCTAAGAAGACCAGGAAAAATAAAGTTCAAATAGATATATGATCTGTGGAATTGGTTATGCAGTGGTACATGCGGGAAAGAGAGAATCATACCTCCACAAAGAAAATGGTTAAAAGAAGGATTGAATAGACCTGTTCCCCAATACCAAGTGCAACCCTAATAAAAAATATCAGCAAACAGAGCATGCAATCAGGCACAAACAAGTTCTACATGAATACAACTACCTGTCAAATCCTTCAGGCTGCTGTTCTGTTTCAGTTTTGTTGTGATCATCCAGTGCTTGAGTCAAAACTAGGCGCTTACTTTTCACAACATCCAAAGCATGCTTGGCAATGTCATTATACCCCCTGGCATAAATGTTCCGCATCACAAAATGGATAAAAGGATGCTCCCTTGTTCAGTCTCTGAATTATACATAATTTGGGACAATAAGATGAGAATCCGTACCTGTAACAACAAATGAGTTCAACTCAAATACCAGATCCAGGTTTGTTTTTATGCGCTGTTAAAACCTAACTAGGCAACACTCGTTTTTTAAAATTTCAAAAGAATGCACCAGCCGATAACACTCAGTTTTTACTTTTTAGGGCGATAAGAAGAGAAAACATAGACGGATCAACTGTACCCGCCTGCTGCAACCATATAAACTCACTCCAACATTTGCTAAATACATATCCAAGAAAGCAAATAGCAAACTTATGCATAGGAAAACCTATTCTGATCATGTTACTCCACAAATCTATATTCTACAGAAAAGTACTGGAAAACAGTAGATCTAAAATCATTGACAAGGTGTTCAAGAAATGTCCTACAACTACAACTTATTATGACATGGTGCACCCAACTACAAACTTTCAACTGGTTATGATAAGGATCTTGTTGGCCTGCTGGATGGAATATTGGAGTGAACACATTACTGCATTAATAATAGAAAATGTGCACTCTTTAAACTAGAAACTTAAGCATATAACTTGTGCAATGGCTGACAATCCCACTATTAACTGAAAGTGTACTCACAGTAAAAAATAATGTCTGGCAGTATAAGAAAAGTTAGAGATCATGAATGGAAAAGGATTAAACATACCAAATCGTACTTAATATGAAGCTGAAGACATAAAGTGGATAAAACCAAAATACCTGAAATAGATGTTTAGTTATTAAAACAAAAATTTTAAATAATAAGCAATGCATAGATATTCAATGAAAATAATGTAATAAGAACACACAGATTATGGTGCCAATGACTCATGTACCATATGAAGTACTACATGGCATCATAGTCACAGTATGTATTGTTTATTTATTTATGGGAATATAGTAACAGTAAGTTGATAGGTATTAGATAGTTTGTCCCAAGGGATCATACAGACTAGTGTTGGAGTATTATGTTCATGGAAGATTTTGCAGCATATGGAGAGCCAAGCATATCACAAGAAAAACAAGGGTTAGTGACACTTTATATACCATGTTAGATTATTATTTGTGAAGTTGTGAACCTTTATTGCTAGGGAAACAACAAGATTTCCTACATGATGTCTATTTACCTGTGTTATTGTAAAGATAAACGGCAACCGCTACATTGTTTTAATGCTAGTATGTGTTATTCCATACATGTTTCTAATATAAAATAATAATAATCCAAATATCATTTTCACATTAGATAACATCAACAATCGTGTGTTGTTCAATGCCAAAGCTAATAGCTTATTATTGGATGGACCGCAAGAGCCTTGAAACTGGAGACTTAATTTCAATGATGAAAACAGAGTAACTTCAAAAAAAACAGCAGCATGTAACAATTAGCACTCACATAAAAAAAATCTCAACAAGGCCAGAGCGTAAGAATGAATAGATAGATATGGCTGCCGTGTGCTCACAAAGATGCCCCCTGTTCGATTGCATTGCTCAGGTAGTATCCACAATAGAGTTGGAATGACCACCGATTTCAGGGTTAGCAAGCTGTGAAGCAAAAGAAATATTCAAATGGGCATTCACGATAAAGAAGTAAAGAACACACAGAAGAACTAAGTAGGAACATTCGAAGCAATATCAGCAGAGAAGTGCTGACATGATATACATAACATAATCCCCTCAGGCTTAAGACATTGTAATTGAACAACTGAAGTGATAGAGAACTAAGTCAAATCAAAAGCCCACTATGCTCTGCGTGACTCCAAATAGCACATCAAACTCCATTCAGTCCACTTTGCTATTTCATCGGGCAAGCTACATCATTCCAGGCTAATGCATAGCGACATTCCAATCACAAAGCATTTTACAGCAATTTGATATGCTATCCTTGTAGTTTCAGTACACATGACAACTAAGAACACCACTAGAGTACAAAATTGTGACACTCTGTTCACAAGCACTAATACTTTGAATCCTACCATACACCAAAGTAACAAACAGTTACAAAATTCAGTCGAGGATCAAAATCAATTACCAAGACCATACCTCCCCAGGAAGATAAGCCCGTTCAGCAGGAAGCACTGTGCAATCCTGATGGATAGTGCCCTCGAGCTGCATCCAACCAGAAATCGACAAGGTTATACTAGCAAACAACTAATCGAACCTTTGAGATGGGTCAGAGGACGCTAATTTGGCCCCCCAAAAATCAAATTAAATCACTACAAAATCGAAAGAGAAGAAGGTATGGGACAGAGGTGGAGAAGGACCTGGCACAGAAGGAGACAACGCGGTGGAGGCGCGCCGCCTGGAAGAAGCCGGCGAGCCAGAGCACCGCCGCGGGCCTCGCTTGCGAGGCAAGCGACTCCATCGGCGAGGGGAAGGGGAAGAAGCGTCTCTCCTTTGGATTTGCTTCGCGACCATGGTTTTATTTTGATCGGCAATCATCCGACTCTTGGATTCGAAGTCATCTGAGGCAGGAGACGGATTTTTGGAAAGAGGTTATTTCCTATTGAACGCGGTTTCTTGACCAACGAAGACGTATTCTGTTCTTTACTCTCTGGGCTGGGCCGGGCCTCTTCGCAAGGAACCAAGCGGCTCGAGAGTGGCCCGTTCAAGCTCCAGTGAAGCACATCGTCGAAGGCCCGACCGCAACAAATCACCCTCTCTCGCCCACCACCACCACCACACCAGACCACCGGCGGCGGCGGCGAACCAGTCGAGAACACGAAGGCAAAGGCGATGGCGACAGCGCTGAACCGCGGCGTCCGCTCCGGGATCCGCCTCCTCGCCGCCGGCGCCGAGGCGTCAAGCCAGGCAAGCGCGCCCCCTCCAATCCCCGCATCCCCTCGCCTTGACCTCTCACCACGGGCCGATTAGGGTTGCTGCGGCGCCATTCGCTTAGGTTGGGTGTTAGCTTTCCGTTGGTCGCGGTGGCGTGGATGTGTGATGTCGTAGATCCGTCGGTTCCTTGGATGATAGTTTCGATCTCGTGATGAAATGGTTGTGGTGGTCCCAATTTTCTGGGTCCGAGATTTGTCCGCGCTCTGCTGTGATTTTGCTTTCGATGGGGCTGTGAGTTCCGTCGGTATGTTTATGTTTAAGTGAATCAGGAGAAGCACTGTGATTACGTTTCTGCCGTTTGGTCTTACATGTGGTCAATGGCCTTAGATCGAGAATTGCTGAGTTTGCAAGCGTCTGATAACACAGGAATCTGTCATAGCCGATAAGCGCTGAACAGTTGAACGACCACTCTGGATGCTCTTGTATCATTTGGATTGACCAGTGTGAAAGAGCACTATTCTTGTGTTTTCTGTTTTGTGATGCATGTTCACCAATGTTATAATTTGTAAGGTTTTGTGTCCAGTTTCATTTTCTTGTGGTGGACCTAATAGTGATGGGTCTTTGAGGACATACTACTATTTATTAGAAATGATGGTTGGAAATATTAACGGTGGCTAGTCATTATTTTGATGTGCTACTTAGTTGTGCCTCCTTTATAGCAGTGATCAAAGTTCAAAGCTGGTTATTTATAACAGGCTCATACTACCTTTCTGTCACTGCTGGTTGTAGTTGCAGAGGTGGGTAATTCTTTAGAAAGCAAAACATATTCTACCGATATTATATTGATTAGAATCTGCAGTATTGATTGCTAGATTTATTTTCGAATTTTTCGGAGGACAAATCATGATCAAATATTTTTGGTGATACTACAGTTTCTATTCTGAATTGTCATTAATTATTGTATATGGAATTGATGTCTCAATCTTTCTGATTTTGATGATACTACAGCTTCTATTCTGAATTGTCATTAGAATATACATTGCAGCCATTTGTTTTGTCTTCTCAGCATTGTTTCTCCAATTCATTAGTTCCTATCACATCAATGCCGTAAGGTCAAAACTCCTGTGTTTCATATTTCTTGTCAGTGTTCTTAGGGTCTGTTTGGTTCATGGGACTAGGGGCTAGAGACTAATAGGGACTAAAAGTTAGTCCCTAGTCCCTCCCAAAGTCTATTGGACTAGGGACTAAATTGGACTAAAAATTAGCCCCTAGTCCTCTTGTTTGGTAATTTAGGAACTAAATGGGACTAAAATTTTGTCCCTAGAACCTAGTCCTAGTGAAACCAAACAGGCCCTTAGAGGTGACCTAAGCATCTTGGGCATGTGTACGTGTGGAGAACTGGAGATGCTGATTGTGGGGACTGAACATTAGTGTCTCGTAGTTGTTTGGCTTGTTTACTGGATTTCTGATGCCTGAAATTATTATGAGATGAAATCATGAAGTTTTCTCTGGTTTAATTTCACTTCTTAAATGTTTGAGTGCTATGTGTGGATGCATCAGTCTGTTCTCGTCATTTCCTACTTTTTCCATATCTTGAAGTTATGTGCTGTCTTTTTCAACCTGGTCTCCTTGTATATCACCCCTGATATCTGATTTTCTTTGTTGTGCCTGCATCAGCTTCTCGTGGATTCCATGCCACTGGTGTGAAGAGAATGGGAGGACATGGCCATGATGAGCCATACTACCTCCATGCCAAGCACATGTATAACTTGCACAGGGTGAAGCATCAAGCTTTGAAGGCGACCCTTTCCGTGATTGGAGCAGTTAGCATCGGTGTTGGAGTCCCTGTGTATGCAGTCATATTCCAGCAGAAGAAGACTGCCTCAGGCTGAGATGGTGCCTCTCGATTCCTGCATATTGGAGACTTATTTTCAACAACGTTTTGTGAAGTTAAAAAGCTTGGACTTCATTCTACCTTGGTTGTTGCCTGATACTGCATTTTCTTACCATAAGTTGTAACCTCGTCTCTTGCCATCTGGTGTAGGACACTACTTTTCTGTTAATAATATCGTGGCTTGAACTTTCCAGGCTGTGGAGATTGGAGAAACTTCAGCATTGATATCGTTTGTTAATTTTCGTTTTCTTGTCACGCTACTTGTGCTGCCTGATGAACACAGGTAGCAGGTGTCTGTGTTACCTTTTGAGGTGTCACTTTTGTATCCGGATGCTATGCTGCTTACGGTGTACTAGCAAAGGGACTTAAACTGACTTGGATCTTTGAAATCAGGTCCTTTTTGACAGTAGTGGACCAAAGCCTCGTTGTCCATGCAGGTCGTAGAAGCTGAGTTCAGTTACTTATTTACAGAAGTTTGTCGTCATAGGTTGAAACCTTTGATTCCTGGAAATTTTTAAAAACTTCATTTTAGTAAAATTTGTATAGAGTTGCTCCGACGCAAGTTCGCAAGGGCGTTGAAATCTTCCGGATCGACAGATGGGTGTGCATATATCTGAAAGTTATTTTAACGTGGGTCTCAATTTCTCACAAAAAATTGTATTTTTATGGCATAGTAGTATCTTCTTTTTATTATATAAAAAAAGGTCGGCAAAATATCTCAGATCCCCGAAGAAGGGTAAATGTGAACTTTTTCCGAATAAACCCCTTTATTTTTAGAAAAGGCCGAATAAACCCCTTGGAAACGACGTGCTCCGTAGTCAAGTTCCGTGCCCATACTTCCGGCGCGGCGGAGATCGAATCGAGCGCCCGCCACGGCGATGGCGACTAGAGTCCTGCCGCCGGCGCTGCTCTCTCTCATACTCCTGCTGCTGCTCCGGCTCTCAGCCCGCGACACCGTCGCCGCGGGCGAGATTTCCCGCGCGACGGCCGGGTGATCGACCTCGACGAGAGCAACTTCGAGGCGGCGCTGGGCGCCATCGACTTCCTCTTCGTCGACTTCTACGCCCCGTGGTGCGGCCACTGCAAGCGCCTTGCGCCCGAGGTACGAGGAACTCCTGCTGACCTGTCGCTTGCTGCTGGTGGTAGACCTGTGAGATGTGATGCGAATTGGGAGTTGGGATACCT
The DNA here is from genome assembly GCA_015847255.1 of Hyparrhenia diplandra. Lineage (NCBI taxonomy): Eukaryota > Viridiplantae > Streptophyta > Magnoliopsida > Poales > Poaceae > Hyparrhenia > Hyparrhenia diplandra. The sequence goes on from JADLZK010002321.1 coordinate 74,723, forward strand.
TTGGCTGTTGTCGTGGATCTTGGTTCTGTGTTAGTGCTATGGATTCCTTGTTCTTTGGGTCGGTGGTCCCAAGAACTCGCGCAGATTAGAGCGCAGTGGGAGAGTACAGAACTTACTGTTTTTCAGAATATTTATTCGACTTTTGAACAAAAAAAATGTTGTTAACCACACGAATCTGGGGCATTAGCTAGTGGAAAAAGACTAGTAAGTGTTATTAACTGCGGTATGCTTGTCACCCATGTAGGTTCTCAAATAATACGTTTTCCTTACTTACACTTGCAAAAAGGCTGGAACTGCCAGGAAATTGGATTAAGAAAAATGAAGTTATGATATTATTCCCTTTTTGCTGCTGCAGTTAGATGAAGCTGCGCCAGTGTTGGCTGGGTTCAGTGAACCTATTGTTGTTGCCAAAGTCAATGCTGATAAATACAGAAAACTTGGGTCAAAATATGGAGTGGAGTAAGTCCTTGCCCCCAAAATATTTTGGTTTCATTGGGAATAGATATTCTTAGATTGGATGCCTAATGCTTATTAGTTCCTGAATGCAGTGGGTTCCCTACCCTCATGCTATTTATCCACGGTGTCCCAATTGAATACACTGGTTCGAGGAAAGCTGACCAGCTTGTCCGCAATCTGAAGAAGTTTGTTGCGCCAGATGTTTCTATCCTTGAGTCAGACTCTGCGATAAAGACCTTTGTTGAGAATGCTGGTACAAGCTTTCCTATGTTCCTTGGTTTTGGGGTGAATGACTCATTGATTGCTGAATATGGAAGGAAATACAAGAAGAGAGCATGGTTTGCTGTTGCTAAAGATTTCTCTGAGGACATCATGGCAGCCTATGAATTTGATAAGGTTCCAGCACTAGTTGCAATCCATCCAAAGTATAAGGAACAAAGTTTGTTCTATGGCCCATTTGAAGGTAATTGTTATCCTTTTCTTGTGTTCGTTCATGGCTTGATCTTTTTCTTTATGTCAATTCATGGTATTAGAAGTAAATTGAAGCACCATATACTGTCCTATATCAATTTAATACATAGTCATGTTGTTTTCCCCATAATGCCATAACTGATAATGTTGTTTTTTGGACATAGAAAATTTCTTGGAAGATTTTTTACGCCAATCCCTTCTCCCTTTGGTTGTCCCAATCAATACAGAAACGCTAAAAATGTTGAATGATGATCAGAGGAAAGTTGTTCTCACAATTTTGGAGGATGATTCAGATGAAAATTCTACACAGCTGGTAAAGATTTTGAGATCTGCTGCTAATGCAAACCGTGATTTGGTATTTGGATATGTTGGAATCAAGCAATGGGATGAGTTTGTGGAGACCTTTGATGTTTCCAAGAGCTCACAGCTGCCAAAGCTACTTGTGTGGGATAGAAACGAGGAGTATGAGCTAGTAAGTAAAGCATCCTCAGTAATTAATTCTATTTTATGATACCAGCATCCATATAAAAACCACTGTGTTACTGGCATGTTTCTTACTAGTGATGGCACAGTTTTTCTATCAATAAAGGTATTGGTTTTATAGTTTCCTGTTTGTTGACCCTCATAATTCCCTGAAAAAGCTAATACTTGATTAGTATAGAAACTGCTACTATCTCTCTTGTTTTTCAGTACATACTCTTTTCTTTTCTGCTTGTACATTTCCTTATATGAAAATGAAAAAAATATACTTGTTCAAAAAAACAATAATCATCAAATAAGATTTCATTATTTTCTGGGATTGAATTAAAATGGTTCTTGGTGAAGGTGGATGGTTCAGAGATTAGAAGAAGGTGACCAAGCATCTCAAATAAGCCAATTCCTTGAGGGATACAGAGCAGGAAGAACAACAAAGAAGAAAATCAGCGGCCCTTCTTTCATGGGTTTCCTGAACTCTCTAGTCAGCTTGAACTCGCTGTACATCCTTATATTTGTCATTGCCCTTCTGGCTGTCATGGTTTACTTTGCTGGGCAAGATGACACTCCTCAGCCAAGACGAATTCATGAAGAGTGATGGAAGCTTCTTGCACCTAAAGATGGCTAATCTACCAGGAGATGTGTAGCTCAGAGGTTAGATTTCAAACTTCCAACTGACGCAAGTCGTGAAGAGTGGTTTTGGCGATTGGTGCTGAGATTCTTCAGTCCCTACTGGCAACATCAACTTCTACATCCTGCCTGTTTGTGTTTCTGCTTTGTGCCCTTCAATTTGTTTTTGAATCTAGAGCTTAGAAATTAGTCTCAGCCTCTTCCTGTGTATTTTAGAAACTGCCATTCCAGAGTCCATTTGTGAAAATATGTTTGTTATCATACTCTGCTGTTAAACTTTTGTACAATTAATTAATACAGGATATATAATATAGAGTGTGCTCTGGTGCTATGACTATATAGAGCCTGAATTTTTGTACAATTAATTAATACAGGATATATATGCTGCTTGTTTTCTATTGCTGCAGCTTGGGCTGTTGCGGCAGCACAACAACAGCCGCAGCTGTCGTGGAAAATTGAAAAATCTGACAGCGAGCGGAGCCGTTACTCGCTAGTTGTCACTTGTCTGTCACTGAAACAACCATTTTCATGAGAAATGTTTTTATGCGATTGGTTCAGGCGATTTAGCTGTATAGCCAGCCATTACTAAACGTGGGCTTGCCGAATTCTGCCTATGTAAATCTATAGCACCCCCAGCATAAGTTAATGCTCCAAGCGTGGTCTGTTCAGCACGTGGGAAAAAAATCTATTTATATATGTTTTCTGCATAATTTTTATAAATTTTCTGCATTTTCCAGTGAGAATCGCTTTTTTTTATTGAGAAAAACAGTGAAATTCATCACATAATAATAATTCCTATAAAATTCCTGCCTTACCAAACAGGCCCGTTTTGAATTGAGGCCCAAAAATCTCGGAGCCCACCTGAGTGACGTCTGTTTGCTGCATCCAAACAAAGCCGTTACCTTCTCATCATCCCACCCTCCAAACCCAATTCGAAAACTTGGCACGCCCGCCGCCTGAACTCGTCTTCCCCGCGGCTGATCTCCTCGATCCGCTCGCCGCGCCGCGCCTCAAGGCCCTCAACCCGGAGAGGGGACTGCGCTCGGTCGAGCACCACGTCGGGCCCGGCGTCCTCCCGATCAGCTCCGGCGCGGCGTCCGCCCTCTGCAGCCCCGGTGTCCCCGCGACCGTCGCTGCTATCCTCCAGCTTGGCCGGCGACGAGCACCACCAGGACACCCAGTGGGAGGACACGAGGTATTCCTCCCCTTGGTACTCCCTTCCTGCTGTGCGAAGCCCTGCGCCCAAACCTTCGTAGGTCACCGTGCGGCCCAAACCCTAGCATACCATTCGTAATCGGTTCTGAATCTAATTGCAGGTGTATGATATGCATGTATTATGCCTACTAACTTCGAGTCTTTCCAAATTGCTTTGCAAAAATTATTGGCTGTAATGTGTACACTCATGTCCTTTACTGGCTCCGCCAATGCATAGCGTTATTGCTACAGATGCTATAAATCCAGACAGCTAATGTTAGTGTCACTCAAAGAAATGTGTCAAGTTATGGCCATCCAACATCCTCAGTAGTCAGTACCTTGGTTCCGGAAATCTTACCACGAGAAGGTCCCTGATTTACTGTACTACGGATCAGGCTATCTCACATTGAGGAAAGCCCTGCTTTGTTTGATACCTGATCAGGTCTCCAGCTTGACAATTTAATGGTAATCTTTTGGTCTTAAACAATGAGCCCAAGAAGTTGAGTGGTTGACAGCAAGTACATGTTTGGTCGGTGCATAGCACAGCAGGATTATTACTACTACTATTATTCTTATTATGATGAGTGAACATTTGCATCTGATCAAATAAGCTTAACACTATTAAGAACCCTTTTCTGCTTCTCTGTTTTGTGTTTCCTCTTTCCTGATCCAGTTCTATGTAACTATAAGCTATTTTTCTGTTCTTGTGTATATTACTACCATTGACATTAAGAATACCACTAGTGTGACTACCAAGAGTGTGTACTATTAGTTTCCTCCACCTTGATTATTAGGCACAACATTTAGGGTAAGCTACACTGTGCATTTGCATCGTGCCTGCATGTTGATATTAGTTCACTTCTATTTTTTTTAGTGGACTATAGTCTGATGGCGGTGGGCATGGACCAGAGCCAGGTGGAAAGCCTCCTCTCCTACGCCGAAGATCTCATGGCCGTCCTTCATGTCAGCACTGACCGCGACAGCAATGAGCAGATCGGCGCTGGAGCACGAAGGTTGCTGTCTGGCTGCCGATCCGAGTCCGACAACCTTGAGATGCAGCTCAAAGGTCACTTTGTCGCCTGTCCTGTTGGGATTTATTCCTCTCTGTTTGAATGTCTTTGGTGTTTTTTGTGCAGTTCATGTAGGCGTCTCTCTGGTTGAAACTTTGGGGGGGTGGGGGCGGCGATTCAGACGAGTAATTTAATAAGGTTTTGAATCTTACATAAAGGGCATTATCTCTGTAAAGGATAAAGGAAGCAAGGCATATCATCAATGTCATCATTAACCCACTGATGAAATCTTTAAATCCTTTCATTCGCATATGTGGTTTTCGTGAGGGAACAAATTAGAAGCTAGAACCCTGTCCAAAGCTGCAAATGTGACTAAAGATCCAGCTCTAGGTATACCTGTCTCAGTGATCATTCAGGAAGCTTACTTTAGACAGAGCGTAAAAGTACAATATCATATCAGTATTATCGAATTTCTTCTCCCATACCAAGCATTGTGGTGTGTTCCTTTTCCAATAGCCAGCTAACCTCTTCTGAATGTTTCCAAACTGTTGGAAATTCAGCTCTAGATTTGTCGGTCTTGGTGATCAATTACTTGGGAAGCTTACAAGTGACAGAGGTAGTCTGTTGAGAATTCAACGAAGATGTTCTACTTCCGAGCCACAACACCTGTAGCAGTTTCCCTTCTTCAACAACCCACTACCATCTTTTGAACATTGCCAAACTTAATGCATGTATTGTTCTCTGAATTCGATGCATTCGTGAATATACTAGCCTAAAAATTCATGCTAGTGGATCATGTTTGTTTATTCTGATAGTGGCACACATTTATTCAAATTTCTGCTGCGTATATCTTTATCCAAACAGAATTAGGGAGAGAATTAACAAGAAACTGTTTGGTGGCACGTGAAACCTGCTATGGGACAATGAACTCAAGAAATAGGACATTATTGCCATCTTAATGCCTTGTTTTCTTTTTGCATAATAGAGTATCAGGAAAAAATAAACTCCTGCAAAGAAAAAGATTGACAAAGAAAAAAGCCGAAACAATTGCTGACGATGAACTTAATGCACTCCAAAGAAAGACAGAAGAAGTACTCCAGGAAGAGAAGCAACTTCGCCAAGAGTTAAGATAAGTTCTTGCTTCATAATTTGTATTCTTCTGAAAATTGCATCTTAGGAATTAATAATTTGATGTTCTTGTGTACATGATGCTATGAACACAGTGCTAAATGATGAGCTTGATGGCTTAGACCGCCCGAAGCGTTTGTATAAAAGAAAAGAAAGGACGCTGTCAAGAAGAAAAACAAAGACATGCAGAAATCAGAGTAAGTTGAGTAGGCATTTAGCTTTCATAAATGCATACAGTTTGATAACTGGTATAGTGGTATGGATGCTGAAATTAATGAAAAATCCATCCTAGAAGAGCTAATCTAATAAATAATAAATACACATTCTGATGCTTGAATTTTGGAAAAGACCACTTGCTGATCTGCGCTATATCCTGCCCTGCCTCATCTTTCGTCCCCTCTGTACATTGTGACTGCACTAGTTTCCTTATTTTAGTGTTGCTAGAACAATGGAATAATACTTTTAAAACGAATTTAAATCTTGCCGATACTAATTCAATGAAGCGAGTTTTGTGCCTTGGCAGTATTGATTTAATTGCTCACTCTATTTCTTCTGAGTTGAAAGAAGTGACTGATTACACTTCTCCTGCAGACGTTTGCTTTCCATGTGTCTGTCAGTTACAGCTATCATCCCAAATTTTGAAGATCTGGATAAGGTTTCAGGCTGTATCCTTTCAATTTGTTACCATTTCCCCTATTTATAGAAAAAAAAATCTGGAATGTTTCCAAAAAAAAAGGTACATATTCTGCGCTGCTTTAGTAGTTGTGTTTGCACTCAATATCAACTTTTCCTACAAAGATATGGCTGTATTGAAGTCCTTAGCTATGATAAGATATTCTCGACCAGAACAGGAAGAAGATAGAAGTTTGAGCTTGAGAACACGGCGCCACCAGTTGAGATATGCTACAAGCTCTGGAAGAAGATTTAGTACGTGCGAGTCGTTCTTGTTGTAAGGTGGCGGAAAGCCAGAAACTGTGCCGGTATATTGTAGCGGGTTGGTGGTCCTTCCACCAAGAAGGACGCAGTTTGTCATGTTGTTTGTATCGTTAATTTCTGATGACCTTGTACTGTTTCCGGTTAAGCCCGCCCCTTGCCAGACGGTTGCTGGAACATGTAGGTGCCCAGCCATATTTGAGTAAGTTCTACCAACGTTGGTGCTAGTCACATTTTGAAGTTGTTTGAGTCGAGTAATCAAGCTATCGGAACTAGCAAATCTGGAACCTCAGGATTTCTAAATTAATCTGAAGCAAAAAAATCATATTTGCTCTCAAGGGCCAAACTCAGCATTAGATGTAGTCCAGCTTTAGACGTAGTCGGGTTAGTTCGATGAAGGGTGCAGTTGACATCCAATCGTTACTCCAACGAGTAGCTAAGAATTAGCTAAACCTAAACCTATAATTTAGCCGACCTTTAAAATAGAAAACTCTATAAAAACATAAAACTCCAACATTTCTATATCACACTTGTTATTTTACAAAACAAGAGGAATTCTAAAATGAGAACGTATCGTGTGCGTGCTTGGGGACTTATATGCAAACCACGCACACTTAATCGGGTCATAGGATGATGATCCAAGGGTTAGGTAATTTTACACTTAACTCCTGCTCTAAAATTTGCACACTTGACAAGAAATAGCACATATGTTGTTAAACTTAATAGCCAAATTTCATTGTTTAGCCATTACCTAAAATAGAAAACTTGTCGAAAAAAAAAGAAGTCCACAACATACTTGCTATTTAACATAATCATATAGCAGAAGACTATAGCTAGCTAGCTAGCTATATATGGTCACCGACAATTTAGAGATAGCATGTTTGTCATTTTACAAAACCATATAGTATAACTATTGGAGTTCAATTTTTCTCTAAAAATCCATGGATAACCTATCTAATAAGGATAACAAGTCTCTTGTAGTTGCTCTTAGCCAATAGTCCAACGAAGGCCATTAGCTTTTCTATCTTTAGCCATAGCTAAGGGGTGTTTTTGTTCTGGAATGAAAGAACTTTCGGATGGTCTGAAGACCATGGACATGGGTGATTTTACTATGGGTCTGATGTCTGAAGATGAAGCCCCTGCCACTCTCCTATTTTGAAGTTCCCTAACCTTCAGAACTTGCCTCCCTTTCAAGTTGAAGAGGTTCAAATTGAAGATCTAATGGGTTTGATGATCTGCATGCACAATTCCAATCCCATGAAGGCGCTGTCAATGGTGGCAGCCACAAGCTTTTAATCATATGCAGCTGGGCTTTGTTGAAACTTTTTACCCCACAAGTGGATCTAGCTCTTCAACATGTTTTCTCTTTTATGGCTTCCCCAAAGCGCCTTGCTGGCATGCTGCCCTAATTCCATATCAGCATCGAAAGGCCATGTCATGTCAAACAATGGACCCGCAGAGGCTCAGAGCAACATGCAAAAGTTGTGTGTGCCCCATCTGACGAAAGGTCGAGGCAATTGCCCACGTCGGCGTTGGGAGAATCTGCTCAGTGCATGATGGGACTAGAAATAGAGTCATTCATGTACTCCGGTTGGCATGGAGACAATAGCAGACTGCCTGGCCGCGTTGCGAGCTGAGAGCGGCCTTGATTGCGGCCTCATCTACTTGGATGAAGTTTGGTTGAGGCTAACAGAGCTATCAGCCCCGGGTTGTGCGTGCCCTTAGTATTAGTATCCATGTCCCTCTGCGCTTAGATGTCGGGCCAAATATTTTTTCAGTTGTTGCCTGTTGACCACTCTCTGCCAACTCCCACAGAAGCGTTGATGACTTCATTTGACACCAAGCAAAGCACCTATTGGGGTATGTGACTATGGGATGGATCATTAGCATGTTGAGCATAAAAAGGTAGAAAAAGACGCTTTCATCACATAGTCAGGCGCACAGGGACAAAAGGAAAGAAGACTGAGCTATGTGCCTTAAACATTAGCTTCAGTAGCACTTTTCATATGTGGAAGTGGAACATTTTTTTTTTCTTAGGGCTATTATGTTATATGCCTGTGTTGCTACTACCATAAGGGCACCACCGGTGCAAGCAACACGGGTGTACTGCCTCGCTATAAAGGTGTAGTCCACATAGATCAAAATGAAGTGAATCGAATAGTCTCTCAACGCAAGCAACAACTTTGTCTTCTGCCATTGTCCGCTCACTGTCATTGTTGTGCCCAACTTTTGTCTGAAGTTCCTTTGAGTTCACAACGCAAAAATGTATCGTAGCTTGAACTTTTCGTCAGTGCAAGCCACTACCTCCCTGCAGGAGAACCTAACACCACATGAGGCTAACGTTCACGATGAATTAGACCATGGATGCATCAGTGTGACAGTTGAGGCGGCACCCCCACGTCAGAGAGTTGGTGTGGCCTAAGAGATATTATTGTACATTTTCCTCTTAGACTATCCGCACTCACGTTACTTTGTTGGCTTCCTTTAAAAAGAACATTCTATCCAAGATTCTTTTCCTCTATACTATTTTCTTTTCGCACTCATATCCTCTATATTATGTAATTTTATGTAAATATATCCACGTGAGATTTTGTTTTGAAAGATTTATGAAAGCGAATCAATGGTGTAATCAAAATTTAATTTAGTTTTTTAGTTTGTGAGTTATAACATTTTTATGTAGTTCATACAGTGGGCCCACTGCTTGATTTGCATGCTCTCTCCACTTTTTTCCCTCACAAGAGCGCGCGACGTGGGACCCAAGTAGCCTTTAGCGCAGCCACTTCACAGACAGTTGCGACGTGGAGATAGATAGTGTAAACACGAGCTGACTTTTTTGAGGAGAAACATCACGAACTATGTGGACAAAGACAATACTGAGATGACGTGCCACAGTTAAGACAACCGAGTGTATAATCTCCAGCTAATTGCACACTCATCGTCGTATATAAAAACACAAATGGTTTAATCTCCATCCCTGCAAAGAGTTGCAATATCTCGCGCAATATAAGTCAACAAAGTATGTAGGCTCTATTTCGGCACGGCAACATTCAGACAGAATAAGGAAAGGAACAAGTGAACAACAAAGTAGTACTCGCTATGTGGATGGATTTGATCAAAATTTGCCAAAAAAAAAAAAACTGAAATTGTGTCGACAGTTCATCTCTGGAAAACATTTTTGTGCAGGTGGCGAAGGCCCAGCCCAACCTGACTCGTGTTGACAGGGCTTTTACACGTGGGTCCCCAACGTATCTCAGCAACCAGAACGGGAACTGGCTGCTCGTCACCGTTTCCGCAACCCCAAATACTCCGCACTCGAGTTCAAAAAAAAAAAAAAAAAAAAAAAAAACTCCGCACTCCGCAGTTGCGGAATTCCGAAAGCCCCGCCCGCCGTCGCCGGAGACGATCGCCCATTCGCCCACACTCCGCACGGCTGTGGCCAAATGGCGCCGAAGAAGAAGCAGCAGCCAGCCTTGAAGAAGAGGCAGAAGCCCAAGTCCTCCGCCTCCTCGTCCTCCTCCTCATCCGCAGCCACCGCCGCGCCGCCGCGCCTCCAGATCTCGTCGGAGAACGAGCGCCGCCTCCGCCGCCTCCTACTTAACTCCTCCGCAGCATCCACCCCTCCCCAGCACCTGCCGACGGTCTGGAAGCCCGCGGCGAGTCGAGGGAGCAGAAGGCGCGGCGGCTACGTGGCGTGTACGACAAGCTCGCTCTCGAGGGCTTCTCCTCCGCCCAAATCGAGCAAGCGCTCTCCGCGATACCCGTGCGTACCCTCGAGCGTCCCTAGAAGTCACGGCGATGATGTGACATGTTCGTATTGGCTGTGAGCTGATGATTTTTCCTTTTTTGAGGTAGGATTCGGCGACGTTTGAATCGGCGTTGGACTGGCTATGCTTTAACCTGCCTGGCGATGAGCTCCCCCTCAAGTTCTCCAGCGCTGGCACCAGCACCTCCTCTCTCGCAGGTGTGAAATTTCATCAAGGGTTTAAGGTTTATAGGCGATGAATGCTTCTACATGTTTACACACATTTCTCTGTGCGGGTGCGTGTGTTCTCATCAGTCTACTTGGATGCTCTTTAGCATGAATTTGCGATATGTGACTTTTCTCCTAGATAGATGTGTACATAGAACGACCTTTACATCATTGATCATTGGCGTGCATTCTGCGATTTACTTTTCTTTTATCTGTGATGAAGTGGCTGTCACACCTGTAGCCACCGGTGACATCAACCTGACCATGTGAGTAATCACAGGGATAATAAGATGAAGAGGATCTCAATAGGGGGGGAGGAAGATTCGCTTCTTTCCTCTGTTTGTCTTCTATATTTATGTTATGTTTGATGCTCCTTTCCCTGGTGCGGCTCCATTATGTATTACTTTATACCTTAGGCTTCATCTTCTGATGTTATTTGGTCCAATACGCTAGATGGTCCGTGAACTTGCTGGTTTGTCTCTTCTTTTCCAACATCGTTTAAATGCCCAAATGTTGAATTTGTCTCTTCTTTTCCACTCATAGAGGCACTGATTGGTGGATTAATTAGGCGTTGCCCTTTCATGCTAGAATCATGTAATGATTACATTGTTTGTATGTGTTGTAGGAGTTGAAGGTTCTGTTAAAATACTGTCCACAGCCAAGGACAATTGGGTGCCACAGAGTCGTGAACCTGAGGAGGAGAAGGTGAGCTCCGAGGGGTTGGAAGTTAGAATCGGTGGGCGGAGAGATGAGAATGTGTCACTGGATGATGGGCGATCGTCGCAAGCTGCATGGATTCGTCAATACATGGAACAGCAAGAGGAGGTATAGATGAATGAACAAGTAAATTTATCACTTGAATTGAGTCATTGGATTTTGTTGATCTTATGTTTTTTTTGTCTGCTTGCTTAGTCTGCAATTATATCATTCTATTTCGTACTTCTCTCAGTTGCACTGAACTTCCCATGGTTACTAAGAGCCTCCACATGAACTTGTGCAACCTACAGTTTAGATTTTAGAAGATAGATAATTGATTTGTTGTGCTAATCTAAGTAGCACAATGTTTGGTACTGTTTGAAAAAAACACAAAATGGTTATGCAAGCTGGTAACTATTGTTCACTGAGAACTCTGTTTCACAACAATTCAAGTCTTGTCTAATCTCTTTCACTCATGGTTTATCTTTTGTTTCAATTTCAATCTGTTAACTATCCTCACTGCAATTTTAGATGTTGACATGGTCTCCAATGTGTAGTTTTTTGTAGAACGAGGTAATACCCTGCTTATAAAGAAAGCATATGAGTTTTTCCAAGTTTCAAGCTAGGAACACTGATGAGCGATAAACTCCAAATGTGTAGCTTTGACTATTTACTTGTAATAATTCCATACCAGTAAACATTAAGTAGTACGGAGTAGAATGTAAGTCCTTGTGATGACACATCTACTAATGTTATTTTCTTGTGGTTAATCTAAATGATTTTTTTACATATGAATGAGAAAATTATGAAAAACATTACACCTTCACTTATATGGTGTCAATGTGTTTGAGGTATTATAGTAATATATATTATAAATATACAGCTGATGCTGGCATTGCATGTACCCACCATTGGGATATCCTATGCATACAATTTCACAATCAATCAAATGATTCCTCTACCACTTTCTTTCTTCCTCTTATGAGGTCTTTCTGTTAACTCTTATTCCTTTTCCTTTCTTTTTAATAATCATGTTGCTTGGTATAATTTTTTTTCTTTTGGATCACTGTTGTTAGGAGGGCGATGCAAATTCCAATGATTCCTCTACATGGGAAGATCACTGCTTACAAAGTTTTGAAGTTGTCGAAGCAAAGCCAAGTAGGCGGAAGAGCAAGGGTAACTTTGCTTACTAGTTTTTAGTTACATGGCCCTGACAAGTTTTTAGAAGTTTACATAGTTGATATTGATAGTTAACACATATTATCTTATGATTACCTCCCACACTTTGCAGCTGCAAAAAAGAATGCCAAGCATGCAAGCTTGAAGGAACAGATAAGCCATTCTGCCAATTCTGTATCTTCAAATTCTGAAACTGCAAATGTCGAGGGTGTTCAGAATGATTTAGAGTCAAATGAGAAAAGATCTGAGAGTCTAGGCAATATTGATGAAGGATCTGATTTGAAGAAGGAAATTCCTAAGAATATCGATAAAACTAGTACAAAGGAGGTAGACGAAGAGGTGGTAGAGCTTGATAACATGTTCTTTGAAGACTCATCCGCTTGGGAGACAGTGGCTCCAGAAATCTTGAAACAGCAACAAATAGAGAAACTATCACATGATGGTTATGGCCATCTTCTTGGAAACATAGATGATATATGGAAAAAGGTCCAAGTGCCTTTTTACTTTTTCTTCATATTGTCGGGACATGTTTCATGTTTGATTTGTGCTTCTGCTATGCACTATTTTCTAACTGCTTTTTCTTTTGCTCAACTACAGGGAGATTCTGGTAAAATGCCCAAAGCTGTTCTACAAAAGTTTTGTCAAAAACTTGGTTGGGAAGCTCCAAAGTATAATAAAATATCTGAGAGAGATGGTAAATTTGTATATTCTGTTAATGTGTTTGCGGGAGCTACTGGCCGTGGTAAGAGTCGGAAGGCTGGAGGCTTGACGAAAATCCAGTTACCTGAACTTGATGAAGAATATGGATCTGTTCAGGTTACAACTTTTTTTCTTTTTTTTTTAATGTAATACAACTTTTTCTGTTACTTTGTATGATAACGGTTCTTACAAATACTTCAGGTCAGATAATTATTATTCTGATATGGCACTTCTCTCCACGATAATAATTATCATTATATGTGCACGATACGCTGAGATATTTTTTTCTCTCGAGCGAATACACTGATATATCAGTTCATAACAAATCACAATAGAATAGTCTCTGGTGCCTAGCCAGAGCATAGAAGCTGCAGGGTTTAGAGCTTGGTGGTAGAATCTAGTTTTCTTTGTAGCTTTGGTCAGGTCATGTTGTTTTTTAGCTCAAAGTTTTTGCCTTTATTTTGATGCTCAAACCATCTCTCATATTCTGTCCCCATATGAGATAAGTGGGCTGAATGGGACCATTTTCTTCTCTAATACAATGAAGTGCAGCTCTCCTGTGTTTTTACAAAAAGAAGAATATTATCTTGTTCTTCTTATCTAAAGTACCATTATTAAACTGAATGTATGAACAGGAAGCACAAAGTCGAGTTGCAGCTTTTGCTCTATATCAATTCTTTGCTGACCTTCCACTACGTCAGCTGCTTACTGAGCCTTACTCATCACTTATTTTAAGATGGCAAGAAGGTTGGAACTATTGGTTTCGGTTTTCTTATGTGATGGCTTGAGCATCATAAATGGTCTTTGAGCTACAAATTGCACGTTTTCATAAAACAGGTGAATTGTTGTCTACATCAAGGGTGCTGGATACTGAGGATAGCCGAAGATCTGGCTTTGTAGATATGTTATTGAAAATAAATGCAGATACAATTCCTTCATCTGAAATAGAAAATTCTTCTACTGATGGCATATCTGTGGATTCTGGGAATACTGAAGGCAGCAAATCTGTGAGCGAGAAGAGACAGACTACCACTGATGGTAAGCTTTCAGACCATTTACATATTTCAGAATAATGTCACAAGCAATATTTCTTACGGATGATTATCGTTTTTCCCTCCAAGACATGCTAGGTTGTCATTCATGACAGACATATTACTTCTTTTGTAGCATATTGAACAATTACATTTACCTTCTTCATTTCCTTGCACTTTGTGGGCAGTGGGCATCGATAAGGTTGGTATCATAGGGATTATGGAATTTGTTTCCTCGCCAGTTTTCAGGATAGATCATATGGAATCGCGAATTTGTCTATTGAAATTCATGTCTTCTATTTCATAAACTTTGACTTTCTATCATATTCCTATGGTTTCTCATATTCCCTGTTCTAATTGAAATGGTCAAATGAATAAAGCTTCCTGTCATTTTTGTACTTTTGTTTCTTCTATCTGCTAATAATTAAAATGTGATTGGTTTTTCTTCCACAATAGGATTGAAATCAGCAGAGCATGCAGAGAGTGCAACTTTGAAAAAAAGCAGTTGGAAGATAAAAAGAAGCTACCAAATTACTTGGTAAGCAAAGGGATTTGCAATCTAATTTTGTTTAGAATTAAGTGCTGCTTATTTTGTATTGTTACTAATGATTTTTTTCGCCTTGAATTTAGAAAATGCTGGAAGCAAGAGCTTCTCTACCAATAGCTAGAGAGAAGCAACACTTCCTACAGTTGCTGAAAGAGAATGATGTAGTTGTTGTTAGTGGAGAAACTGGATGTGGGAAAACAACTCAGGTACCTGTGATACGATTTTATTTGTGTTCTTCCACTATTTGTTATGCTCCGTGGCAATGGTTTCCTTCTTGAATGTCAATTGGCATGTTGTGCATCATATCATAAAACCATATTATCCCCTGTTGTAGATGAGTACATTATAGACAATTTGTTTCAGTCTTGTATGTCTCCTTTTTTTTTTTTTCAAATTATTGTTGAATTGAATCATAAGGTATGGCACATGAGTATGGCATATGCAGTTATGCAGTCCCAATATTTTTGTTTATTGCCGTTTCATTTCTTGTCGTTGCCTCTTTTTATGTCTAAGAGTGAGTGTCTTTGGTTATGTTTCTCTGAAGTTCCACTTATTTGCCAAAATTGATACTTTTCCTCGAAAGCAATTATACCTGATGTGTTGAACAAGGTTGTTGTAATGAGCATGGATATTTATTGTTTACACATCCAGCACAAAGTTTTATACTCGTGAGGTCATGATATGGACGTGTCATTTATGCCATTTTTTTTACCTTTGGGAATTGTGTTAACAAAGTTTCTTTTTGGCATAAGTGCCTTGTAATCCTTTTTGTACACCCTCATTCTTTCATTTAATTGAAAAAGCAAAAAAAAAAAAAGGCAAAAAAGAAAAAAAAGGTAGGGGAATTCCCCTTCTGATTCGGTCAAAAAAAAAATGTGTTAACAAACAAGGGTTGGTACCTGCAGTTACCTGTGGGACTTGGTTGGTATAGCTGTATAAACTGCCAAAAAGAAAAAAAATGGTTCCATTTGAACTTTGCAAGTTTCTAGCCCGAGATATCGAGAGATGACAACACGATGCATTAGCTGCCATAGCCATTACCCCCTTGTCTGTCCTAGGCAAGGTTCTGGTCATAGATTCGGGCACATAGCTATTCAATATTTCTTCCAAGGCACAACAATTACATGCAGCCCTGCAGGCCACACTTCAACATTTGCAATCAGAAGTAGGGAGCTCAACCTTCAGCCTCTGCTTTGCATGCACACATTATCGATTGTCCCCACCGGGCTAGTGAATCTTACGTGTCATAGTTAGTGTTAGTGTATATGTGTAAAGGCCCATGAGGCTAGGCCCATGAGGCCCATGTGCGGCAACTATATTGCCCACCCTTCTAGGGTTTGGAGGAATAGACAATCATTTGTTCTAACATGGTATCAAGCTAGCCTTTTTTTTTCTCTCCGATCCGGCCTCCGACGCCGCCGCCCATGGCCGACCCGGCGACCATCGCGACCTCCCTTCCGGGCGCGCGGCTTCCTCTCCCTCCATTCCTTCCCCTTCCTCTCCTACACCCCGGCGTAGTGCGGTAAGCGTCGCGGCCGTGACCACGCCCCAGGCCGCGACCGCGGGCGCCTTCGCAGCGCGGCGTTGGCGGCCCATCGCCCAGCGACCCCTCGTCGCGGGGCCTTGGGCGCCACCTCCTCGAAGCCTCCGGCGCCCTCCTCCTCCTCCTCCGGCCAGGCGGCACCCCGCCCGAGCTTCATATGACGGCGCCGCAGCCACACCGCCCAGTGTTTTGCTGCGGCCCGCGTATTTTGCGCCCGCCCAGCGGCGGCAGTGGCGCGGGCGACCCCCGCCTCGAGGGGCCTCTTCGGGGAGGGCGACGAGGCGCACGACGGCTCGCCCGGGCTTCCGTGACCCGACTCTCGCCCCACCGAACTCCATGGTGCGGTCTCTCTTCTTTCTTTGGAGCTGGTCTCGCGGCTCCCCTCGCCCATCTCTCGGCCCCGGTGGGGGTGCAGGGGATGCACCGCCCAGATGCGCCGCTCACCCCGTCGCGCGCGGGGCAAGGGTGTCATCGATGGTGCTCCGGACCCAACGCGGGCTGTCCGTGCCCTTCGCGGCAAAGGTCCAAGCGGAGGCGCGGGGGCGTGTTACGCCTGGTGCCCGCGCAGGAGCTTGGCGTGATGTCCCGATACTCTCGCCGCCAGTGGCGGCGGAGCGAGCGGTTCGCCTTTCGGTCCCTCCGTCCCCACCCGTCTTCGCGGGCACGGCGCCACTTCTTCCTCCGGCGGGCACACCCACCTCCGGTGCCCTCGCGTAGCGCCCGGCTGACCGGGATCAATGGTCGCTCACACGCACCTCAAGCCGTCGCCCGGCCCACGAGCGTCAAGAACACGGTCACCGTCAGTGCTTCGACTCCCCGCGCACACCTCCCACGCTCGTTGGCGTGATCGGTCTCCTCGCGGCCGTCGCTTCGCCATCGGCGACCCGCGTCGCCCGACATACCCCGCTGACGCGGATGCGGCGTGCGGCGCTCTCGGCAATGTCGCGACCATCTTGATCGTTGGGACCATCTCCTCGAGATCCAGGGACCGTCCGGGCTCCACGGTGCCTCTGCTTGTGGCAATCTTGGCTCGCCATCGAGGACACTTTTGGCCTTGGCCGAGGCCGATCTCTCCGTTTCGAGGCCGACTTCCGTGCCTTTGTGCGAGGGCCGTGCCACACGCCCTACACCGCCGCTCGCCCGCGCGCTGCGTCCTCTACCTCCGTGCTCGTCGTTGCCCGCCTCCTCCGGGCCAAGCGGGGTGGGGGGTGGCAGCGGTGGTCGCCCGTCGCGGGCGTGGTGGTGTGGTGGTGGTGGTGCGGGCGGGCGTATGCCGAGGCTGGCTGGACGGGGTCGTGGCGGACCCACTCGCCGCTTGCTCCACTTCCCGCCCCGGCGGTCGCCCCTGTCCCTCCTTCACCAACCCATGGGCGGGCGCATCTCCATGTGGCGTTCAAGGGCGGGCGGCGGGAACACTCGACCTCCCCCCCGGGCGGCGCCATGTACTCCACCATGGCCTCTACGCCCGACATTGGGCTCCTCCTCCGCCCTGGCCGTCTGGCGGGGGGTGGGAATCGGGCGGGCTCGCTCGGTCGCCGGCACCATGGGCGACAGCCCACGAGTGGATCGGCGACTACGGGGCTTCCTACCCACCCACTCCGGATCTTTGGTATACTCTCGAGCTCTTCGACCTCCCCACCCCTCTTGCCCTTCTTCTATCATGGTGGGGAATGGTTCTGCATCTTCAGGTCACCCTCGTGGGTTACCGCTCGGGTCCTTTTTCGTCTTTCGAATGTTCTTGTTGCTCCTCGGATGGTCCACAATCTTCTCTCTATTCGTCGGTTCACTGGCGATAACTCTTGTTACGTCGAATTTGACACTTCGGGTCTTCTTGTGAAGGATTTGGCTTCGGCGACCACTCCTCATTTGTGAGAGCACGGGACCCCTTTACACTCTAAGCCTTCCGTCTTCTGCTTTGCTCTTGCCGTGGCGCCGTCTTCTACCATCGGCACCGCCCGTTTCGGACATCCGGGCGCGGCGTTTTGGCTCGGCTTCGGTCGTAGTGCGGACATCTCTTGTACTCGTACTCATGCGAGCATCTTTGTCATGCGTGTCGGCTTCGGTGCGTCATGTTAGACTACCTTTTCTTCTTCTTCTTGGCGTGCTACGCATGCCTTTGATCTTGTACTTTGTGATGTGTGGACCTCTCTTGTACCAGAGCATTTACGGCCTCAAATATTATCCGGTGTTGGTTGATGATTTCTCCCATTACTCTTGGACTTTTCCGTTTGCGTGCTAAGTGCGAGGCGTTTCCCACCCTCCTCCACTTCTTTGCACGGGTGTCCGCTCGGTTCGGTCTCACCGTCAAGGCCGTCCAAAGGCGACAACGGGCGTGAGTTCGATAACAAACGCCCTCGTTCTTTCTTCCTCTCTCGGGGTGTTCAATTTGCGCATGTCTTGTCCGTATACCTCTTCCCGAGCGGCGGCAAGGCTCGGCGGATGATCCGCACCACCGAACGATGTCATCGCACTCTTCTTCTTCGGGCCTCTGCCCCTTGCGGCACGGGCGAGAGCCTTCACACCGCCACCCACCTACTCAACCGCCTTCCGTCCCCTTTGCTTGTCCCTGCTCCCCTCCCACACCACGCCCTCCGGTTCCCCTCCTACTTATGATCACCTCCGTGTCTTCGGGTGTGTCGTTACCCAAACATTGCCGCACTTATTTCCTCACAAGTTGGGCGCCCGGGCCGACCCGGTGTGTGTTCCTAGGCTACTCCCTCACCACCATAAGGGGTACGCTACGACCTTTCCTCCCAGGAAGTCCTCATCTCAAGACGTTGTCTTCGACGAGTCGGATTTCCCCCTACTCCACTTCTTCCACACCTTCCACCCCGCCGGAATTTGAGTCCCTATTTGCCGACCGGTGGTTCAGCCACCGCCACCTTCCGGCCTCTTTCTACAGGTACTCGGGCTCGCCGCGCCACGCGCGTCCCGGAGCCCCCGGCCACTGCGCCGCCGCGGCCCGACCCCCCGTGCGCCACGGCGCGGCCGGAGCCCGGCTCGCGCCCACAGCGGCCCGAGCCCGTGCCAGTGCCACGCGCCCCGGAGCCGCCTGCGCCACGCCGCGCCCCCGGCTTCCGTTTGCGCCGCGGCGGCACTGAGGCCCGTTTGCGCCGCACGCGCGCTCCGGCGCTTCAGCGCGTTCCTGTTCGCATGGCCGGGACCCAGCGTGGCGGCCGGCCGTAGTGTCACGCTTCGTCGCGACCCGGCGCCCGGTGCCTCTCGACCGGCTCGGCCCTCCACCGCCTCCACCGGCCGGTCGTGGTTCTGCGGTCTACCACCGCGAATCGTTGTGCGACCCGTCACACTCACCCAGATGGTGACTCGCCATGCGGGCGGGGGGTTCTCGAATCTGCTTTGACCCTCCACCGAGCGATCCGCCGGGTCTCTCCGATTCCTACCTCATCCTTGCATTGGCGGATCCTAGCGGCGGCGTAGCGATGGAAGAGGAGCATGAGGCTCTTCTTGCCAACCGGGGGGACGTGGGACCTTGTGCGGCGTCCGTCCTGGTGGCAATGTGGTCTGAGGCAAGTGGATGCGGACGCATAAGCGTCGTCTTGGCCGACGGAAGCTGCTACAAGGCTCGGCCCCGGGTACTGGAGGCTTTACCCGGCGCCGGGGGTTGATTATGATGAGACCTTGATCCGGTGGTCAAGCTTTGCTTCGGTGCGCCTGATCCTCTCACTTGCTCGCTCTTGGCGGTTCATCATTTCGATGTCAAGAATGCATTTCTCCATGGCACCTTATGCGGAAACGGTATCTTTGCGATCGGCCCGGCGGGGTTTGTCGATTCGATCGGCGATCACGATGCTGCGGCTCAACAAGTCACTCTATGGTTTGAAGCGGGCTCCTCGTGCTTGGTAGGTGGCAAACCGAGGTACCAAGTAACGAGGAGCCTGCTTCAAACCATAGAGTGACTTGTTGAGCCGGCGGACCAGATCGGTGGAATCGACAAACCCATTCGGGCCGGCGTTATCTTGTCTCGGATTAAGGTGCCATGGAGAAATGCATTCTTGTCGGTGATGGGCGGCCAGAGCGAGAGAGCAAATGAGAAGCGCGCCTTTGAGCGGCTTTGACCACTGACCGAAGGTCTCATCATAATCAACCCCGGGCGCCCGGGTAAAACCTCTCGAAAGTACCTGGGAGCCTTGTAGAACCAAGTCGACACTTTCTGTTTGTCTATCGCCCACGGCACAGGGGCGCCTACACTGGCTACTCTATGTTGATGACATTGTCCTCCACGACCTCCGATACGGCTTCTCCGGCGTGTCATATCGGCCTTGCGGCGGGAGTTTGCCATGAAGGATCTTGGTCACTTCACCACTTCACGGGGGGTTCGCGTGGAGGACTCGCCCGCCGGGGTTGTTCTGCACCAACGGCGGTATGCTACGGACATTCTCGGCGAGCCGAGATGACGGCGTGTCACCCCCGTGCTACTCGGTTGATACTCGGCGAAGCTTCTGGCGATGAAGGCGACCTGTGTGGCGGATCCCCGGGCTTCCGGAGTTTGGGCGGTGCCCTTGCGGTACCTCACCTTCACCGGGCGACATTGCTTACGCCGTTCGGTAGATCTGTCTTCATGCATGATCCACGGGCGCCCCCATCTTCTGCTGCGATGAAGCGCCTTCTCGCTATATTAGGTAGCCTTTGTTGACTCACGGCTTTGATGCTCTTGCCGGTCTCCCTCCCCGAGCTCATTCGTCTACACTTGTATTTGGGCGAGGTTGTCAGGCACTTTCGCCGCTCTACCTCCGGGTATGCCGTCTTCCTTGGCGGCAACCTCGTCTCTGGTCATCAGCGGCGGCCGGTTGTCTCCAGCTCGGTGCGGAGGCGGAGTCGCCGGGCATTGCTAGCGGTGTGGCGGAGGCCTCGGCCGTCGACTCTTGGCCGAGCTTCATAGCCCGACAAAGACCACACTTGTCTCTTGTGACAGCGTCGGCGCCGTCTACCTCTCCACCAACCCCCGTTCGGCATCGTGGACCCGAAGCATGTGGAGATCGACTTGCACTTTGTCCGGAGACTTGGTTTGCCATCGCGCCATTTGTTCGGAGTTCTCCATAATCGACCACCTCGAGTTCGACATCTTCACCAGAGTGCGCCCTCATCGACCTTCTCAAGTTCCGATCCGACCTCAGCGTCGCCCGGTGGCTAGTTGTGACTAGCGAGGGGGCCCCGTGTGTGTTGATTTCTCTCATGTCGGTCTTGATCTCCGGCTGCGCCCATTAGTTCGGGCTAGCGGGGGTGTTAGTGTATATGTGTAAAGGCCCATGAGGCTAGGCCCATGAGGCCCATGTACGGCAACTATATTGCCCACCCTTCTAGGGTTTGGAGGAATAGACAATCACTGTTCTAACAGTTAGGATAAACATAAACTCAACCAGGCTGGTAGCTGGCCTTAAGCCGTGGGTGGCGATTTTTTTTTGGGAATGGTAGAGTTAACACTTAACACCGCTAACCAACTAATGTCAATGTAAATCTCCATTTTTGAATCGAGATGGTTTTTTTTGTGTGATATATGGATTACTGTCTCTGTTCTCATCTTTGCAGGTGCCACAGTTTTATTTTGGATGACATGATTGAATCTGAACTTGGAGGTTCTTGCAATATAGTTTGCACACAGCCCCGACGGATAGCGTAATGCGATCACGGTGCAGTTCTTTATCTTCTCTTCCAGGAGATCATCATCATAAAATTGATAATGGTATTATGAAAAGTTGCATGCCTTATTAATGAAATCATTGCAATGCTATATATTGAATCTCACATTGCAACTTTTGAAATATTGCATTATCGAGGGAGACCATTTCTTGTGATCTCTTTTCTATATTTGCTAAAGCTTCAAACTTAACCTTTTACATGATCACAAACCACTCCATATCTTTATTTGATCAAACAGATATTGTCAAATATAACTTGGATTGGTCTATGTATAGGCTATTTCTGTGGCGAAAAGAGTATCGATGAAAGGTGTGAATCATCACCTGGATCGAAGGATTCACTGGTTGGATATCAAGTTCGATCTGGATAGTGCACGGTCTGTCCCCCACCCCCCTCGTTATTTCACCTCTTTTTACCTTTAAGGTTCATATCTATTAACATATATGTGTGTGTGTATACCACAGTAGGGGTTTACCCATAATGTTTTCTATTGTTTTTAGGAATGAGAGGACAAAGCTTTTTGTTCTGCACTACTGGTATCCTTCTCAGAAAACTATCTGTAAGTAGTGCCTTCATATGCATAATAGTTAACATTTGATGCATTTTTAAAATCACATATAAAGGTGATATTAGTTTTTCATTGGTCTGATATGGTCAAAGTGAAGCTGCCTTTCCTCTATATAAGCCTTTCAGCTAATGAAAAGAAGGGATCCAGTTTCAGATCATGCCTTAATAGTTGCTAGAATATGATTTGTTATACATGCTATATGTTTCAGGGAAACAGAGACTTGAGTGATGTTACTCATGTTGTTGTAGATGAAGTACATGAACGCATACAATTTTGGTATGTATTCATGAGTTTTATCCTTTCTCTTGTTACAAAATGTCTAATATGTTCCTGTGCTGGAAGAGGTACTTGAGCGATTTTTATTTCTCCCTTCAGAGTGACTTCCTGCTTATTGTTCTTAAGAATCTTGTTGAGAAACGCCCAATCAACAAGGAAGGAGGTTGAAAGTGATTCTCATGTAAAATTCTCCCCTTAGGTTTAATACTTTTACTACTTATATAAATTTTGCATTCACTTTCTTACTGTTATACCCTTAATTAGGTCTGCAACGGTTGATTCAAGCCTATTTGCACGATATTTTGGAGAATGCCCCGTGATTAGTGTTGAAGGAAGAACACATCCAGTGTCAACTCACTTCCTTGAGGATGTTTATGAGAAAATGGAGTACTGTCTTGCATTGGATTCTCCTGCATCAGGAGCATACTTTGCACAGCATGGGGAAAAGGTTTCATATTCCCAATTCTTTTTCTCAAATACGCAGGACAGCTCACAATAGATAGAGTGCTTATTACTGTTTCACTTTCATTTGGATAGATAAATCTTGTATATATCCCTATTCCTCATTATATTTGTAGATATAGGCTTTTTTCTTTTGGTCTTCCTCTGTGTTCTACACTTATATACAAAAGTATGAAAAGTCTTGTTGGTCCTGCAACTGCAACTTCTTTTCCAATAAAGTTATAGTTAAGTTGGGGTTTCCCTGTTTGATACATAGTGCTACCTTAGGGGAAATGTTTTTTTTTTTTTAAAAAAAAGAATGGTATGTTCTGTCGCTGCCCTTCATATATCCTAAGAGCTAACCAGTTCACATCCATTATACTAGGCCCTGTTTGGCACAGTTTCATCTCTGAGGTCCATGCGAGATTCGTAGATCATAGGATAAAATAAAGTGGTTTCATCCAAAGTAATAACTCAATTGTTCAACCAAATACTCTCAGTGTGCCCACAGCTCCAGCCCCAAGAATTTCTGGAGCTAGGGATGAGTAGCTTCAAAGAAACCTTGGAGCTGAGCTGTGCCAAAAAGCATTTTGCGTATCTGATCATTAATGCTATCTTTAATGATTTAATCTGTTTGACTCTGCTCCAGTGGAAGCATGCTAGCAGCTCAGTGAATAACCGACGAGGAATGAAGAACCTTGTCTTATCCTCATGGGGCGATGAGTCAACCCCTTTCCGAAGGCTATGTTAACCCTCATTATATTTCTGATTTCTATAAGTCATATAATGAGAGAACCAACCAAAATCTAGTGAGTTCCATTATTTGATCCATATGTATGGCATCCTTCTGCTATAATAACGTTTTTGTTCTGATTGAGTCTTCTGTTGTTAACACAGAAACGCTTGAATGAAGATGTGATTGATTTTGATCTATTGGAAGACTTGATATGCTATATTGATGAGAACTGCCCTCCGGTGCTATTCTTGTTTTTCTTCCTGTAAGTTTATGATGACACCACATCAGCTTAGTGCTTTGTTTGCTAATATATATCTTAGTCCTTTTCTTCCATTGATGCTGCTACAGGGAGTTGCCGAGATTGACTTATTGATTGATAGATTATCTGCTTCAGTTCGATTTGGAGGGGCATCATCTGATTGGATCCTTCCTTTTACATTCACTACTTGGACCCTCTGATCAAAGGAAAGTGTTCCAGTCTCCACATGATAACTTCCGCAAGGTGATTGTGCCACTCCTGTCCTTACGGACTGACACCTACATACTGCATCTTACTTCATGTTGTGTTGCAGGTTATTATTGCCACAGACATAGCAGAGACCAGCATTACAATTGATGATGTAATATATGTAGTTGATACTGGAAAGCACAAGGAGAACCGTTATAATCCACGCAAGGTCAGTTTTCTTTTATTTCCCTAATATTTTCCTAAGGATTTCTGTATTCTAGTAGTTTTTATGGCTTGAATGCTGTACTTCAGATTTACTGAATGAGCACTTGTAAATATTTCCATGATAATGCTGTGGTTAACATTGTTTGCCGAAACAATGTTTTACGGGTTAGATATTAAAGATTTTTGGGTGAGTCCTTGAGTAGTTTGTACAAAAAAAATACAAGGTGATCCCAATTCCTATGTCGCCAAGTTCCTGTGTTACATTACATGAGAGATTTTTTTTACGAGGAAGGGACACAATTGTTCCTGTGACAAGGAATGCAATGCCGTTTAGTGTTCCTGGTGACTCTGGCTGATATATTAGAATTAAATAAAGGCACAACACTAGCTGATCCATATAACACTCCAAAATTCCCCTCAGGTCCCTAAACCATCTTTTCAGGTTTCATTTTATTCAGTGATGCTTGCACTTCCAGACTCTCATTTTCTACTTGTTCTTCTGGAGCTGTAACCAATAGATTTTGCTGCTTGTATTAGACTTCCATAAGAACAACATTGGCCCACTATAGAAAAAAGAAGTTGTAAATGAACAACATAGGCTAGTGCTTGATGTCTTGACACTAAGTGGAATTCATAGTTATAGTCTTTTACCATGCGCGTACCACATTGTGTTCAGCTCATGTTTTTGTTACACACTTGAACTTTAATATTCACTATCCCAAGAGCCCCAAAGTAAAATGCACATGGTGCTCAATATGATTGTTAACTTAGTTTGACAGTTCTAGTTTTTTGTACATGAGTTCTTGTTGCTTCCTCATGCATCTGTTGACATAATTTAAGTTATGAAACAATATAATCTTAGAAGTTGCAATAATGAGCATTGATTTTAGATATATTATAAAAGTTAATTCTATTATCTTTGCAGAAAATGTCAAGCATAGTTGAAGATTGGATTTCTCGTGCAAATGCAAAACAGAGACGGGGTAGGGCTGGTCGTGTGAAGCCTGGTTTATGTTTCTGTTTGTATACAAGGCATCGGGTTTGAAAACATCATGCGGCCATTTCAGGTTACCACTGGCGTTAGAGCTATATATATTTTCCTAATGTTCCTTATTCTGCACTAATATATATTCCAGTTATCTTTCATGGAACCTTGACCTTTTCAATATTTATTATATGGTGACTTATTTTTTTTCTTATAAGCTTTTCTGTGTCCTTGTTTGCTATCTCACCCCGCTAATCCATCTCCAAATATATCTATCAAATTCTTTTAGGGCAATTATAACAATCGATTGCAATTTGCAAACCCTCATTCTCTGCTTATGTAGTAGTAATTTGTAAGATACGAAAAAATATGCTTTTTCTATGACACAAATGAGCTAGTTAATATCATTGGCCAAGGCTATCAAGATTTTCCTAAATAGGACATATAGTCTTTGGGAATTTATATTCACTCTACATGCTTGAAGGTGCCTGAGATGCTACGGATGCCTTTGACTGAGCTGTGCCTGCAAATAAAATCACTTCATCTTGGTGACATCAAATCCTTCCTGCTAAAGGTACATTTCTCTCTGCTTTTCACCATTTACTTTTGATCTCATCACATTCTATGCAATATCCGCAACTTTTGCAAGAAAGGTTGAGTTCATGTGCACCCTTTTGTAGAGTCTGTACAAGGTACTTAGTAGTCTTGCTGTTATACATGTCATTCCTTGTTATCACATATTATTTTGTTTTGCTCCAGGCTGTAGAGCCCCCTAATGAAGAAGCTATTTCCTCTGCAGTTGACTTGTTATACAAGGTTGTGTTCTCTCTTTGTTTATTAACCCATTGTAGATGTATGCATGTGAGAAGCATAAGTATGCATGGAAATCTTGGCTTTTCTTTCGGTAGTTCTCTGATCTCAACCAAACTCTATGGCTATATATGCTGCTATTGTTTTCTCTAGGTTGGAGCATTTGAAGGACATGAAGAGTTGTCACCTCTTGGGTATCATCTGGCAAAACTGCCTGTTGATGTTTTGATTGGAAAGGTGCGGCTAAAGCCTAAAATATAGTTTACTCACTCTTTTGTTTCTCGACGAGTATGCATGAGAGCTGCAAGTACAGCGCACCCAAAAACATATGGCACACCCCACGCACAGCGAGTATGCATGAGAGCTGCAAGTACAACGTACCCAAAAAACAAATGGGACACCCCACGCACAGCTGCATGTATTAGAGAGTAACAATCGTTCCTGTTTCTTCAAAGAACACGATCCGATGACATTTAATCAAATGTTCTACCTGGCTGCTATCTCTAATCGGGCTAGCCCCTTGGCACCAGCATTGAACCAAAGCTGAGTCTAATTTAGTAGATTGATCGAGGAATGGGATACAATACAGCAGATAGATCAGCTAACTTGCCCTCCCTATGGAGGCTTTGAGGCGATTCTTAGATCTATTTCTGCTTGCCCAACATATACCTCATGGCTGTCTTTATAGGCTAGGCACCTAACAAACATGCTAACAGATCTTACCTATGGAAACTAGCAAATCAATTCTATCTGCTAACAAATCTGAACTAATCAGGGCCAGGACCGACCTACTTGCCATAACAGAACCTCCTCAGGGATATTCCTAAACACAAACTGCATGTTGGGAACAGCTCCATTAAACACACAATCATTATTATGTTTCCTAATCCAAGCACCGAGGGTAACAGCGAATTCAAGCCATGCTTGAAGTCCTTGGGGAAGGAAGAAACGATCTGTATCCACCAGTCAAAGAATCCCTTCATCTGGGAAGGATGAGAAATCTGGTAGTCTGTTAGATGTATATATTGTGCATGTATTTAGACATTAGTGTAGGGTGATAGTGCTATCTGCACTTTCTACTAATATGTGGCCCTTTTGGCACTGCAATAGAGCTGATTTGATATTCCTAACATGGTACCAAAGCTCTAGGGTTAGGATCAATCCTCACCTGGCTGCCGTTGCATACTGATATTCTGATTCATTTTTCATATGCGGCTGCAGATGATGCTTTATGGTGCTATCTTCGGTTGTTTATCACCAATTCTGTCTGTTGCTGCTTTTCTGAGTTATAAATCTCCATTTCTCTCCCCAAAAGATGAGGTATTATGTGACTTCAATGATGACCAATTTATGCAACCTATATGTGCCCTGACATTTCATGAACTTTTTTATATATACTACAGAAGCAAAACGTGGAGAAAGCAAAAGCCACATTATTGAGTGAGAACCTTGATGGATCTGCTTCTGTAACAGATAATAAACAATCAGATCACTTGCTATTGGTAATTGCCTATGACAAATGGTCCCGGATACTGCTGCAGGTCATAAACTACTTTTTTTTTGTAATACACCTTTTCTATTATTTGGTAGCTTTTGGTGTGTATCTGGCATTATATTGCTTTATGCTAATTTTTTTCTTTGTACGTGATTTGTGTAGTTGGTAGATTATATTATGAAACTGCTGCTGGCAGGATTTCTAATAAGCTGATTTATGAATTTCAGAATGGTGCTAAATCGGCTCGTCAGTTTTGCCATTCATTCTACTTGAATAATACTGTTATGCACATGATCAGGTTCATTTCCTCAGAAGTTAATTCTGTTTTTTATATATAGAAGAATGATTTTTATTATCTATATTCCTCAGAAGATATATGAATGTGCTCAGGAACTTCTTTTAAGACATCTGCTGCCATTAGATATTGGATCCTGCACTTTTTATTTTTATTTTATTTTTGGAGATTAGTTAACCACACCTTTTTTTTTATTGAAACCCATCTGAATGTTTTTTAATGTCATTATATCTTTGCACTTTATGCATGCCTTAAATGGTTATGGTACATAACCTGCAGTTTAGCTAGTATGTGGACCATGTGTTGATAAGCATAGGCTCGTAAATCATAACATAAGAAACCCAATTATTGGTTGGGAAAGTTGCAGTTCCGTTGCATTAATTATGGGAATATCATTTTGAGTAGCTAGTTGGTACTGATTCTGTGGAAGCAATCGGTAGATTTTCTTTTTTGTTATATGTTGTTATTCCTTACAGACAGATCTCTCATATTGAAAAATGAAGTCGATTCAGCAGCTACTTCTGGCCACCATTAGTTATGAAAATATGTTAAAAGTTTTCCATTAAAAATGTAGAAGTGACAAATTCTCATGTGATATATTTATACATTACAGGTATTTAATCAGGTTAATTTTCTTTACATTTACAGGGACATGCGCCTTCAGTTTGGTACATTGTTAGCAGACATTGGACTTATAGATCTTCCTAAAGATACTCTGGTATGTCTATTTAAGAGAATTGACCTAGAAGCCCCTAAACCTGTAAAGTACCTCTTAGGCCCCTAAGCACGACTCATGTAAAGTACTCTTTTATTGGGATGGGTTAAGAGCAAGTCTGTTCTCTCCCCTTCCTCCCCTCAGACAGAAAACATAACAAACTTTTAGAACTATCCATGTACTGATTTACTAATTTATCATAGATATTATGTTCAATCCACTTCTTCCCATAATTCTCTACACTACCTTAGGGGCTACCTATTAAAAGAAACTGACAGGTTTGTAGCCAATGACGTGCTAAGCTACTTCAGTTTTATGAGTATATCATATTACCTCTTTGAATATTTTGCAAATACTTTTTCTTAATCTGAATGGAAACACATTAAAGTCAATCTTCAGATGAGAATTGTTTTTCCTATTTCCAGAGGCCTAAGGAGGGAGTAGGAAAAATAATCTCGAGAGCTGGTTTTCTAATATGTCTCTTCCATTCAATACATATGCTCGCTGCACCAAAGTTATTAAGGTAACACTAGCATTTGCTAGCCCTTGTAAACTATTCATTCCCTTGATGAATTTGGAAAAATGTTGATTCTGTAATGGTATTGCAGTCCTGTTAACCAAATGACTATACATCTTCATGTTTATTTTGCAAATAGTGATCAGGTCTAGTGTACCAGAACTTACAAATGAATGCAGTTGTAGTGCAAATTTAAAGCTCACGTACATTAGATAGGAATGGAATGACTTTAGTTCTTGTTTTTGGTTTTGGTTTGGATGAGCCTAGAATAATTTCCCCTTTTGGCTACTTTTGGATATGTACCAGGTATATTCAGCCATGTAACCATGATGGTAGAATTATCTGTTAGTGTTGCTTGTTCGAAAGTGTTGTGGATTTTATTAGGGTTGAGGGAGAGATCGCTGTGAGGCCTCAGCCCACATCTGAGGACGAAAGTGGTTTTCCTTCGTAATTCTTCCTAGTACACGATGCACTATGAGACCCATTCACAAAGTCAACCGTAGGTAACAATAACAACCTAACCAATCTACTAGCTTAATAATTAATAAGAAACTAAACAGGCTAATGATGGTAGATGGCTTATCAAGCTGTAGATGCTGGGATAGTGAGACCGATGCTGGTGTCTAACAAAATTATAACATGCACCATTATGCATATCACATTGTTTTTTTTTCACTTTGTAAATGGATATGATGTCAGCAAATTTTAAAGAAATTTCTTACAAGCCTTTTGTGTTGTGCAGTCGGTTATGTGTGCAGGTCTATACCCAAATGTTGCAGCATCTCTAGAGGGTGTTGATCCTGGAGCTCTTGGTGGAAGAAAGCCATCTGATGTTCTGTTCAGTAAGGACCGTCCTAGATGGTATGATGGAAGGCGAGAAGTCCATATACATCCATCATCTGTTAACCACAGCTTGAAAGCTGTTCAATATCCATTTTTGGTGTTTCTTGAAAAGGTACATGCATGTCTTTTCTTTTGTCCCCACAAGGTGATATGCATTTGAGGTGTATCTTTGTGCACCCTGCGAGATGCACATGCTTCTGATAAATGGGTATAGGTATTCGAGGGCTTCAATTATCACTTGTTTATTAGAGAAGTTTGTTATGCATTTGATATGTCTTCTATTTGTATGGATTTTGTGCCAGATGTTATCAATGAAAAATACTAAATCCGTTCCAAATTATAAGACGTTTTGGCTTTTCTAGATGCATTGCTTTTACTATGTATCTAGACATAGTGTTTATCTATGTGCATGACAAATACAACGTATCTAGAAAAGCCAAAACGTAATTTGGAACGGAGGGAGTAATCTAGATGTTACCTTCCCTTCCAGATTTTGCATAAGATTGTATACTTGATGTAGAGGAAATTTGCTTATCCATATTTAGTCACTTATTCACTATCCAATTTGGGAAATCCATATGGATATATACTTCCTATTGTAGTGTATAGGATTGTGGTCACCAGACCAAGATGAATTCAAATTATCAATCTCTGATGTTAACACGTTTGTTATTCTTCTACCTCTGTTCCTTATTTTCAGGTTGAGACAACCAAGGTGTTCTTACGTGATACTTGCGTCATCTCCCCATACTCACTTCTTTTTGTTTGGCGGTTCCATGGTAATCCAGCATCAGGTACTTCACCTCTCATCAAACACTAGACTACTGGACCTCATCCTATCTCTGTAGAAGGCACTTGAGTTGACAGGATCTTAATTTTCTGATTCTTTTGGACAAGAGTTTGTCCATATGACTTTTCTGGTGACAGTAGAGGGTGGTGGGTGATCCTTTTCTAGGGCCTCCTGTTTTTGCATATGTGGTAGTTGTAGTGTGGTGCAATTGTTCTAATTTACTTTTTTGTAGTGCGTCGTGTGGTGTGTTTTGAGTTTCTGTGCATAGTGTTGCACATATGATACTGAATGAAATGACACACAACTGTCCTGCACGCCTTCGAGTAAAAAAAAGTCAGAAAATGTATTCTATCATCTATGTGAAAACTCAGTAGCATATATGAAAAAATCAGGACTGCATTAAGAAGAGGGTATACTTTAGGTATTTTGTTTTGACTCCAGGTCTATGTGGATCAGATAGAGTACCCTTTTTTTAATGTTTGGAGGGGCACTTGGAAAACTCGTGACGTTGATATAATATATGATACCTGAATTTTCAGAAGGGAACTGATTGTCTTTGTTCCAGACAGGAGTGGTTATTATAGATGGATGGTTGAGGCTTTCTGCTGCTGCACAGACTGCTGTTTTATTCAAGCAACTTCGGATAACTCTTGATGCTGTTCTAAAAGAACTGACAAGAAAACCAGAGGTACAGTGTATTTTCCTGTTGTTGAACATGCAAGAATGGCTTGCTGATGTAATGGAAATGCTTGCACCTGCAGCCTCTCTTGCCCATATCCGCATGCAGTTGCTTTTTTTTCTGTTCACTGTATCATATAAATGTATAGCTTTCTTTGTACAAAACCTGCTTGACATCACAGAAGAGAAGATCTGTGGTACAACTATAACAACTCCCCTTTTCTAATTACCTTGTCTGATTGTCTTATTTCAGATGGCAACTTTTTTGTTGACAATGAAGTGGTCAGGTCCATCATTCATTTATTGTTAGAAGAAGACAAGGCTCAATAAACATGAATTCATGGTAATTCTATTGATATTTTTTTTTCAGCTATACTTCACTTTGAGAAATGAACTTGGAGCAGCAATGTTGGATCATCAGTTGGAATAACCATCACCTACTTGAATATAGGTCACTAGAATTTTCATGGAAAACATTTCCTAAGAATTTTTGAAGGATTACATGGAATACTTGATGTAAAAAAGAATGATCTGATGGCATCTATCTGACAATAAAAAAAAATCTAGCAATTCCCATGATTAACATTTTGATTCATTATATGTAGCATGCTTCACATTTTAACTGATTATATGCTGTTATTTCCCAATTTCCAGTATAGTTTCAATGCCTAATTTCTGTTATTCTACACTAGGTCATCGAATTATATTCTAGACAAAGCTGGAATTGTAGCAGAATCAGCTGAAGGACTTTTGGGAGCACATTATGGACCCAAGATTTAAGTTGCATATGACCAAGTACAATTCATGTGCTTGCATTGGCAGCTGCATAGCTTTTCTTTGGTAGGGAAAGTTGTATGATTGCCTGCTTCAATCATTATACTGCATATCTCAATAATAATAATTATTGTTGGTATCATCTGCTTCGTAGTTTCATTATTATCTGATAATTTAACTGGCCAATGAGGTTAATATTTTGTAAGCATATCCGTGTGATCTTATGATTTCTTCTTGCATGATTCAAAAGATATGAGAAATTGTGGGTTGGCATCTTGTCCATTTTATTTGTTATATATATTGGGTGTCTTAATGGAGCCATCAAAAACAGGACACACAGCCATTCGTCATTGAGAGACTAGAACCACTTTAACAGTGGTTCTATTGAAACAAAGTTTGAAACAATGTTCTGAGTTTCAGATGTCAAATAATGGTAGAAAACATGGTGTCTAGTATGTAAGTTTGAAGAATGCTTTTCAGCTACTCTTCTTGCTTCTAATTTACAGCTTGATATCCAGATGCGGCATTTTTAGGAATAATGACGATATTCAGTTGCTTCAACATATAATTTTTGAACTTGGCCATTTTAATATTTTCTGTCATGTCATTCTGTGTAGGCTTTGGATCAATATTGCCTCTTGCCGTTGTGCACGTTCCCACAGAGTCTGCACATCATTCTTATTGCACAATGTGGCTGATTGGTAATGGGGAAGCTGCAAAGCGGGAAAGGAGGTTTGCTATATATTGATGCTATGCTTGTTTTTATATGGAAGGAGTTTGTGTCAATCTAGTAATAGTGTAATACCCTTATCCCAAATTTGGAGCTTACATGTATCAAAATACAGAGCAGTTAAAACTCAAAATCCTGAATTGTAGTCAATTTTCCATCTGAAAAATGAAAATTGAAAATCCATTTGCATATATGAAATTGTAGAAAATACTATTATAGATGGCGATTAGTGATGATGAGAGTTGTATTAGGATTCCTGATATTTAGCGTTGCACTTGTTGCATTTCCTATAGTACTGACCCATTCTAGAGACAATTGTAATTGAAGAATTTTGGAATCCAACCATACATGCGTCTTGTACTGAAGCACTGTTGTTCGAATTTTCCATGCTTAATTATGACCAAAGTTATCAGTACTGTAAAAAGGTGACTGTAGTACAGCTTGGTAGGTATAGGACGAATGTTACTTGGATTCTAGAACTGTGGATCAAATGATCAATAAATAGAATAGAATATGATCAACGCGGACCCTTATCGTGGATCTGTTTACAATGATGCATGACAATCTGGCCCTTGGACTTTCAAGTTTCCGTGACAGGTGCTTAATTTTATCATCAAAAGAACATCGTGTACTACTGTTGCAGTGAAATACAAAATGTTGTATGCATAACGAGTTCGATCGGCCTCGCTCTAGACCCTTTCAAAGTTGTAGAGGTGGCACGAACCAACTATTCTTTGAGCTCCTATTCTTTTCTCTGACCTTTCCCTTGCCTTGCCTACCCTTTGTAATGTGTATGTATCCTTGTGCCAATGGGTCGTCAATTCGTCAGGCTGTTACGCCGCCTCCTGCACGCTGGAGTTTGGAACCAGCTACGACGTTTTCCATCATCACGTCAGGAATACACACCTGCCAAGCGAAGTAGCCAAACGTCCCGAAACCGCGGAATGTAAACAAAAGGCTAGAGCGAACAGAATGATCCAACTGTCGCAAATGTGTAGGACCAGCCATAGTTTCTACTTTCTAGAACGGAGGGGCAGTGCGACCGGCGGACCTCAGCGATGGTGGGTAGGTAGTCTATCCGGTGGACTCGGGTGTCTCCATCTCCGGGATGCCCTTTTTAGCTCCTTTTCTTGGTCACAGATGCCCCTCTATGCTGGAAGAAACCATGCCCTTTCGGCTTTCGCGCAAAGGGTCCACTACCTTCCTTTCGTGGCATCTTCTTGCCGGCGCCTTTCTTCCAATCAGCAATTCAGCAGCCACACACCTTTTCCACAAATTTTACCGGTTCCACACCCATGTCCAAACACACAAAGTCAAGTCCACAGAACGTATGCTCAAATGGCCTTGACGTATACGATGATGCCCAGGTCAAATATATACCATCTTGTGCCAACTTAGAAGCGAATCCAGAGTCCGAAGAACCGAATTAAGCCGTATAGAAATTGTACCCATCGAGGTTCGTTTGTCCTGGTTGCTAATATAGTCCCCAACTTGCGCTGGCAAACCAGAGACTTCAGTGTAAAAGCATACCTTCTACTTCCAGCACGGAAAAGATGCCATCCAAAGCATACATACGACACCACAGTACGTACACCTGCGTCGTATAAACCAGACTAGTATATTCTGCATTATATTAGCCCCCCAGATTATATTGTTTTTTAACACTATCTTTGAACAATGTTTCCATGTAAGGCTAGGGAGTGGTGGCCTGGTGCCGGTGGACAGGAAGATCCTCCTTGCATAAAACAAAGAGTTGGCAGCCAACGAATGGAACGTTCTCCCTCCCCCACCCCGGCATATCCTATCCTTGGAATCCAAGGCCACGTCGCCGGGAACAAGCCAAAACGCATATGGGAAGCATTTCTTGCATCCAAAGCTACACGCTATTCCTTCTTTCTCCTCTTGCCAAGATCTCCTAGATTCCTTTGCTTTGCTTGCTGCTGGCTCTTGTGTGTGTATATATATAGCTCTCGCCGTACCCTCCTCCCTCCCTCCCTTCCGATCCCCATCATCGTCATCCTCGCCGTCGCCGTACGTCGGCCATTTTGGTGCGAGGAGCTTAGCTAGCAACTGTGAGGATCGTGTCGGTAGGTACTATATACGCTGGAAGGTGTATAGTAGATGAACCTGACGTTGAGTCTAGCCATCAATGGCGGCACCGGCACGACGACCAAGAAGCGCAAGCTGCTACTGCGGGACAGCGTCGTCGTCGTCGATGATGACGACGTGATGAGCGGCTGCGATGGTGGAGACCACAGCAGGGTCGTCAGGCTTCTACAGGCCAGGGAAAGGATGATGGCCAAGCTGGAGGCCGCCGCCGACGATCCGAGGGTGGCCGCACCACCAGCTACCGATGACGGTAGCGGCGCCGGTGGCCTGCGGCTCATGCATTTGCTTCTCTCGTCGGTGGCCGCGGCCGAGTCCGGTGACGCGCACGCCGCCGCCGCGGCGCTGCACGAGGTCTACCGGCGCGCGTCGTCCCGCGGCGCCGACCCCGCGCAGCGCGTCGCGGCCTACTTCGCGGACGCGCTGGCGTCGTCGTCGAGGCTGATCGTCCGGTCGTCGTCGTCGTCGCCCGCGGCCTCGCCGATGCCGACGCGCGCCGAGCGGTTCCTGGCGTACACCATGTTCTACCAGGCGTCCCCGATCTACCAGCTTGCGCACTTCACGGCGAACCAGGCGATCGTGGAGGCGTTCGAGAGCGGCGGACGCCGGCGCCTCCACGTCGTCGACTTCGACGTGTCGTACGGCTTCCAGTGGCCCTCCCCTGATCCAGTCCCTGTCGGACGCCGCCGGCGCGGCGAGCTCGACGAGCACGGCTACGAGCACCAGCAGCTCACACGACAGCGACTCTGCCGGCGAACCGGTTTCCCTGCGAATCACCGGCCTCGGCACGAGCCCCGACGAGCTGAGACAGACGGAGGCGCGGCTGGTGCGGTTCGCGAGCGGGTGTCCCAACCTAAGGTTCGAGTTCGAGGGCATCGTGGACGATGGTCGTCACCGCCATGAACGCATCAAGGTCGACGACGACGCGACCGTGGTCGTCAACCTGGTGTTCCCGTCGTCGTCAGCACAGAGCTCGACGAGAGACGAAGCGTGCAGCAGCGCGTTGGCTCGCATCCGCTCCCTGAATCCTTCCTGGTGTTCTTGGTAGAGAAAGACGGCGGCGGCGGCGGTGGCAATGGCAATGCCACGTCGAGAGGACGCCGCTCATCAAGCGTGCTCCCGCCGTTCACGGCCAGCCTCCGGTACTTCGCGGCGTTGTTCGACTCGCTACACGAGTGCCTCCCGGCCGATAGCGCCGAGAGGCTCGCCATCGAGAGGAACCACCTCGGCACGGAGATCAGCGACGCCATGGCTTCTTTAGACGACTACAACAACTACTATGGTGGCGGCGGCGGCGGCGGCGATGATGATCATCACATGGCCGCAGCAGAGCCGAGCAGCTGGAAGAAGATGATGGAGCGCGCGGGGTTCGAGGCCGTGGAGCTGAGCTCACGGACGGTGAGCCAGGCGAAGCTGCTGCTGAAGATGAAGAGCGGCGGCGGTGGCGGGTTCCGGGTTATGGAGAGCGAAGGTGGCAGGGCCATGTCGCTGGAGTGGCGAGACAGGGCGCAGCTGATCACCGCCACCGGGTGGCGGCGCCGCCGCCGATCGATGATCAACAAGCAGGCGTCCAGCTAGTACGTAACATATATGGTGGGGAAATGAAGTCCGAGATGATCGATCCGCAGTTCTTCATGGATGAATTATACACTGCTTGGACGATGATGGGCGTCTTCTTGGTTTGTTCAATTGGTTCATTGTGGAGAGACAGAGAAGGTTTGGTTTGTTAGTTTTTCTTGTGCATGCTTTTCTATGTTGATTGATACACATACTACATACACACATGTAAAGTAGATGCTGCCAAAAGATGAGAGTTACTACACACGATTGGTATATATGTACAGAAATAGACAAAGCATCATTAGATTCGAAGCATTGTCCTTTCTATGCTCCGAGATGGATTGTCCGAATCAAAATGGAGTCGTGTTACTGGTTAGATCAATTAACTACAATTTTCAATGGTAAACTAGTTTTAATAATTAATATACATATGACGAGCTGATCGACTGGTGTGATCCATCTTAATAATATAAACAAATGCTGATAACAATGCGTTAGTCAAGAAGGGCTGATTGCGAAGAAGAGATTTTGTGTCCAGATATACTAGTAATATAAACACAGGTTAGTTATGAAGTCACAAGTTAGTAATATTTGTATGCTGACTTGTAGTAGTAGTTTGTAGTTAGCAATATTTATAACAAAAGGTACATACTTTACTTGCCGTCAAACAAATAAGGACATGGAGTACTTAGAACAGGATTTGACTTTTTATGCTCCAGCAAGAAATTACATGGAAGGTCAGTATGTCAAAAATTAAAAGAAGAAAACGTAACTTGCAAGGTAAACTACATATATATATGATGCATCATATATCATCATATCACCGTGATGTACTAGTATACGTTGGAAAGGATAAACGCAGGACGATCTGGTGATGACCTTTGCCAAGCAAGGAGTGGTTCACCAAACCGTTTGTCTGCACCTAATAAAAGATCTCTCTACGGAGATGACAGGATCGTCGTTGAAACGTTGACGCGCAATTTTGTGCTATATGCATTGGAACCTCGCGCACGATCGAGTGTATCTAATCTAAATCTAAATCTAAATCTAATCTAAATCTAAATCTAAATCTAAATCTAAATCTAAATCTCCTATAAAGTTTCCACTAGTGAGGGGAGTTCTACAAACTACGACGGGCTACTTTAATTGGTGAATCGCACAAACCCCACCTAAGAAAAAGAAAATTGAAAAAAGAGAAAAGAGAGAATTCAGCACGCCGCCGTTTAACTCAGGGTAATGAGGCGCTGGTATTAACTCAGGGTAACGCACGCCGCCGAAACATGTGCATGCAACGTCTTGGATTGGCAATCACACCAAAATACCAGTGGTTGCAACGCTTGGATTCATGTCCCTTCAGCTCTATCTCTTGAGCTCAGGCACCAAACAGTCACGAGAGATCCAATTCCACCGTATTGTGCCTATAAAAACCGACACCTCCATCCGCAACTAGCAGGCTGCAGCATCTGCTAATCTTTCCGGAGTTAATCCAATCTAGAGCGAGGCAGCTCGAGCAGAGACGGCCTCTCGCCGACGGCTCGCGCGGAAGCGGAGGGACGACACCAACAACTGCTCGCGCGGAAGGGGAGGAGTGGCGTTGCCTGTTGCTCGCGTGAGCCACCGACGCGGGCACGCGGGCCGAGCCCCGCCGCTGGGTCAGAGCTGCCGCTCCCGTCTCACTGCGGAGCCTCGCCCGTGCGGCCGCCGGCGGGACCTCGAGGACAGTGGTGCGGCCACCATCGCTCCCTCTCCACCGCGTCGGGGACGGGGATGGGCCTATCTGCGGCGTCGAGAACTCGAGATCCACACCGGGAAGAGGGACACCTCTTCTCCACCTCCCCCTGCCGCCGCCATCGCTTCCCGTTCAACCACACCGTCGCCGCGCCCTGCTCCGACCTCGCCTTGCGTCGGCTGTACGCCGCCCGTCGCCGTCGATTGGGGAGAGACGGGGATTCCGGCGCGCCACTGACTCGGCGTGGAGCGTGCGGCAGGACGTGGCGGTGGAGCGAGCGGCGTGGAACGTGCAGCATCGCTCGTGCCCACCGGAACGAGGCTTGGAGAATGCGGCAGGAGCACCTCCGCCGAGAGCGCACCGGGGAAGGAGATGAGGAAAGAGGTGGTTGAGGAATTATTGGTGTGCGAGTCTGACAGCATCGCCCACTGTAACACCGCCACTAATACGGGAGCATGCTGTAGGCGTGGAGCATCCGTCGGGAACATGCTGGATAATCTTTCCCTTCTTTTTGAGAGGTATATGGAGTATATTTGTATACTGTGGGTATATAGTTACATACCAAATATATTATATGCGTCTATAGGTGGCTCACAGGCTCAGTAATCATGATTACTTTTACAGTGTTACGTTAACTACCATTCTCTTAAATTGATTAGTCACGATGGATGACAGAATTAAAAAAGTAGTATATTTAATTAGATTTGTCTAAATATCTCTGTTACACAACTGCTTTTATAAAAGCAAAGATTCATTCTTTCAGCATGCACTGTGTGGTCGTGTCTTTTTATTTTTTATCAAGCATATACAAATAAAATAAAATTATATAGAAATCTCATTTATATTCCCGCGGCAACGCGTGGTTTAAACAAAGAGTTATTTATAATAAATACACTGTCATGTGTACTTTATCTAATAGATTAATATCCATATCGTGAAGAGATCATATCATGAAAATCCTATCTTATAATCGTTCGCGTTCTTTTCTAAATTCAAAAGAACGCTTTAAAAGATTCACCTAGTTTATTTAGTAATCGGCTACCGATGAGCTTGTCCTCCTTGGTGTTGTCCACAGTGTGAAGATAGAGATGATGCATCATCAGAGATACGTAACGTGACGAGCACTCCTTGTTATCATCGATCTCTAGTCAGATCCTCCTATCCTATGGCCTACTGCTGCTGCTCGGAGGCGGTCGGTCTAGTTTGACGCGTGTGAATGGGCATACGAATTGATGGAGAAATTGAAATCGTCCAACCAAACCCCCGTACGTACTACGTACCGAATGACATATGGAACGAATCGATAGACATCGCACTTGGCGTAGCGGCAGTGGTCGTGTTGGCTTGCAGCCCTCTTTGTCTGAACTTATCAGCGCGCGCGGCTCTCGTACAAACAAAATAGCATTAGTCGGCCTATCAACCATAAGAAACCAAGATGGTTTTTTCTCGAATACAAAAAAGATTTGTGCATCTTTTCAATTAAGGAGAAAGTTTTACAAACGAGCGCATCATGCGTGATAGGGAGGTAAAAGTTTTACAATAGGCGCCGCCTCCCTATATAATACAATCGGGATTACTCACGAGTTTGGCGACTAAGGTTGTGCGCACCGGCTTTTGATCCAAAGGTCGGGCGGTTTGTTTGATGGAGGCCAGCGGTTGGCTTGTGGTTGTGGTTTTCGTTGCGGAAACACCTAGCATTTCACTCCTTCCAAATCTGCGAGGCCACCGGGGCGAATAGAGTGTACGCTCCCTTCCGCTTTTCTCCGTGCCACCTCCGCCTCCATCGCTCCCCCCGGTCAAGTAATGACGCGTGGCCGACTTTGCGACGCAGTCGGCACCAAGGATGGCTAGGATGGTCCATCGATCTATGCGGAGTATGAGCGGGATGCGATGATGTCATCGATGGTTTTCGGCTCCCGGTCGCAGAGGAAGCGATTGTCGTTTGCTGGAGCCCGTGCACGTGATCTCTTGTCCGCCGTCGGTGCCCGCTTCCTCACCGCTAGCCAAAGGAAGATTTTGATGCGTAGAGGTGCCCAACTCTTCCGGACCACGACGCAGCCGCGGAATCGGGTAGGAGGTCGCCATAAGTGCCCTATAGGCGGCGAGGAGAGGTGTAGGTACCGGTGGTTGTCCATCTCCGGACAAAGGCGATCGTCTTCATCGGAGAGCTACACGGCCGACGAGCTCCCCACAGAGAAACCAAGATAGTATAACACACAGATTTTATTTATTTGGAAAGTAGTTGTTGACAATGAAACGTGCCCACCACCAACACACCAACGGGCTTTGAACGGCCTAGAGTCCGATCTTCGACCTGCAACAGTAGCAAGACATAGCATGATCGGCCCAAACGTTCTAGATATCGATAAGACCGATGTGGGGCTCGTTCTTGGATGAAAATACTCTTGAACCACTCCCGGAAGGATCCGTCAGGGAGGAGCATGTGGAGGATCTCCTATGACCAACAAGGTTGCCTAGGATGCCGACAAAACTCGTGGAGAGAGGTGCTGGACAACAGGTAGAGGGGTTGAGAGAAGAGAATTAGGGCCAAGGAGTTGATAAATTGGTTTTGTGTTTCGATTGGTGGATGGAACTCAATTGGCCATGATCCTCTCATATATAGAGAGAGGGGGGTGGTCTTATCCCAATAGGAAACACCTCCAAGAGTTAATCTCCAAGTGTCCCACATCAAATTACCCGAAACGCGATTTGGATGCAAATCGGTTCGGAATCAGGGTTGTTTGTACTATCGACGAAGGTCCTTCGGTGGTACCAGCGATTCCCAGTAGTATTGACAGAAACACGGTAGTACCGACCTCCGCAAATCAGTTTAGAATCAGGGCGTCGACGGAAGGTCCTCCGGTGGTACCAGCGATTCCCGGTATTACAGACCTAAACCCGGTAGTACCAACCTTTGCAACATTTCTTTTGGTGGGCATAACTCCTTCATATATCCCGACTACAAATTAGACGTTCTATATACGTCGGTGTTTGGGCTCGACGTCGTAACAACCAACGAGTAATGTGATGCACGCTCCCTAATCCTGGATGGTGATGCTAGAAGAACACAAAGATTTATACTAGTTCAGGCCAAGGAGTGCCCTACGTCCAGTGAGTAGCGTGGATTATATTGTCTTGCACTAGAGTGCTCGTAGGAGGGAATACAAGCTGGTGAGAGAGGGAGTGTGTCCCAGGTCTCAATGAGAGAATGAGGTGGTGATTGAGGCAAGTGCCAATAGCATGTGAAGTCAGAGTTTGTGTTGCTGAGACTTGTCGTTCTACCGTGAGTCCTTCCCCTTTTATAGGCTTCAAGGAGAGGGGCCGATTACAATGTTTTCCTACGTGGAGGCGAGGACATGTCCGAGCCCCCGTGGACTTTTCCTATGGCGGCGTGGTAGATGATGTGGTTGTGCCGCACCGTGGGAGTAAGAATTCGTCCCCGTCGAAGTCATGCCCGTCACGTCACAGTCGCTCCGTCCCTGTACCTCCGTCTTGGCGTGCCGAGGATCGAAGTTTCTTGTAAGCGATCGAGGGGTCGATCGAGGGTCTCCGGGGTGCTGGTGACGTTGCCGAGGGTGTCGCAGACATAGTCGAGGTTGAAGTGACGTAGGTCGAGGCCTGGGCTTCCCGTGCTTGTCCCCCGAGGGCCCCTGCGATGGTGCCGGGCGCCCGAGGTAATGCCGAGGGCGTCCTGTTGAGGCTACAGTCAAGCCCGAGGGTCGTGGTTATGGGCAGGATGTCCGACGTCGTGGCAGGGTTGCTGTCATAGTGGTTGAAACAAAGGTCTTGCGGCGAGAGGTGCGGGACTGTGTGCGGTTGATCATTCCCGGCGAGTGCGCTGCGTTGTTGTGGATTGGACCCCTATCCGATCAGTCTGGGTGAATCCTGCAGTCCCAAAGGGGAATCGGGGTGCCAGGGCGCATTGAATGCACACAATGTCTCTGTCGAAGCCGTTGACGAGGGGTTCCGGCCGAGGGGTCCTCGCGAGTGGTCGAGAGAGGCCTTCGGGATCGAAGGGGGAAGCCGCGGCTTGCCTATCGTTCGAGGGAGGCCTCAGGCGAGTCGTAGAATATACCAGGGACGAAAGACCCTCGGCGTATGACATGTCGTGGACCTTTATACCTCGGTTAAGTTTTGGGAGCGGATTCCTTCGTAAGCGAGGCGTTTTTGGGTATCCCTAATTGTGATACCTGACAATATATTTTCTTAGTCGTCTTTGGTGAGAGGAACATAATGGTGCATTCTATTTCTTATTTTGACAACTTAAAAAAAAATAGAATGTATTACAAATATAGTTTGATGGAAAACGTATGCATGTAAACTAGGCTCCATCCAGCTAAGCCGGTAATTAAGAGCCAGATTGGTTGACAACTAAAATTTGTCATGCGAAGGAGACATGATTTTGGCTAGTGATTGGTTGGTTACCAAAACTTGTTAACTTCTCACATTTAGCTCGTCACATGTTTGGCAATATTTTTACTCAACTTTTAGCTTGCCAAATCTATGGCACGATGAAGTTTTGTTGTCGCTCAATCAGCAGGCCACGGCATGCAGTTGCGACCAGCTCCCCGTCTGTAATATGAAGAAGAGCGCTGAAGTCAAGTGAACGCCGTTGGAGTAACTGCGTGTGAAACTGCGAGTCGAGCAGGGCGAGCGACCAAAATGTGCACTGCCGGTACAATACGCATATGCTTTTGACTGACGTTCCGACCGATATGATATAGTACTACATCCTTTTGACGCGTCCAAAGATGCTCCAAATCTTTGCCGGACTATTTTTCTTGCACATGGAAGAACAGAAGACGGAACACGAACACCAGCAGTCCGATCCGAATTGTTTACCGTCCAGCTGCCCGGTGCCCCCGGCCAGCCGTGCTGCAAACGGCAAACACCAGCCAGCTTTCTGCGAATTCCATGGGGTCAACGCATGCCGGACGGAGCAAATCCAAACGCTAGCGGACAGGAGGGCCGGTGGGCCTGGAGAGACGGAGATTCCGTCTCCGTCCGTCCGTCTTGGCAGGTGGAATGCAACGCAACCGCCGATCCAACCGAAACGAGCAGCCGTCATCGCTGCGCTGGGAGAACGCAATAGAGAAATGCATGCTGTCGCGTGCATCGTGCGCAGCCCAGCCAGCCGCCATTGCCGGCCGGCCGGCCCCAGCAGCTCACTCACCTGACGCACGCGAGATCTCTCCGAATCAGAAAGGCCGTGTCCTCCTCGTCGTTTGCAGGGAGGGGAGGGGCAACGGCCCATTAAGAACGCGTATGCGATCGGTTCGGTGCGAGCTAGCCTATCCGATGTATGGATAGATCGATATCGGGGAATATCCCAGTGCGAGTGCACGCGACAGCGACGCC
This sequence comes from Hyparrhenia diplandra, assembly GCA_015847255.1. Lineage (NCBI taxonomy): Eukaryota > Viridiplantae > Streptophyta > Magnoliopsida > Poales > Poaceae > Hyparrhenia > Hyparrhenia diplandra. Next base: position 118,421 of record JADLZK010002321.1, read on the forward strand.
GGCCGAAAGTGGCCTCCTCGTCGTCGTCTGGCGAGGATCCGATCGGAATCGGAGCACATGTGAATATGTTTGTGATTTCTAGAGGGAGAGGGAGGGCATCTCCGCGCGTCGCTTTCCGTCCGTTGCCGGTGCTCGTTTTCTTGGATACGTATACACGTACTTTTTTTTGGATAAATTACACGTACGCGTACTTACTTTGTGTCACGACGTGGTTTCCGCTTCTTCAGGGTTCGTTTGGCAGCGAGTAGAGATATACGTACACCTGTGCGACAGCTTTGTCGAATCATTAAGCAGGAGCTCTAGACCAAGCATTCCACAATGTGCGCATGTGTACGTCCTAGCTGGAGGATATGCGTATATAGGTCAGTATACCAGTCAAGTCCCGCGTGCGACTGCATATTATGTGGACATATATGTCTGTTGTTGTCGTGTTGCACCGGCCCAAGAACAATGTTGCCTGGTTCTCAGGTTCAATGTCGAGCGAATCGCATTGTAGCTAGGTCAAGTCAGATGACTGCTGGCAGCACGCTTTCAGAATATTGGCACCGTAGAGAATTTAAAAATACGGTACGTAGCACTTTTCATTTGCTTATGGTAAATATTGTTCTACCATGAGGTAACTAGGTTCAAAAATTATCTCGCAATGTACATCTAAATTATGCAATTAGTTATTTTATTTATCTACATTTTATACTCCGAACATTAGTCTTTTGATGCATTTAATGCTTCGATGTGATTAGAATTTTGAAAATTTTGAAAAAAAAAGTTAGGGAACTAAACACACCCAAAGCTAAGTTCCCGCTTTAAAACCATTATTTAGTAGTAGTAACAACTTAGGGTGTCCGCAATGGTTAGCTATTTTGCTAGCTACATGTGACATGGTAAGAACTAGGAGAAAGAGTAGTCACCAGCTGCAAGCAAATAACTAGACTATTTCACGTAGCCTAAGAACATGTGAGACATATGAGGTCAATATTATTATTAGTCTTTATTTTTGTCTCTCACCTCCACGCCGTCGAAAGTACTTGTTTACGAGAGGGGTGGACAAAAAAAGCATTAGTACTAATAATCGAGCTGAGGCCAGTCGATGATCTGATGCTTTTGGAAATTACTTATTAATCAGTCTGCTGACGCACCGGTGATCGACCGCAGCCCTTTATTTTAAGCAACATATTAACAAGATCTTCACAATTCACAACACAACAAAAATCTCCTGGAGCTTGTAACAAAAGAGTTGTCAAACACCTTTTCATAGATGCCAAGATGTTTTTGTCTTTATTGTAAACTTTACTTCTTTTAGTTCCTAGAACCATGTAAACTTTACTTCTTTTAGTTCCTAGAGCCAATATGCTATTAGTAATAAAGGGGATTCCTTAGGTAAGGAAGAATGTAGCCATCGATTCCTTACCACACTTGTCTAAGGGCACCTCTAAATATGAGGGAGAGGGAGGGCATCTCCGCGCATTGCTTTCCATTCCTATCAATTGTTGCCCACCTGTTCCCTTCCTATCTTGAAGCTCGCTCCTCTCCCATTTCCCACTCGCTCCTGTGCATGTATATTATTTATTCGTCTTGGTGCGGCTCATCTGCCAAATTTGCTTTTGAATGTCACATCAACGGTTCGCAGGCTCCGGTGTGCATGGTTCGCTTTGAATAGCTTACGGTTCGCTTTTGCCCTGACTAACACTGAAGTAAGTTGTGAGCCTCTACATCGAATAGACAGAAATCCGACGATCATGTGACCGACCCTATGCGTGGTCAGCCCCAACGTAGCCCAAATCAGACGCGACACGGGCCGTCAGCTTGGCCTTCACCGCATCCCACTCGGGCCGACATGACCGTCCCAGGCCTAAAAGATGTCGATTTGTGGGATGCGCGCCGTAATTTTGACTGATTTGTAAAAAAAGCATGTAACATTTAAATCTTTATATAAATTTGTTAAAAAAACTACTTAAAGATCTTTGATAACGCTAATTACTTAACATAAATATTAATATATTTTAATATATAATTGTCGGCATTTTTTTTTTTTGAAGCGTAGTGATAACCTTGAGACGGAGAGAGTAGGCAGCCCCGATATGATAAAGTACAATAGTACATCTTTTTGAGTTGACGCGTCCGGCCAAAGATGCTCCGTATCTTTGCTGCCGCACTAGTTTTTTCCACTTGGAAGAACGGAACACCAGCGCTGAATTCCCATACATCTTCCTCCAAGGTCCAAGCACCACACCAGCAGCAGGAGAGTCCGATCTGAATTGTTTACGTGTGCCTCGGTCCGTGCCCGTGAGCAAACGGTAAACACACACCAGCCTTCTGCGAAATCCAGTTGCTCCAGGGGTCTTCTCAAAAAAAAAAGTTGCTCCAGGGGGTCAACGCGTGCCGGACGACGACGGAGCCCCCTGCCCCTGTCGAAATCCAAACGCTAGCGGACAGGAGGGCAGATTCCGTTTCCGTCTGTCCGTCTTGGCAGGTGGAATGCAACCGCCGATGGAAACCGAGCAGACAAAAGCAGCAGCCGTCATCGCTGCGCTGGGGAAAACGCAAAGAGAAATGCATGCTGTCGCGGGCTTGGTGCGCGGCACAGCCAGCCAGCCGCCATTGCCGGCCGGCCGGCCTCAGCAGCTCCCCTACGCACGCGAGATCTCTCCGAATCATGAGGCCGTCGTCGATGGCGTACGCCTACCCGTCGTTTGCGGCCCAAGAACGCGTATATGTCCGATCGGTTCGGTGCTAGCTAGCCTATCCGATGTATGGATGGATCGATATCGGGGAATATCCCAGTGCGGCACGCGACAGCGACGCCGGCCGCGAAAGTGGCCTCCCTCGATCGTCGTCTACTAGCGAGGATCTTGGATCGCAGCACATGTGAATATGTGATGTGCTACTAGAAATCCCAGGGAGGGAGGGCAGCATCTGCGCGCGTCGCTGTCGATCTGTCCGTTGCCGGTGCTCGTTTTCTTGGATATACGTACACGTACTTTGTGTCACGACGTGGTTTCCTTCCGCTTCTTCTGGGTTCGTTTGGCAGCGAGTAGAGAGATACGTACACCTGTGCGACAGCTTTGTCGAATCATATCATTATTAGGAGCTAGTATATAGGAGTATAGAGCAAGCATTATACAATGTGCGCATGTGTACGTCCTAGCTGGAGGATATATACATATGCGTATATAGGTCAGTATACCAGTCAAGTCCCGCGTGCGACAACATATATATTGTCGTGTTGCACCGGCCGAACAATGCTGCCTGATTCCCAGGTTCAATGTCGAGCGAGTCGCATTGTAGCTAGGTCAGAGTGAGATGACTGCCGGCAGCATGCGTACAGGAAACTAAGTTCCCGCTTCTGAAACCATTATATATTTAGTAGTAGCAACTTAATGCACTTGTCTACGAGAGGAGCGGACAAAAAAAGCGTTAGTACTAATAATCGAGCTGAGGCCAGTAGATGATCTTATGCTTTTTGGAAATTACTTATTAATCAGTCCGCAGACGCACCGGTGGCTGCTTTAATTTGCCCTTTATTTTAAGCAACGTACCGTATTAAAAAGCTCTTCACAATTCACAACACGACAAAGAATCTCCTGGAACTCGTAATAAAAGAGATGTCCAACACCCTTTCATAGATGTCAAGATGTTTTTTGTTTTGTTGTATACTTTAGTCCCTAGAACCGAACATACTATTAGTTTTTTGTCTTTTTACTCGATGTTTTGGAAAAGGTTTGGGTCAAACATTGGAAAAACATAATCATGAATAAATTTTAAGTCGTTGAGTTTAGAAATGTGAAAATCATATCAATAGATTTGTCTTGAAAAATATTTTCATAAAAGTATACATATATAATTTTTTAATAAATATTTTTATAGAAAAGAAAAGTCAAAGTTGTGCTTTGGAGGCTGTCCGCTATCCTAAACGTCTTTCTTTTCAACTATGGAGGGAGTATACTTTAGTCCCCTAGAACCAACATACTATTAGTTCTAAGTATTTGTTTGATTTCTAACCACACTTTAACTTAGGCAAGTTTGACCAAATTGGTACTTATTTGCTTGGTTACAAACTTTATACAAGATTTTTTTTAGTCTCTACATGTTATAGAGTATAAAAGTGTGGCTCAATTAACCTGGGAACGGTTTGAAAACCGCACCAAATTCAGACCATTCATGTCCCCAAGCCAAACCAAACCGCTAACCACTTGTGCCCAACGCAATCCAAACCAATTTTTCTCAACCAAGTTTTAAACTGTTCCTGAACCGTGGTTTCGACGTGGGATCTTGCATGTGGGACGGGATCATTGCATGGTGGCTGTGGGATCTGGTTTGTAGCCTATTGGGCCTCGAACCGTTAGTAACCCACAAGCTTCACCCAAACCGATCCAAACCATTTATCAATTGAATTATTTGTATTTTGGCCCACTCGCAACAAACTAAAGGCCTCCAAAGCAAAAGTCCAAACCGTTTGAACCGGCTTTACACTAGCCCATTCCAAGGTTGAAGTGTGGCAACATTACTTTTAGACAAGGCAAAGTGTGGCAAACCAATTTTCTTGCGAAGGAGACATGATTTTGGCTAATGATTGGTTGGTTACCAAAACTCGTTAACTTGTCATATTTGGCTTGTCAAATCTTTTAACAATATTTTTACTCAGCTTTTAGCTTGCCAAATCTATGGCACCATATAAAAGTCTGTTGTCACTCAATCAGGTTCTCAGGCCACGACCAGCTCCCCGTGTGTGAGACGAAGAAGAGCGCTTGCGTCCGGGCGAGCAACCAAAAAACGTGCACTGCCGGTACGATACGCATACTAGGTGCACTGCCGGTACGATACGCATACTATGCTTTGGACGCGTCAAGAGAGAGACCAATGTGCACTTGGTCGCTGCCTAGCTCCCGATATGATAAAGTACAATAGTACATTGCTTTTTGGACTTGACGCGTCTGGCCAAAGATGCTCCGTATCTTTGCCGGACTAGTTTTTTTTTTCACATGGAAGAACGCAACACCAGCGCTGAATTCCCATGTTCCTCCAATGTCCAAGCAGGCAAACACATCACGACCAGTCGGATCCGAATTGTTTACTCCTCCGTCCTTTTATGTGTCGTCGTCCTAAACGTGTTTGTGGGAAACACGGTTTTTCTGCAAACAAACATTTGCGACGTAGTAGAGAGTACAACTTTACATGCCCGGTGCCCCTGGCCGTGAGCGAAGGGCACGGCAAACGCCAGCTTTCTGTGCGAATTCCATTTGTTCCAGGGGGTCAACGCGTGCCGGACGACGACGGAGCCCCCTGTCCAATGAAATCCAAACGCTAGCGGACAGGAGGGCCGGTCGGCCTGGAGGGGAGATTCCGTTTCCGTCCGTCTTGGCAGGCGGAATGCAACCGATCGAACCGAAACGAGCAGCCGTCATCGCTGCGCTGGGAAAATAAACGCAACGCAATAGAGAAATGCCATGCTGTCGCGGGCATCGTGCGCGCGGCCCAGCCAGCCGCCAGCCGGCGGCCGGCCGGCCTCAGCTCACCGGAGACCTGACGCACGCGAGATCTCCCGAATCAGGCGTCGTTTGCGGGGAGAGGGAGGGGCAACCGGCCCAAGAACGCGCATGTATCTCCGGTCGGTTCGGTGCTAGCTAGCCTATCCGATGGATCGATATCGGGGAATATCCCAATGCGGGTGCACGCGACAGCGACGCCGGACGAAACGAAAGTGGCCTGCTCGTGTCGTCTACTAGCAGGGAGGGAGGGCAGCATCTGCGCGCGTCGCTGTCCATGTGTCCGTTGCCGGTGCTCGTCTTCTTGGATACGTACGCGTACTACGTATTTTTGTGGTGTCACGACGTGGGTTTCATTCCGCTTCTTCTGGGTTCGTTTGGAAGGGAGTACACGTACACGGACTACTTATGCACACTTGTGCGACAGCTTTTGTCCAATCATTATGTGTGTCCTAGAGGATTCTGCCTACCAGTACCAGGTCAGTATATATATAGTAGTCAAATCTCGTGTGCGATTATATATGTGAGTGTATATCTTGTTAAGTAATAAAATAATTTAATTATGTGGACATATATATCTACCTCTTGTCGTGTTGCACCGGCCCAAGAACAATGCTGCCTGGTTCCCAGGTTTTATGTCGAGCCAATCACATTGTAGGCTTGTAGCTGCTACCTCGGATTCCAAATAGACGATTCATTCTTTTTCGGAAGTCAACGTTTTCAAACTACCGGTAATTATATATTAAAATATATAAATATTTATACTAAGTAATTAGTATCATCGGAAATATCTTTAAGTCTAGTTTTTTAATAAATTTATTTGGAGATATAAATGTTGTGACGTATTTTCTACAACAAACGCAGTCAAAGTTGAGAAAGTTTGACTCCAGCACGCACCCCATATAGCGACATCTAAAAAGTGACGGAGGGAGTAGGTCAGAGGCAGATGACTGCCGGCAGCACGCTTTCAGGAAGCTAAGTTCTCGCTTCTCAAACCATTATATTTACTAGTGGCAACTCAATACTTGTCTACGAGAGGAGCGGACACAAAAAAAAAAAAACGTTATTTATTACTAATAATCGAGATGAGGCCAGTCGATGATCTGATGCTTTAGAAAATTACTTATTAATCGGTCCGCTGACGCACCGGTGATCGACCGCAGCCCTTTATTTTAAGCAACGTACTAGTAACAAGCTCTTCACAATTCACAACACAACAAACAATCTCCTGGAGCTCGCAACAAAAGAGTTGTCAAACACCTTTTCATAAATGTCAAGATGTTTTGTCTTTGTTGTAAAAATCCCTAAAACCAAACATCCTAGAATTTTGTTTGATTCCTAACCATATTTTGCCACACTTCATCTTAGGCAAGTTTAACCAAATTGGTAAGTGTTTGGTTGGCTACAAACCTTAAGCAAGATTTTTTTAGACTCAAAGTGTCACAGAGTACAAAAGTGTGGCATAATTTCTTTAGGTAAGAAACAAATGTAGCCACTGATTTCCTTGCCACACCTAAGGCACCTCCAGCGTTTGGCAAACCAAACGGTTCGGTTAGAGAACTAAAGTTCGGCCCTTTCAGTGCCTTTTCCCTTCCAGTCTTCATGGTCGCTCCTCTCCCGTTGCCCCTCGCTCCTGTGCATGTATATTATTTTACTAGTCCATAGCGCGCGAGATCCGCCGCCCGTAGGTCTTAACGACTCAATTGTCTAACACAACAACGCATAATGTGTGTTATGAAAAGCACATGTACACAACGGTGTTTTTATGTTTGAAACACATGAGATAAGACATCTTTCATAGAAAATACAATACTCTTAGTTGTAGTCTAAAGAATAGAATTGCATAGCTCGAACACAGAAAGATAGCGATTGCATGGACGCAACTACACAATTGTTTGGCCTACAACCATTTCTCTACGGTAACAAAAGAAAGAAAACACAAATCCGCTACAAAATGGCAACAAAAGAAGAGCGTAAATAAGCAAGGCTTTTCAACCGTCGCCGGGGCATCTGTTCCCGTCCGAAGTCTGCTTTTGTTTGGGAAGCATTGCGTTGTCCAAGATTGGATCTTCACCAAGGACTGAAAACCTCCTGCAGAGAGAACCGATGGGGTATGTGGCTTGCTGGCAATTAGTTAGAGTGTTATCAATTAGCTCGAGTGGGTCTCTAGCAGTCAAGACTCGGCGGCAGTAGTGCAAAGGCAAGAGATCCAATGACCTGCACCAATTCAGTAGAAAAATGAATGACAATGATGCGACCCTTGCTAATTAGATAACACATGGCGTCGACAATCTGTCTAGCCACACAACTGATATCCATGGGTAATGTGTGAAAGAGGCAATGCGAAACATGGAAGCAACAGCGAGTAACGAACCAAATTAAATTTGAAGTCCAAAATCATAGAACATGTCATTTGACACCAATAGGCAGTAAATTTCTAACTATAACAATAGACAGTTAAAAAGGGCCACACTGAAAAACCTTTGCATGTAAATATTGATGACAGAATTCCACCTGGAACTGGACTGTCTACATCTAAACAAAGTCTTATCTAGAATTTTTTTCACCTCTAATAAGGTACATAGCTATCTTTGTTAAATAAATATCACCATCCAAATCTGATGCACATATAAGAAATTAATCAACACCAAACCTGCAGAGAATACCCATTAGTCTTGCAGATAGATACCAGGAAGCAAAAAGAGCATACAAGCTCACCTCAAAATCTGCTAGACTGAATAAGTTTCGTTCCGCCTCCATGCATGCTCCATCCCTTCAATTTTAACATTAACAGCAGCCACCATCACCTATCAGTTTAGTGGAAAGCACACACATAAGTACCTTTCTGATTTATACGCTTTTATATGTTTGGGTGGGGTGGGGGAGCACGCAAATCAATCAGCCCCTGATGAATTATACCAAAATTATATGCACAGAACCGCTTTAAAAAAAGGCACCTAATAAAAAACAGTGCAATGAGAAAATGCAGGTACGCTCCTTAAAAAAGTGTACACACTCACAGCAAGCAACAAATAACTGTATCTGTAGAAAATGCTTTTTGTTCAGTTTATCTTTCTTACCAATGTTGAAATGAAACTGCTGATATTCCAAACAGCCCAATAAGTCATGAGCATATCTGATAAGGTCCTCAATAACAAGATTTTGCAGTTTAGATACCTCAGTTTCATAATTTAAAAATAAAAATCACAGCATCACTAAATATTCCTCAAAATTAGTTTCAGAGGTGATATTCCATTGGCCGCCCAAATTCTTGCAGAAGAGTTAAAAACTATCTGTGTGTATTCATACTCTGCCTCTGAACATCTAAGCATAGCTTGTTTTGCTTCGGAACATTAACCATAGTTTTTTTTCGGAATGTAGAAACATTCATTCAATTAATTCAACCTGCACATGGCGGCATCTACTTTATCCGTATAATGCAAGAAACAATCAGCAAGCTGAATGTCTGCAAGCCAAGCAATCACATGCACTGGTTCACAGAACTGCTTGCATCCAACTGTGCAAATACCAGCAACCATCCCATGAGTTATGAGAGGAATGAAAACATAATCAGAGAAGACCAGAAGGTTAAGAAAAGAGCAGGGGCTAAACAAACTGTACATGAGGCACGAGGAATCGGCAAGGCTCTATGAATAAAGAATCTTCAGCCACAAATTTCTCCATGGTTAAAACTCCAGTCTCCAGCAATGAGGATTAATTCTTCTCACATTTCCATTTTGAGGTTGTCTAGCATACAGTCACCTGCAGGGAAAGTAGTAGCTGCATTCAGTCACTTATGCTGAAGTTAAATGTATAATAGGCTCTTAACATTTCACAGGGACATGCGCAAGGTTCATACAATTCTGATTTGCATGAAGTCAAATTTTGTTTGATGTGCTCATTTTTGGTAGAGTTATTTGATCGAATGCCAGTTTGAAAACTCTGTGATGGCATGTACAACTATTATGAACTCTGAACTTTAAACATGTTCAGATAGGGTTTTATTTTACCCTGATCTAACCACTACTGTTGTTGTAAAAAAAACCACTACTGTGTTTTTTTTTCACATGGGGCAAAGTAACTGCTGGTTTGGTCTTCAGGAAGCAGCTATCACTTTCTACTTACTGAAACTGTGCATCAAATCCGCTGAACAAATTCTGGGCGCCAATGTCCCAGGCAGCAATTCCATTCACCTGCAGAAAGCACGAGGCACTCAGTTCAGTTCAGGTATAATACATTTAACTTCGGCTCCCTGGGAATGTATCATAACATTTAACTTCGGCTCCCTAAAACTTCGGCTTGCTATTCTGAGCTATCTGGATTCAACTATACAGAGATTAACTGTATCAGACCAGCTTCTATACAGACCAGCTCTAGAAGGTATAGAGATTTACTGCAAAATGTTATGACTTACAGGTTATAGCTGTATAACGATAGGTGACTTAAAAAGGCACAAACTCATACTATATCCAAGGGTACCATCCTACTGATCTGTACAGTAGCTAATCGACTACAACAGATCTATTTGAGGCCTAGTAATTATGCTTTAGCATGAGAAAACCGTTGTTCTTTTTGCGATAAAACCAGTTGCAGACCTATAAGTAAACCAACTTAAGCATGTAGCACAAAAGAAATTTCATTACAGCAGCCTGCATAATAATTGCTTAATCGGCCATTTAATGGGATGGCTCTGCAACTTACCTAGCACTATTTAATACGATGACAACACATAGAATGAAGGCCTGCTGTTTCACAAATTTTCAAGATGTTTCAAGAAACATTCACGAAGTCAGTTGTATCCCGTCTACCAAATGAGAGCACATACAAAGCTGAACAGTTTGTAGGAACATGAATTTCCAGAAGAAACATACCACGGTAAGCCTGGCATTGGAACGGTGGAGCCTCCGATTCCCTCTCCCTTGCAACTAAAGAAGACAGAAGACAAAACAAAGCCGTAGCTCAGAATAGCAAGCAGGCTATGTGCAGCGTGAAAACACAATGAACCCTCAAACATATGGCACATGTGTAAAGTATTTTTACCGATCTAAACACCAAACGTGATAACCAGGGGGGCAAAAAACATAGACCTCAGGTCTTCTGATAGACTAAGCACCTCGGCACTCCAAAGTCTTCGTCGATTCAGATGGCTGATAGGCAAACCAAAGTCACGAATAGCCCGAACGGAGAACCTGACCAGCATGAAACAGAAATCAGGTCTTAGCTATTGGCCGGCCGCGGTCTCGCCAAAATGCCCGTCGCAGTCGCGGCGTCCCCACGGGCTACGCGACGTGTGAGGCTATTCAGCAAGGCAAACCACCTCCACCAAAATCTCCAACGCCGCCGACGACAACCATGCCGTGTCCGGGCACAGCACTCTCGCCGTCACAGAGCTCTCCGCGCCTCATGCCCCAGCGCAGATCCACCCGCCTCGGCGCCTCCCCACTTGCTCGCTTAGACCGGTCTGCATCTGGATCGCTCAGTCGGATTGCCATGTAAGGTATCAAGAAAGCTGAAGAAATGACAATGAAATGTTGTTAGGCAACCTAACATGTTCTATCTATCAGCTGCAAAGTTTTTTATTTTATTTCAACGAGATCATGGGATCATACTGTTTGTGAGGAACATCTGAAAGGCCCACAAGACGTCAAGCGATCCCTTGAATCGGTCCCTCCTATAATCCGTGAAGAGAAGTGGTGCAAAAAGCAGCGTCCAAGCGATCACAAAGTTGAACAATCCTTCTGCCATCTGGGCAAGCAGAGCAAGCATCTATAATTCAGTCAGTGCACGCAATGCGTGTGCAAGTGATGCATTGTTATCTCGCTGGAAACGTGAATAATCGGCAGCTTACAGGGTGAAGTACCGGCGATTCGAGCAGGTGAACGCCAACTACACTGCCCAAGAAAACTCACCAACAGAGTCACTCCCATAATAGCTTGCTTGGGCTCGTAGATAAAGGAAGTTAATGGATTTCAGCATACCTGAGTTGAGCAGCGGCAGGACGAAGAAGAAGTTGAGTGAGAGGCCGATGAGGTCGCTGATGGTAGCCTGCGAGATTGCCCAAACCGGGTCACCCTGCATGATGGCAATCCAAGTTTCAGGCTTCTTTCTACCGGAATTATCTCTCGGGACACGATGGCATCCAGATGATGGCGTTTCAGTAACAATCTGGATTGGGACTTACTGACCGGGGCGTAAGGCAGGAGGGAGAGCCAGAGTATGTAGGCAGCCTCGGCGCCCCAGAGCGCGGCCTTGAGCACCGCCCGCATGCCGTCCGCAGCTTCCGCGGCTACCTCGCCGCTGCCGCGTTGTCGCCACGCTTGGCCGCGAACGGCGCGCGGGCGCAAGGCGACGAGGGTCCCCGCGCCGACGCGAAGCCAAAAGGGGAGGGGCAAGGCCTGCGGCCGCGCGCCGCGTGCAATGGTTCGAAAGGGATGAACGGCGAGGTGGGTGACGAGGCGTAGGGGGGGGGCGCTGCGAGAAGTGCGGGGCGGGTGGTTGGGCGCGAATGCGATAGGGGGCTGCCGCACCAGGGACCGGGCCGGGCGGACTGCGGGCCCGGGGCGCGCCCGCCATCGCCCGCGCTGGGGGCCACCGTGCCGCCGCCACCGCCCGCCCTAGCCGGGGCTCGGGCCTCCCAGCACGGGGTGCGCGCCGCCGGGGGCCGCCGCGCTGGGGCGGTCGCGCCGCCGCCCTAGGCCTGCTCACCGCGCTTGGGAGGAGGCAGCAGCACCGTCATCGCGAGAGACGAGAGAGAGCCGCCGCCGCCAGGAGGAGGGAGAGGGAGGAGACGCGAATGTGAGCTAGGGTTGGACCGGTATATATACGGCATCAAAGGAGGTAGCAGCACCGTCAGATCGAAGATCCAAGGGCCAAAAAAAATTTTGGACGACGTGTCTATGTCGAGACCGGGTTGTGGCCCGCTATTCTCATCTTTCTACATTTGCCTTGGTGCAGCTCATTTGCAAGATCCGCTTTTAAATCCCCTTTCTTTCTTTTCTTTTTGTTTTGTTCAGAATTGAACAAACAAATTGGGAAAGGTATTTTCTTTCTCCACGTACCATAAAGTGCGAGCTATAGGGAAGAGGTGAGATGACTTTCAAAAACTTATTAGATTTGGTCTATCGCTTGAGAGAAGCGACAAAAAGTAACAGGCTCCCGTGTATGGTTCGCTTTGAATAGCTCATGGTTCGCTTTTGCCCTAACACTGAGGTTAGCTGTGGGCCTCTACCTCCAATAGACGGAAATCCGACGATCATGTGACCGGACCCCTCTGCGTGGTTGGCCCCAACGTAGCCCAAGTCAGACGAGACGCGGGCCGTCTGATCGGCCTTCCCCTCATCCCACCCGGGCCGAGACGACCGTCCCAGGCCTACGCGTTACGGCCCATGTAGTATCGCCTTTGCGTTCCTGGTTCCTGCGAAAAGCCTTTTTCCGTTCCGTGTCCAAGATTCTCCTCGCAGTCCGCCGTCCCGACTCCGCCGCCGCCGCCTTTCCGCCGGGGCGCAACCTGCCAGCTTCCACTTGAGGCTTTCCCCATCAGCCGCGCTCGCCCATTCCCCCGCCTCCGGCTCACTTGCTTACTCTTTGTAACCGCAGCTTTCTCCACCCTTGGCAGCAATGGATGCCGCGGTCGCCCACGCTCCACCTGCTCCGGCCCTGCGGCGCTCGTTCCGCCTCAGCCCCACGCCCGCCGTCCGGCCGGACCCAAACCCAAAACCCTGGCGGGGATAGCACTCCCGTCCCGGCACCAGTCGAACGCCGTCATGTGCGAGCCGTCCCGACTCCCGGAGCCGCGCCTGCGCCTGCGCGCGGCGGTGCAGCCGGGTGGCGCTGCTGACGCGGCGGCGGCGGCGGCCGGGAGACGGAAGCGGCTGGCGGTGTTCGTGTCCGGAGGGGGATCCAACTTCCGGGCCATCCACGAGGCCGCGCTGGGCGGGGCCGTGCACGGGGACGTCGTCGCGCTTGTCACCGACAAGCCAGGTGAGAGAGGAACTGCACCCACCCCACGCGAAGCCGCTGCCCACACTGTTAAGTGGAGACTGAAACTGTGCGTTGTTACAGGTTGCGGTGGCGCGGAGTATGCTAGGAGCAATGGCATTCCTGTGCTCGTGTTTCCGATGTCCAAGTCTGTGCCTGAGGGGATCTCGGTTGCGCAACTGCTGGATAGCCTCAGGTTGTTTCCTGCTTACTATACCTGTCTGTGATCTTATTGTGTATCAATTTCTGTTTAGTAATAATAACTCGAGTGAAAAGCATGGCTCTGAGTAAGTCAAGCTTTCTTATTTTTGTTTATATATGCCAGTAAAATACATACAGTCATGCTCGACTAAATGTACAGATACTTTTAGCTAAGTTCTGTCAAGTCATGATTATGTTTCTGCATAATTAGAGAAGTTGTTACTTCTGTGAATCCTCTATCAATCTTTCTGCTGATATGTGCCTTTTTAACACAACATTCAGTTGGACTAATAAACAAGTCCTTCATCAAGTGCCGCATTGTTACACTGACGTACTCTTGACTTGACTGTAGACACTATGTGGTTTGCTTTGTTCTCTCTGGCATTTTTTTTTTTTTTTGAATTTTCACCGGGGGGGAGGCGCTCCCCACCTGAATTATATTCAAGTGCCCTAAAATGGGCGATAACCTCGTTTTTGAGGAAAACGAGCCCAAACCCCGTCCGGTTAATTGTGGAAAACCGGACGAAAACCGTACAACGGCCTCGAGGCGAGGCAAAGGTGTGGCTAAACCACAAAAGAGACAACAACAACAAGCTCTCCAAAGCATTGGAGAGAGAGGTGGCTAACCACAATTACAACAAAAGAAAGAGAGGACTTAGCCCAAACGAGAACTCTAGACAAGGCCGCAAGGCGCCCACCGAACGCCGATCTGTGCCCCGCCGCCGGCAAAGATACTCGCCGCTTTCACCATCGCCCAGAGCCCTCCACCACTCCTCGTAGCTACGCCGCTCCACGTGGGGGGGAAAGGGGACTAAGAGTGACGGCAGCCGGCAATCGACGGATCGGCGGACACAACGACCTCCCATCGAACCGGTGGCGACATCCTCCAAAGACCTCCGGCCCACGCATTCACCACCCAACGCCGTCCACGGGAGGAATCCGTGGGGGATGGCGGCGGCGGTGGCAACACCACCCGGCATTTGATATTCGACACCACGGGGGGAGACCGGTCGACGGAGCAGAGGCGCCAACAGAGAGGGCACTCGTCGACGTCGGCGACGCCAAACAACCGAGGCCAAGAGGGGCGACAACAACACGGGAGAGAGCACACGGGAGAAACACAAGACCACGGCACTTTGGACTCTACTCATCCACGGTGATACCCTCAAGAGGGTCACGACGTCGAAGACGTCGCCGCCCGGGCTCTAGAGAACTAGAGCTAGGCTTTGGCCAGAGGAGATCGACAACACATCGGTCGTAGAGTTGGGAGGAATCGACGCCCCCAAGGGAGGTGAACGGGCGCCAATGGCGTCGCGTGCCAATCGCAAGAACCGGAGCCTTGCACGGCTTTTCGCCGGGTTCCCAAACTCATGAGCCAAGGTTCGTCCGATTAGAGGCCAAAGGGCCGGACCTTGCCGGGCGTCGGAGGACGCCGGTGGAGCCGAGGACGGGAGGCCGGAAGAACGCGTCGCCCCATCATCGCAAGCACAGCTTCGCGGGCCAAACCGCACGCGCCGAAGCCCCCGCGGGAGACGAGACCGCACGCCGCCCCGCCGCCAGCCTTGCTCGCGGGCCGAACCGCAAGCCCCGCACCATCATCGCCTGCCGTCGTCCGGGCCGGCCTTCGCACGCCGGTTGAGCTCCCCGAAGGGGCACGATCGAGTGTGTGCCCCCAAGGACCGACGTGGGGAGGCGTCCCGCCAGGGGCGTCGGGCAGGACCTGGGGGGCCCCCGGCCGCCGGCAGCCACCCGAGGAAGCCCCGCCGAGGAAGAAGAGGAGGAGGGCGGCGGCCGGAACGGGGGACCACCGCGCGCCGGAGACGGGAAGAACGCCGGGAGGGGGGAGGGGGCAGGGCGGATCCGGGACAGGGAGGCCGGATCCGGGCTTGGAGAAGCGCGCCGCCGCCGGAGATGGTGGCCGCCGCGCCGACGAGAGGCGGGGTGGCTTCGCCATCGCGCTGGGAAGGACCTAGGCCGTGCGACGCCCCGCCCGCCCGGCTTCCTCACATGCGGCGCCGGCTTCCGGGCCGCGCGCGGGGCGGCGAGGTCCGAGGGCGGCGGGCGGGAGGTGGCGGCGGGCGGCTGGGGTTCGCCCCGAGCCGCCAGCGAGGGGCGACGCGAGGGCGGCGGCCCTCTCTCGGCATTGGATTGTGTTAATATCTGATTTATCTTTGTGTATTGTAAGATATGTATGTTTTGTCGACTAGTTAAATAAGCCTCTTATATTTAACTTTGAAACAGGGGATACAGTGTAGACTTTGTTCTTCTTGCCGGTTACTTGAAGCTCATACCTGCTGAATTGATCCAGGAATACCCAAAGTCCATATTAAATATCCATCCTTCTCTCCCTTCCGGCATTTGGAGGCAAAGGGTTTTATGGTTCAAAGGTGCATAAAGCCGTTATTGCCTCTGGAGCAAGGTAATTTACAATTCTCTAGCATGTCCATGTAACTGAATGTCTCCATTTACAAATGATATAACTGTCTGCCTATATGATACACTCACCTGTTGATCCCCCTTATAAAACACCTGTATGCATAAACCTGTGTAATTTCAAGGAACATAATGCTCACACTTCTTGAACTGAATGTAAGTGTTTTAAAAGTTGATATGTGTGGTGGATGGCTGATAGAGAAATGCCCAATTATTTTGCGTGTCAAATGTGACTTCTGTTGTTTGACAACAATTTTCTGTTCAGATACTCGGGTCCAACTGTACATTTTGTGGATGAGCACTATGATACCGGGAAAACATTAGCCCAGAGGGTTGTGCCTGTTTTTGCGGATGACACACCAGAGTTATTGGCTGCAAGGGTCCTTCATGAGGTAAGATTTCAGCCTAGAGCCTGAGACAGCTTCAAGCTCCTTCTTCAACCAGAAGTATTGATCATTTAGTTGATTCGAAACTTGCGTTTCAGGAGCATCAAGTCTATGTTGAAGCAGTTGCTGCTTTGTGTGAGGACCGCATCGTATGGAGAGAAGATGGTGTTCCACTTATCAAAAGTCAGATAAATCCTGATGTATACATCTAATTGACAATAGTAGTGCTATTTTGAAGCAATAATGGAATTTGTAGAGCCCCTGCCACTTTTCCAAGGCAAGGGGTACTTAACAGTTGACATAGGTTGATACAGGGCACAACTTAGTTGCCGTCGAAACATTTCCATGTGTTGGAAGTGGGAAACAGTGTCCAATAGACTGCAGTATGCATTACTGCATGAAACAAGGTTGGATTTTACCCTGATTTGAGATAACTACCAAATATGCGATTGCATTATCCTTCAGGAATTTTTTTTTCTGTCTGGTGTTTAGATGAGCAAATCTTATAAGGCCCGATCTTGTGATGCTCTTTTACTGATCGAAGGTCTTTTTAAAAATAAAGGGAGCACCAAACAGTGGTTTGCCTTGTCCTCCAGGAATTCTTTATTGCTGTCCGTGATGTTTAGATGAACAAATCTATAAACACTCCTGGATCCTTTTGATGGCCTTCTATTGATTGAAGATCTCTTTAGTATTTGACATTTGACACATGACTTGTTATATATTATATATTATTGTATGATTGTTGGCATGAAAGCACATTCCAGTGCTTACTGAAATCATATTGACAATCCAAATAAAATGATTTATATGAGGAAAAAAAGTACATAGACATTGTGTCATTGTCATTTGATGCTTTGGCATAGTCAATCTGATCATTGTCCACCAAGTGAACAGACAAATACAGCATGCAGTTACAACCGGAGTATGCTCAACGAGATGTTTTATTCCATAATTATGTTCCTCATGCTAGCTTTAATCAGTCAATACAAGGGCAATGTTGGAACCACTTCAATAATTTACACTGTTGCAGGCTTGCGGCATCACAGGGAAAAAAAATGAAATAAAACTCGGAAAAAGGACAGGTCCATCATCAACTGCTACCACAATATCTCCTGTTTGGGGTCTCCTCTCGCCGGCGAAACCCTCAGCTGATATGAAACTCCCCGCTGGCGTGAACTTGCTTCACCTGTTTGTCATACTCATCTTCACCATCCTCTTCTTCCTCATTTTTTCGTCCGGATTCTTGCTGTCCTCCTGCTCGTCCTCCCTCCGCCGCCCAACCAAAGCCAGCCACGGGGTGGAGGAAGGAGGCGGCGTCCGTGCCTTCTCCACGATCTTCATGATCTCCTCCACAGACTGGACGGAGTAAGTTGGGGCGCTGTTGTCTTTCTTGTAGTACATTGCCTGTGCAGCTTCTGTGAGCTCTCTAGGCAGGTTCTTCAGGAACCAGGGGTGGTTCCTAATCTCCCTGATTGTTATTCTCTGCATGAATTTGGAGATGAAATTAAATCAACGAACCAAACATGAACCACTGAAGATGATCCTAAGTTTGAATATATGGGCACCTTCGCAGAGTTTGCAACAAAAATTCTTGAAAGCAGCTCCTTGCAGTCTTGGGATACGTGCACATACTCTGGTATTTTGTATTGGATTGACATGATCCTCTATGAAAAGAAAGAATATAGCAAGAATAACATTAAGAGACAGCAACTTGTGGTTTTAGATTGCTTATTATTAGGGAACAAAAGAGAAGCTCTGAAGGTGTTACCCCAATTGTTTTTCTGAAATTCTTGGGGTCATCTGGGTCCTCAAAAGGGTAAGCACCGACCAGCATCACATAAAGGGTGACTCCACAGGACCACACATCGGCTGTCTGAACCATCAATCAGATGTTGCAAATATGTTTAGGGCAAAATAAATAAACAAATATAAAAGCAACGACAAAGATGTAAAGTTTGAACTAAAGAAGATTTATTGCCAATAGGATATTAAGATGCAATTCTAGTTATCAATACTAATTTTAGAAGGGTTCCATATTCTATTGAGGCACAGGCCTCTAATGACAAGAACACTTAAAAAATGATGGTTGGAATTCTGGATATTATTGTGGGATGTTCTGAGACTGAATTTCTACTGTTAGTATTGGGTTCATGTAATTTGCTCACTAAAAGATGGCATACATCCTCAAGTGGTCTTCATATAGTAGACAAAACCTATGTTACATTTGTAGCAAATTTCTAAAATGTGCGGTATGAGCTTTCATAGAGCAAAACAATACAATTCAGGTGAACATTTGACCAGTATCAACCCAGCTAAATAAAAAAGAAATAACTTCCAAAGAAAAGATAAACAAGCAATGTGATATAAGGAATCTATGAAAAAAAATTTGAGGGTTTGTTACTACTTTAATGGTGATATTCTGAGGACAAATAAAATATGGTGTGAAAGTAGTTTGGTAGCTGCAAGCCTTTGAAAATATCAGTCCTAAAATACTTTAGGAGTTTAGGGCAATAAAAATAACTGAGGTTTTTTTAACTCTATACAAGTGAGTCATCAAACTGAAACTGTTGATTCAGGAACTGTGCAGGGAAGTCAAATTCACTCAACACAAAATTAGGTAGACTTGGAGAAAATAAAGACTGAATACAATCTTTTAATGTGAAAGCAGACAGAGAACTTTATGAAACAGGAGTGGGCACTGTATTGTTGGATAGATCAATGTCACTGTGGTCTTTGCATAGTTTTGAAGGGATGTCATCGAAATCAACCAAACAAAAAAACAATGAGCTATGTATAGTCTCAAAGGCATCATAATGTTTCTGACAAGCAAATGCAACCAATTTTGCAGTGCTGGAAAGGAGGAACGGAAGCAGAATAGTAGATTGGCATGGTTTGTTGGATAGCAATCGAACAAAATGGAATCACTGTTTTGCGATAGCTGACTGAGAAAAAGCAAACGGGAGAGTAGAAAATAGCTTCAAAAGGACCACAAGAGGCCAAATAGCGGTTCAGCCTAACATGACTGCTTGAAAAGGATTGCGCCTGAGGGCCTCTAGTCTTGTGATAACATCAATCAGCTAAAACCATGATGGTTAAATGGCTACGAAAAGGACATAAAGTATGAATTGAACCTCTTAATAAAAGAGAACTTGTTGTGTGCTATCCCAACCATATTGTCACAAGGACGGATTCACCTAACATTTTCCTGTCCGTTCCTTTCAAATTCCTAGTGATGGAAAAGTAAAAAGTTGTTCTGAATGTTGCATGCTCCTATTTACAAAATGGCACTTGCTCCCCGCCATTCACTGATCTTGAACCTCACTCCAATCAAGTAGCACTTATGAAACAATATCTGTATCTACAGAATATCACACTTTTCTTCAGCGGATGTGGAGCTAACTTTCTTCCAGGCCACAATTTAATAAAGCAAGCAAGCTGAACGTACAGACTACAAAATGTTGACCGCTAAACTAGTCCGAATCCGATGAACCTAAACCTTTTGCCCACCTTCGGTTGTGTGTAGCGTGCAGCGAAAGCAGGGTGGAGCCTGCATCGCCATCAAGCATGATATCTGATCGCCGGAAACCCAAGGCAATGTGAATGTCCAAATCACTTCACACAGGAAGGATTCAAGGAACATACTCCTACATATCCTTGCATGGTCTCTTTTATGCTTTTTCAGAATGAGTTTTTTCAACTCAAACCACTAGTAGGGTTCCACTACTCCTAATTCCGCCAGTACCAGATCGATTAGTTGGGAATCTGGGCATCTAACTGCAGCCTCTACAGAAGCAGCAGCAACTAGTGACATGTGAGTTTCAGCATGGTCTCCGGGCCCCATTGCACAGCCTGTTCGTCGTCCCGAGCCCGACCAGAGCACAGAGAGCAGCAAGCACTGCCGCCTGCGTACCTGAAGCCGAATCACACGGCGTGAGACGCGCACTGCGAGGTCCCGAATCACGATGCTCGCGGGGCCCACTGCTCGGTGGCAGGAGGCTCTGTCTGTCCGGCCACGGGCAAGCAAATCTCAATCCCGGACAAATCCCAAATCCCATAATCCGCCAGAGCCCAGAGATATCTGGGCCCGCTGGTCATGGACCCTACAACGTTTCAGGTTTTCCACGAATCTCAAAAAAAAAAAGGAGATAGGGTGAGCCCGGTCTATAGGCATGCACTAACTCTAGTACTAATTTCCACTAAAAAAAGAGCTTCGCCTCAAAAAAAAAAAAAAATCCTAAAAAAAAAGAGCTAACTCCAGTGATTCTAGTTTTCTCATTAGTCAAACTAACTAAATAAAGTTTAACTGAATCTATAAAAAAATATTTATGACATTAAATAGTATCTATTTTATCTATACCATAAAATATTGATATTTTCTATAGACTTGGCAACAATATCTTTCGATTGACCCATCCAGTTGCATTCACGCGATGGGCCCACATGCTGACACCAGTGCGCTCGCCTCGCCTATAGACCTGGTGCACGGACACTCATTGAGACCCGCGCGTTACTACGTGGACTCCAAGGGGCCGGCACGTGCTGGTACGCAGGCTCACGACAAGCGAGACAGGATCGTCACTGCCACCGTGGGGCCCACTCTTGCCGCGTCTCAGGGGGAGAATCTGACGAGGGGGGGAGACTGTACTGACCTTGCCGTCGTATTCCCGGCGGGAGAGCACCTCCGGGGCGATGTACGCCGGCGTGCCCACCGTCGACTTGGGCTTCGAGTGCAGCAGCGACGACTGCAACCAAAAGACACGGTGGATCGAGAAGAACCAAAGTAGGCGTCAGTTTCGTCAGTGTTTCACGCAAGAGAAAAAGGACTTTCTATCAGGCACAGGCACGCAGAGAAGCATTTTCGGCAGATCAGAGCAAGCAAAGGTGGAAAGGGGACGACGAGGCTTTTGACGGAAAGTCGGTCAGATTTTGGAAGAAAAAAACCGAGGAAGACGAAAACAAACAGCACGTACCTTGGAGTAACCAAAGTCGCAGATCTTGAGCCGAGGCGCCGGGCTGCCGTCCAGCAGCGTGTTCTCCAGCTTCAAGTCTCGGTGGCAAATTTGCTGCAAATCCACAGCGAAAAATTCTCGCATTGGACACTTGTTTCTTTGTTTGGTAATACAGTAAAAAAGAACGGTATTTTTCTTCCATTCTTACTGTACTGTACTTACCATGAAGTGGCAGTAGCTGACGCCGCAGATTAGCTGCTGGAAGAAGTACCTCGCCTGCAAGAACAGCAGAGCCATGTGACGTTACATACAGGTAGCCGCGTGATTCGGGGAAGCTAGCTAGTAACCGACCGATCCACACCCACCTCGTCTTCGCTGAACCTCCCGGCGTTGCAGATCCGGTCGAAGAGCTCGCCGCCGGCGGCGTACTCCATGACGATCGCCAGGTGCGTGGGCGTGAGCACCACCTCCTTGAACCGGATGATGTTGGGGTGCCGCAGCGACCGGTGGTTGATGATCTCCCTCGCCACATTCTCGTCAATCTGCAAACGCAAACCAGCGATTTCAGAAACAGGCAGGAACGCCCTGAATCGATCTCTCTCACGCGGCGCCAACCAACGTTGTGGGTGGCTCCAGAACTAGCGCCGGACGGACGGACGGACCTTCTGGCCTCGGGGATGTACTTCATGGCGACGAGCTCCTTGGTCTCCTTGTTGCGCATCAGCCGCGCCACGCCGAAGTTGCCGGCGCCGATGTCCTTGAGCAGCTCGTACTTCTCCATGGCTCTGGCTCCCTCCTCCGAGGTCGGCCGGGGCGGCGAGGACTGGACCGCGCGCGTGTCTGATCGATCGTTGAAGCTTCGCTGGGCTGGGGTGGGGGACTGGAAAGGGGGAGAGCTTGGGTTGGGGAGGGAAAGCGCGGAAGGGGAGGATTCGAAGCTTGAAGAGGAGGCCACTTTGCTCCGGTTCTTGGCCGGGGCACCCGAGAGTATGTATGGGTGGCAGTGAGATGAGAGTGAGTGAGGAGTACGTTTTAATTTGGTGATTAGTTTATTTATTTAAGCTTGGATCGCCATGGCGACCGTTCTTAACTGTTTCAAAGTTTTTTTTTATTTCTCCGTGTTTAATTGCAGTTTGAACCCTTGGTTTCTTTCAGTTTGTGCTACGGTCCTTGCGTGCTCTGCTTTTTTTTTTTTTTTTTTTTTTTGGTGATTATTTGTGAACCAATGGGGCGCCCTATTCCATTGCTATAAAGAAGTTTTGGCGTGATGAAAAATAATAATAACAAAAGAAAAAAAAAACAGTGTATGGGGGGCTATATTTTTGCTCCTGTCATTTCCCAAGCGCATGGCCTCTTGTTTTATTTTCTTCAGCATGCCAATGGTAGAGGAGCGAAGGTTCCTTCCCTTCTAAATTTCAGAGAGATGAGTATAGTGAGCGATTTTTAAGGCTCTTATATTCGTGGCACTATTTGTATCAATGTTGTGTAGTGAGTTTGAATTGTAGCCTTTCTTTTCGGTCATTCCTCTTAATGAAAAAAAGAGATAAAAAGATCGATTGTGAAAAAAAAGAGCACTAGCACATCATCATTTTACAATAGCTCCCCAGGCTACCAATAGAAGTCTTGGTTGTGGCTTGTATGTTACATCCAACTTCGCAAACAAGGCCCGCACCCACCTAGTGTATCGTTAGGTTTGAACTGTTTTCGTCAACTCATTATGTTGTTGATCATGCCTTGCATGTCTTCTTGGTCTGCTTTCTTCAACAACGTAGCTTGTTTGCCGCCCCCCCTCTAAAATTTAGTGGCCCCTTAAGTTTGGTGACTCCTCTAAAGTTTAGTAACGACCCCTGTTTGGTTCTATTCACTAAAGACTAGTAAAATAGATATCTCAAGTACACTATAGTCACTTTTAACTACCTCTTCATGCCTAAAGCCCCTAAACTTTGTTTGGCATTTTAGTCACTAAAGTTTAGTGAATAAAACTCTAGGTGGGTAAACCAAACATGCGACTTCTCAATCACCCTTTTTTATATTATGACAATTCCATAGAGCACAGGTCAGTCCCGCAAATGGAAATAAACGACATAAACGATGTGGAGCGTCACATTTATCATATGACCAATTCCCTCAAAAAGTTTGCCCTTGATATGGGGAAGGAATTTCAGTAGGGGCAAAGCTAGGCTCATTTGACGGGTCAGCCGGTAAACTTAACAGAAAAAAAACTCCCTCCATTCAAAAAGCATAATTATGGGAATCATATCGGTCAAAATTGTTAAAGTTTGACCAAGTTTATAATGATTAGTATTAACGAGTTATGTCAAAATCAAGATTTATTAAATAAATTTATTCCATAATTAATATAATGATACTTATTTTATATCATAAATGTTATTTTCTAAAAAAACTTTGGTCAAAGTTGAAATCTGTTGACTTCTTGATAAGTGAGAATTACATTCTTTTTAGGATGGATGGAGTAGTATTTTATATTCTAGACGACGCCAATTACACTAGCACTTAATTTTAGGGGCTTCGATGATTCTTTTAACTAAATTCCAGACAAGAATGCCATTTATATCCCCCTCTCCCCCATAATATGCATCATGCAAGAATATGGCAAGAAATAATGGTCAACTATTTTCAACTTATCACAAAGAAGGCATTTCCTACTTGCCAAAATATTGTTTTTAAGGGCAATTTACATTTCCAGATATGTTCAGAGTCCTTGTAATAAGAGACACCGCATGTGTCTAAATGCAGTTCACTCTATAATTTCTCATCTACCTGCTGATCGCCCATATTTAAATTTGGCGCCCGCGATGTGAACAGCTCGTAGTACCTCCATCACTCGGTGCAGCCTCCCACCGCTTTTATCCTGTTGCTTCTTTGTTCGTCCCTCTAATCCAGAAGTTTGTGGGTGCGTGTGCATTATAAGTGTTTATACTATGTATTTTTTTTTAAAAAAATAAAGCACCTCTCCTAATCCCTTTAGGAAGTTTCTTCAAATTGACACAGCCAACGTTAGTTTGTGCATGCTAGCTAGCAAAAACACGTTTTGAATCGCCCGGGGAAAACAAGGTGCCAGAAGAAGAAGAAGAAGCAGCAGCAGCAGCAGCAGCAGCTATTTTCCAAATATAAATATGCGCTTAGTTGTTTGCCAAATTCGGAACACATTTTTGACACGCTCGGATCTGCTCTTGTTGGCCGCTCGCCTGGCCTGGATCGGCAAGAAATCGGCCTTATCATCACTCGGAACACACTTTTGATTTTTCAGGTTTTTGGACACGCCAGCCTGGCTAGTTCGGCAAGGCACAGACTCCGGTCAGGCGATCGAG
Source organism: Hyparrhenia diplandra (assembly GCA_015847255.1). Lineage (NCBI taxonomy): Eukaryota > Viridiplantae > Streptophyta > Magnoliopsida > Poales > Poaceae > Hyparrhenia > Hyparrhenia diplandra. Next base: position 143,185 of record JADLZK010002321.1, read on the forward strand.
CATAAAAACGCGCGCGCTCGGCCTTTTGAAGCCAGATAATGTTGCCCTGGATGGATGCGTTGCGTGCAAGGAGTTGGTGCTCTGGCTTCATTGGCTGGTTGGTTGGCAACAGCATGGTACAAGAAAGCTTGTTGGAACTGAGCTACGTTACCAGTAGTAGCGGAAATGGTGCGTGGCAGTTGACCCGGAACGAGAGTGACGAGATATGAGCTTTGCACTCACTGGTTGACCTGCGCGTAGCGAGCGGACGGGGCGGGGGAGACGGCAGTAGGACGACGAGTGGTGATGGGGGCGGCGTGGCGTCGGCGTGGGGCTTCGACTCGTTGAGAGGCTGGAGTCCTGCAGACAGGCAGGCAGAGGGCGAAGGATGAGCGCGCGCGGCGCGGCTGCGTGGGCACCGGCCACGTCCATCACGTGGGCAGCGCACGGGGGTGCCGCGTACGATGTTGGCGTGCAAAGGTCACTGCCTCACCTCACTGGGACGGCGACGCGAATGGTATCGGACCACCGATCTCGGCTCACCCCGACGCGCCTCTGCTGTACTGTAGTCTGTTTCGGACCTGCCGGTGCGGGCTCTTCCTCTGCTGCATGGCACGTTATTTGTGGCAATGTAACAGTAGAAATATTGTATCGCCTCTTGGACGAGTTAACGCTGCAACAGCCATGCGGAGCGGACCACACAGACACAGGCGCACACCGACCGTATCCATACACGTTACCACGTGCGCCCGCGTCGCCGTCCATGCACCGCCGCCCTGCCCGCCGGGGGAATGAATAATCATCGCACGCAGCCGCGGATCGAGGTGAGAGAGGGAGGCCGGTGGATGGATGGGCGGGGCGCCGCGGCTTCTGCTCCGCATGCGTTCGTTCGCCGGGCATCGGCCACCGTCCACCCACCGCCGTCCGTAATCTAGCTCCCGCACACAACCAGGCATCTTTGACAGATGGAAATGAATTGAAATTGAACGCCCCACGCGTACAGCACGCGCGCGGGTTCCCCTCCCCTCCTCAAGGCCGCGGTCTTCAGTCGGGGCCGCGCGCGGCTGTGACGGTAGGCCGGTGCGCCTGCTGCTGCTGCCGGCGGCCGATGGAACGTGAGAGATCCACCATCGATGTGCTCTGCTCAGTCACACCTACTACCAGTATCTTCTCTCAAATAAGGTCCTCTCATAGTTCACCCTGCTTAATAAAAAACAGTCTAGGTTCCCGATCGCAACAAAAGAAAGAAAGAAAATGATCACGGTCGTCAAACCAGAGCAACGTCAGTGACAAATGCAGGATACAGTCCATCTATGAATACCTTTTCAGCCTAGTTTATTTATGTCATGACTCCGGTAAAGTAATAATCGATCAATCAATAACTTGTATGAAAATAAAAAATTGTTATTTTTCATGAATTTATCATCTTGAAATTAAATGTGTTAGGTATAGACTCTTTTTTTTTATTTAATTTTAACTGTTATTAGGTCATTATAAAATATATATTCTGTTTTGTTATGTACGACGAATTTGCACAAATCGCCAGTGCTGTACATCATAAAACTCTCAGTGGAGTTTGAATGAGATCCAATGAAACTGGCTGGAGTGAACATGCAACTAGGCTGCTTGGGCGTGTCGGCCTGGGTTGGGCCGCAGGCCCGGGGTGTATGTTGGGCCTCTCGACCCAGTCTAGGCCCATGACGCTCTCCACTCTCCATCTCCGCCTCGTCTCAACTCGGGCAGGGAGCATTTTCGCCGTGCGTCGTCTTCAACCTCGGCTCTGGGGGTGGGGAAGGGTGCCCGGCCACAGGGAGACCTAGGGCGGCCGCCCTAGTTGTGGCTCCGCCTCTGCTCCATTCCTTGGTACGTGTAAAAAGCTTACTCTGCACTGTTGTAGTTCGTCCTTTCGTCCGTCAGATCTATCTATTTTCTTTCTCTCCGTTCAGCTATTTGCCGATTTGTTTCTTGTTATCTAATCCGACCCATCCATCCATCAATGGGGTCCATTAGAGGCTCCGAGCTGCTGGGGGTTGCGTGCGAGCTCCCGTTGACGGAGGAGATGGACAAGTTGCTGCAATTCGGGCGGAAGGCATGGTTCATCGCGCGGGTGATGTCTGGTCACGAGGAGAGGAGGATCCGGTCCTACAGGCTGCAGCTGCAGAAGCGCCTCGAGATGGCAAGTATATTTTTTTTTTTCTTTTTGCCGCGAATTTATGATGTAGTAGTGCCTAGTACTGTCCTTTAATTGTGGAACCAACATTTCCTGGTAAAAGTAAGTAACCATTTTTTGCTTTCTTAAGTGCATTATACCAAATCTTCTAGTTGTCCACATGTGTTCTTGTTTTGCTCAGTGGCTGGCGGATCCAGAAACGAGGCAAGAGGGGGCTGGGCGTTAGGGCATCTGACCAAGTGTGCCTGGGGTGCTGGCCAGAGTTTTTATGGGCTGTTGAGGAAGAAAAATTAGGTAGTAGTCACTTTGTTTTGGGGTGGACCAGGGTTGGAGCCCCTCGAGCCCTGGGTGCAGATCCGCAACTGCTTCCAGTAGAGGTTCTGTGGTGTAATTGCCATTACCTATACCAATTGAAGTTGTGTCATTCTCGTTTAGCTGATTTTCATGGCTGTGGATGAAAACACCTTTTTTTACTACTGGTGTTGTGTTTATTGTTTCGAAATTCTGCTACTTTAGTAGTTTATTGTGAAAACCCTTATGTGTGTGCGTTTCCCTTTTTGATTGCTATGTGCGGAAAAAAATAGTAGCTACAGGTGCTTGCCTGGAAAATCTCCTCTCTCTTTTTTTTTCATCAACATAATTGATCGATATCCCATGCATTTCAACTTCTATCTAGTTCTTACTGATTGCTACATCATTATTGATTTATAAATGATTGTTGTTGTCATATCTCCCTCTAGATAACGGTTCATCATTAGTTGACAAAATCAGTTACTCATATGACTGAGTATTTACGAATATACTATCAAATGTAGCTTCATTATGTGGTACAACCCAGCTAACTTTTAGCGATTCTTTTTTTTTTTGTTAAATGATGTAATTTTTATAGGAAAACCGTGTGGTTTTCTCTTTGATCTTGGTATTACAATGGACTATCTTGCAGACTGCACTGATCGGAAGTAAAAACGGTCTCCTTTCAAAAAAAAAAAAAAAAAAAAAAAAAAGCGGTCCTTGTTATAAAAGCTTGGTTTGCCTGATGTTCCAGTTTGTTTTGAAACCAATTGTGCCAAATATCCGTACAACTTCCTTTTGCATTTTTGCATCAACTCCTAACCATGTTCTGGATATAGAAAAGTATTTGAATTATTTAGTGGTTTAACTCGTTTATTGCCATGTTGTCAGAAACATGTTGCAAGTATTTTACCACCTGTCCACTTGGATTGTCTTGTAGTGAGGTTTAATGTATCACAGTTCTCAGATTATTCATGTTACTGTTTTGTACCTCAGCATTTTAGCAACCTAAATATTGAGCAGACAAAGTTCTGAGTTTATTCTTAGTCTACATATACGATGGGGCTAAGTGCTGTGCTCACTTCTCCTTTTTACATGGAGAGAAATTTACAAATACTTAAGCCCTCATAGTAAAAGTTTAATCTCTTGGTTTTTGTCATTCATTCAGGCACAAGCTAGAAAGGAAGAGCTGCAGAAACAGCCAGAACAAGTTATCTTATCGGAGGTTCGTCAAGTGGTTCAGCAGATGCAAGCTCTAAATCAGCATCTTGACGGCTGTAAGTTTTAAGTCACAAAAATTGATTCATTGCGTGCACACAAAATTTTATGAGAAAACTTTTAGTTTCTGAATAAATGAATTCATTTGTGCTGACATATGTGGGACACGAGTGGGCAAATATTTTTCTATCATACTGTTGGCACCCAGAAAACAATGCAGCTGTTCATGAGACATTAATTTATCATATTTCAAAGAGGTCAAATAGGCTGATTATTCAGTTCAGGTTTCTGGTGACATGAAGACTGACGCTTCCTGTCTTATTCACAATCATCTGCAATAACTTTCTAACTTGTTTTTATCTTAATTTCAGGAAGCTGCCATTGATGAATATTTTAAACCAATTGACAAGAATGCTAAAAATCATAGCAGATCTGCAGATGGAGAAAGAGGAAAAGCAAATGAAGGATATGGCCAAAGTTATGCAGGAACAAATAAAAATGCAAAGAGAAATCGCAATGACAAGAGCTCAGGCTGCAAGCGCCGAGTCTAATGATACTAAAGTGAGTGAAAAAGCAGCTGAAATCCCTCCAAAATAAGAAACTGTAAAATGGATGTGGGCTAGGTAATAACCGTGTACTTACAATGAGACAATTGCCAATTTTGTGTTTATCCAAGGCTATTAGGCTGCTGCTTTCCGTTTGTTTTAGTATCCACATAAGCTCTGTTCTGTCCATTAGCATGGAACCTTACTACAACAAGTATGTTGAGGTTCTGTGTCAGTTCATTTTCCCAAGGATCTGATGAATTCTGCAGTTCGAGGTGTCCAGAGATTCAGATCTGTTGCTGGATGTGATGATTTTGCTTTAGTCTTGGATAGAGACCTGTTTTCTCTAGAACATCTGTAGTTTATAAGAATTTAAGCACTAAATCTGACATTAATTCGTTTCATAGTGTTGTGGTTAGCACTCCAGACTTTCACTCTGGTGACCTGGGTGTTCGAATCCGGGTGAGACCTATTTTCTTAGTTGGCTTTATTCGCTTATTAGTGGTGATCGGTCTCCCCTCCTGGACTCTGGAGCGTTTTGTTGTTGTTCGTTGCTGTTCTTTTTCTTCTTTTGCTGTTTATATAGGATCATAAAGGCAAATGACATCTGGTTGTTCGTGTAAATATAGACTGAAAATATGATTTTTTTTTCCTTTTAGCAAGAGCTATATGTGGACTCACAGTAAAAAAAAAAGGCAAATTGGGCAGAGGATTTGAGTGTGATGTCATTTGCTATGTTCAAGCAACAACATGTGTGTGCTAGCCATCACTCAGTTGGCAAAAAATTGAGCATTTGCTACACCCAAATATCCATTAACATGTTACCTTTACTACACCAATTCAAGCAAGAACATGGGCTACGCGTGTGATGGCATTTGAGTGTTGCGGCACAAGTTAGCCCTTTTGTTAAAACATGTGCTACTTAACAATAAACATATCAATCTCTTTTGCCAATTGGAACATACGCATGGATTTATAGACATTGAAACATCTCAACCCGATGCCCCAAGAATAAAAATGACACATAGTACAGATGACATATCATAGCTTAATATTGTTCACAAACAAATCACGGCAGCCGCCATCAGGCAAGCATACAACCAGCTGCCTATTGGTTCATCAGAAACTGTGCATACCAACATGAATACAAGCTCATATCAGCCACGACACAGGTGCACGCAGGCACACGCAGACGCAGCTGATGATTATTCAAACGCTACTCCGTCTCCAGCGGGGCAGCAGGCACTCACCAAACCACACAAATCAAATCTCACACATGCAGCAGGATAAGGTGGCCATGCACAACTACACCCCGTTGTTGCTTCATCAATCCAAACTCACAAGCCACACACACAGTAGATCAACTCGAGCACACGCATGCACCGGCCGGGCCTCAACGCAACACACGCGCAGGCACAAATGCAGGCCGGAATTGCAAAGCAGAGAGCATGCAGCAGCAATAGATATAGGCCAACCCGGCCATCATCATCAACACAGGCAGGAGCCAACCAGAGGCCCTTACCTCTTCAAGCAACACAAACTGAACCAAAGGTAGCAGGAAGCAGCTGATCGAGGGAGTATTCAAATCCAACAAACCAAACTAGCATCAGGCACCATGAACGAAACTGGGTATCCATGAGAGCGGGTAGGCGGCACACTGATCTTGCACACAAGCCTCCGATGCTTGACTCAGGCAGGATTCACCTAGGCAACGTAAGCAAGAGGCCGAGTTATACTAATGGCGAGTGAGTATTCTATAAAACATAGAACATACGTACAATAGTCAGTGAACGTACCTGAGCACGGTGCCTTTGAGGAGGCGGCTCCGCCTGTAGTAGCGCGAGTGCACGGGCGGCTCGAAGAGGTCGGGGTGGTGCCCGGCGGCCAGCCCATCCCACTCCAGCGAGTCCCACACGTCCTTCTCAATCTCGATGGTTGGCTTCTTCACGCCTGGCTCACGCCCCGCCAGAGCCGGAAGGCGGCGTAGGGCAAAGCAGCCCCGGATCTTGATGGTCTCGAGCGCGGGCGCCAGCATCTTGACCTCACATATCTGCTGCAGCTTCGGCAGGTCGTGCAGGTGGATGGTGGTCAGCTTCGGGAAGGGTAGGCCATGGATAGCTATCTCCTTTGGGTACTTGTTGTCTAGCACGAAGACTTGCGTGAGGTCGCCGCAGTAGATGATGTGGAGGGTCTCCAGGTTGGGGAAGGAGGCCACCCACACCGGAAGCACAAACTGGAGCCTTGGGCAGGAGCACAGGTGCAGGTGTTGTAGACTTCCGAATGAATTTGATGACTGGGATGACTGGGAACCGAAAACTACTTTGCTCCAGATGCAGCGGGCCGTTAAGAGATGTGATGCCCATATGGTCTGTAGGCTGGCTGTGCTGTATTCTTCCCCCAGTGCCTCTTCAGGAAAGACCGTGTCAAGGTTGGGACATCTCTCAATGTGACACCACTTTAGGTAATACCAGTACCCTGTAGGCATACTAGCGCTAGTCGAGACATCGTGTACATGAAGAGATTCAGTGTAATATGTCATTAGACCATCTAAGCTATTAGAAGAACATGCTAGCTCACCCTCCAAGCCGCGGCTCGCATCACTAATCTCGACATGATGATCCTTTGGCTGAGTCGGAGGTTGTGGGAAGAACAACATCGGGGCATCACCAATCTTGAAAAATGTGTCACCATATGGGATTACTTCAACATGATGTTGTTGGCTGCTGGGTTCAATCATCTCCTCACAGGTTGTTCCAACTTGACTACCGCCCCCATCATACGCAAATGGTGAGGTTACATGGACATTGAAATAAATATCCTTAAAAACTCTTTCATATGGACAGTGAAGCAACAGACGAAGCAATGACCTCGTCAGCCTCGCATCTGCAAGAGTAGCATGCAACTCCAAACAGAAAGATTTCTTATGCTCGGCAAGGCATGGGCGAGTAAACTCATGTGCTCTCCAAGGTCGTGTGTCAACACATAGCAACTCCAGTTGTCCCACTGAATTAAATGTACCCCACTTTATGGCATGGAGGTGCTCACAACCTAGCAGTATGAGCCTCTTAAGACCTGGGACATTTATCACCATAGTTTCAAAGTCAAGTACCTTGATTTTGCTTCCAGAAAGATCTAGCTCCTCAAGATTGGGCAGCCCACGAACAAACAAATTCTCCAGTTGTGTGCAGCCTTGTAGGGATATTCTGGAGGTCTTGACTGCACTTGTATCTGCATCAGAAGAATGCTTCTGCTCGGAATTTTTCGGAGGTAGCTTAAAAGATGATGCCCAATGGGTTGCCGGTCCATATCCATCAAAGCTAAATGACCTTAGGAAAGAGGGAGGCCGTCGGGCACAACAACATTCTCTAGCCCGTCACAGCCATCAAGAATAAGCGTCTGGAGGCTCCTTGCCATTGTTGAGCTTATTGATAAGTTTTTCATGTCTTTGTTTCCAGACAAATCTAGTACCTCCAGCTCTGTCTTGTGTAAAATGAGTTGTTGCCGCTGCCAATTGATGCATGTGCCTTGTGCATAGGTTTGATTATTCGAAACCTCCGGAGATAAGGCAATTTTCCATGTAATTTAGTCACCAACTGCCAACACATGAATCCCTCGATATTTAGCTCCATTAGGTTGGTCATGTTATCAATTTTTCTTCAGATAAAATATCAGCCCATTCTGTGTACCGTAGGTCAAACACCCATAGGTTTTGTAGCCATGTCCAGCTTGTATTGTTCTCTCCTTCACTTACGTTGTCATGTGTGCAATGATCCAATCCGAGGAATCTCAACCCCTGGCACCAGTGCAAAGGTGGTGATACAAAGTTGAAGGCACAATGAGAGAGAATTAGCACTACAAGATTGCTGCAATGTTTAAGAAACCCATCTGGTAAGCAGCACGGGTCGTCAGACTTTCCATGTGCTAAGAACAAAGAAGATACCCTTTCCAATATAGCTTTGTTGGTATCCTCATTTAGTATTACAAGGTTCTCTGGGGTGACATAAATCCAACGATAAGACCTCTTTAGGAACAAGGGAGTGTCGTCTTTGGCTATAAGAAATGGAACCTCTGGATCTTCCATCAATTTTCCAAACACTACGCCAACCTGCGAATAATCGATCTCCCAATGTATTTCCTGATGCAATGTATCACAAATGTCCCTTGTTCCATCCCCTTTAATGATACCATCGCACATCCAGTAGTTGGGAGCATGTGCTTTCCAATCAAATCCAGTGGCTCTATGAAAACTAAGGTGCAGGAATAACTCGTACAGGCAACACTTCGTTACCATTGCTATGTCGATGCCCCGCATGGATGGCTGGCAAGCGACTGCATTAGCTGCTTCTTCATACATCAGTGCGGTAAACTCTGAACTTGTTAAATTTCCAAGCCGGGAGCCTCTAATAAATGTGTATCTTTGCTTGTGGAGTATCTCAGTAGGGCGGTCTTCATCTTGTATGGTCAAAGACCGTCTTTTGAATGTCCATACTATTACATGGTCGCAATATTCCGGACTAATACCAAACCTGCTTACATCAATTATGTCATCGCTTCCATTAAGTAAAACCATCATCACTTTTCTGTACATCAATGTTTGGGCAACTGCTTGCCAAACACTCGGTATCACATCCCTAGAGGCATGGTCCACACCATTGAAATCATCCTCTTCATCCTGCTTGTCAAACTTGGCCATCATACCAAGATCAAGTTCTAACTCCTCTGCAATCTTTCTCTGCATAACCCTTCTGCTTTCCCAAACAGAACAATCTATGTAAATTATTCTGTCAAAGCATAATTCTGGAGGAGTATTCTTAGCTCTGATTAACCGAAGTTCATTTACTATGGATCTGAGGACCGGGGCCGCCCCAAAACCATCCCAACCATGAAAATGGATGAACTTTTTCGCCTCTCCGGTGCCGCAGATTATCAAATATCATCTCTCTGGCGTTTTTAATGTCTCTTGCCCTGACCATCTGAAGTGGAGGCAGCAGGAAGCAAAGTAAGGGCACTCCAACTCACTCAAGCTTCAATTACTAATAACAATAACCAAGCAATTTGATATGAATGCGTGCTCTGGTAGGGTCTATGAATAACTCAGTAAATGTTGGGAGAATTAGGAATTTGGCTCTGAAAAAAGTTTGTCTTAGAAATCCGGCCTCTCTCTTTTTTTTTTTTTTTTTTTGAATTTAGGAATTTGGCCTCAAAACGAAACTTTGTTAGGAATCCGCCTTCCGTCAGTTTTGAAAATTCATAACTAGAGTTTGGTAACTCCAATTTTTGGTGAACCAAAATTTTATTGTGCTCATTGAGATGTCTAGTTTTTATTAAAAATATGAAATTGGCCATGTTGTGTAGGATTTTGTATTTTTTTAACACCAACATATTATGTTTTTATTAAAAATAAATAATTTGGAGTGTAGTAGCGTACCTCTGCGAGGTCATCGAGCACACCCATGATGAAATTTCTCGAATTGTAAGTGACCAATCAAATTAAATAGCAAAGGTCCGCAGGAAGCCGATCTAACCCATAAATAAGAGTCCACTGAATCTATCAAGATCCCTCTCCAGCTGCTGCAGGCGCACAAACCATCCAATAAGTGTCAGTACCAAACTTAACGAGAGCTGATCGATCAGGGAGAAATTTAAATTAAGTAATGCAAACATATATAGAGCAGTCACACATGCACCTGATTTATTATTCTAACCCATCGCTCATTCCATGCACACTGACTACCTTCAGATCAGAATCAGATGGAAAGCTGGCGGAAAATACGATGGCGATTCGAGAGGCGAAGGATGGCAGCAGGAGAGCTGTGTAGCTGATGAATTAACTGTTGTGGATGGTCAGGCACCACAGCTGCAGCAATCTTGCTCTCTCTGAGACGTACACGCATGAATATGGTTCCTTGCTTGCGGTCTTCCTCCATGTACAGTACAGGGTACACACAAAGCATTGCCCTCTTCTCTTTTTGCCAAAGCATGAAATTCGAGCGCCCCCTTTTGCTTTTTTCTCAACACATGTTTCCGGACGTAGGTCTGGCCAAGCTGTAAAATATGAAATTTGAACCCCTTCCCCGCGCGTAAAAGCCATTGTTAATCTCGCGTGATCGTGGATATGGGCCTTTGCCCAGTGTATCCACACAGGCCCATCAGATCTTAGCCCAACGAAGTTTCGGTTGGGCCAAGCCAATTTGGAGCTGCCTGCTTGCAAGTTGCAACCAATCGTGAGGAGTACCGGACCGGAGTCAAAGGGCGATGGCGAAGGAAGAGGGCGGTGCGGCCCAGCACGGTGGAGGCACAACAACATTCTCTAGCCCGTCACAACCATCAAGAATAAGTGTCTGGAGGCTCCTTGCCGTTGGTGAGCTTATTGATAGATTTCTCATTTCCCTGTTTCCAGACAAATCTAGTATCTCAAGCTCTGTCTTGTCTACAAATAAGCTATTACTGCTGTCAATTGATGTATCTGCCCTGTGCATAGGTTTGATTATTCGAAGCCCTCGAAGGTAAGGCAGTTTTCCATGTAATCTAGTCACCAACTGCCAACACATGAATCCCTCTATATTTAGTTCCATGAGGTTGGTCATGTTATCATTTTTTTCTTCACATAAGATATGATCCCATTCTGTGTAACGTAGGTCAAGCACCCAAAGGTTTTGCAGCCATGTCCAACTTGTATTGTTCTCTCCTTCACTTGTGTTGTCATGTGTGCAATGATCCAACCCGAGGAATCTCAACCCCTGGCACCACTGGAAAGGTGGTGATACAAAGCTAAAGGCACAATGAGAGAGAATTAGCACTCCAAGATTGCTGCAATGTTTAAGAAACCCATCTGGTAAGCTGCGCAGGTCATCAGACTTTCCAGGTGCTACGAACAAAGAAGATACCCTTTCCAATATAGCTTTGTTGGTATCCTCATTTAGTATTACAAGATTCTCTGGGGTGACAGAAATCCAACGATAAGACCTCTTTATTAACAAGGGAGTGTCGTCTTTGGCTATAAGAAATGGAACCTCTGGATCTTCCATCATTTTTCCAAACACTTCGCCAGCCTGCGAAGAATCGATCTCCGAATGTATTTCCTGATGCAATGTATCACTAATGCCCCTTGTTCCATCCCCTTTAATGATTCCATCGCACATCCAGTAGCTGGGAGCATGAGCTGCCCAATCAAATCCAGTGGCTCTATGAAAACTATGTTGCAGGAAAAACTCATACAGGCAACACTCCATTACCATTGTTATGTTGATGCCCCGCATGGATGGGTGGCGAGCGACTATAGTAGCTGCCTCTTCGCGTAACAGCTCACGGAATTGTAAACCTGTTATTAGTCCATAGGGTACCCCCATGTCAAGTAAAACATGGCGGGTGTATCTTAGCTTCTGTATTCTCTCATTATGGTGGTCAGTGTCATGTATAGTCAAAGGCCGTCTTTTGAATGTCCATACTATTACGTGATCCCAGTAATCAGGGCTGATACCGAATTTATTTGGATCAACCTCAACATTACTTCCATTAAGGAAAACCATCATAAGTTTTTTGTACACCAAGGTTTGGGCGATGGCTTCGGAAACACTTCGGATCACATCCCTTGAACTATGGTCCACACCATTGAAGTCATCCTCCTCATCCTGCTTGTCAAACATTGCCATCATTCCGTGGTCAAGTTCTAACTCCTCTGCAATTTTCCTCTGCATCACCCTTCTACTTTCCCACACAGAGCAATCTATGTAAATTATCCTGTCAAAGCATAGTTCTGAAGGAGTTTTCTTAGCTTTGATTGACCCAAGTTCTTGTGCTATCGATCTGAGTACTGGGGCTGCCCCAAAGCCACCCCAACCATGACAATAGATGATCCTGTTTTTGTCTCTCTCATGCCGAATAAACTGTAATATATGCTCTCTTGCGCTGTCGACGCTTGTACCAACAATGAAATGCTGAAGCAGAGTATGCAAGAAGCAAAGTAAAAGCCACATCAATTGTTGCAACTTTCAGGTAATAATAATAGTAGTAGTAATAAGAATAAACTAGTTAACCCGATATATACGAATTACGATTGCATGCTCTGGTAGGGTGCTCAATAAATGTTTGGTGGGCATAGATCGACTCTTTTACGGGTAGAGTGTACTGGCGTCTCAAAAACTTGTTTCAATCAAAAGCACCTACGCTTACGTTCACGTGGATTAATTTGGAGTAGTAGCGTACCCGCTCACGTGCTCCCATGATGAAACTCCTCTTGTCGTAGGTGACCAATGCAAGCAAATTATTAAACAGGAAAGGAGCGCACGAATGCCGATCTAATCCATAATACGATCAAGACGCCTCTCTAGCTCCTGCAGCGAAACAATCCAAGTGTCAGCTTTAACGACCTGAGGGAGCAAATGCAAATATATAGCACACACGGGAACTGCTTACCAAGACCAGGAAGGAAGGCCTTACCAAGACCAGGAAGGAAGGAAGGCACACACAATCTAACCCATCATTCATTCCATGAAGACTGCCTTCAGATCAGATCAGATGAGATGGAAGCCGATCGAGAGATGTAGGACGGCAAGAGACTAGTCTAACTGACTAACTGTTGTGCCGTTGTGCGTGGAACACAATCTCTCTATCTTGCTCGATCTCTCTGAGACACAGACACGCAATACATGGTTCCTTGCTTCCTGGCTCCCTGAAGAATCGAATGTACGCTTGGCTGCCTGCTTGCTTTGCTTCTTACAGCCACCATTCCGTCTTTATCTTTTCCACACCGAAATTCTAGCTCTCCCTTTGCTTTGCTTTATTCTAAAGATGTTCCAGACTGTAGTCTGTAATTTCAGTAAGTTTTGTTAAAGACGATACACGATGATCCGTCAAAAGAGGCGTACCTTTTCTTTTTTTTTCTTTTCTTTTTTCTTTTTTTTGAAGCGAGTGGTAAAATCTTTGATGAGTCAGTAAATACATAGGGACAAAGGCAATTGTTTTGAGTTCATTTTCCTGCGTGTAAAAGCAGCCAATTGCATGCAAGATGAAACATCTAGTGGATACGGCCCTAGCCCAATTTCTCTTCTCTTCTCTACAACATAAAAAGAACGAAACGTGGACAATTTTTGGTGCGACATTCTAAAGTGAGACCCATGGTTCTGCCATGCGAACCAGCACCCGCGCCCTCACTTCCCCTTCGTTTTTGCGGTAACAAAAAAAGGAAAGAAACCAGCTGCCCACAAGGAAACTGACATCTCGTTTGTCATCAATGAAAAAAAAAAAGGAAACTCAGCACCTGACCCCTCCCTTCCCCTTTGTTGCGGTAAAAAAGAAACGAGCCACAAGGAAACTCGCCTCCACTTTGTCAATACAAAATAGAAAACTCTCCAACTCCTGATATATATTTCTGATTTTTTCTCCTAATCTGGTGCCCACGAAGCCTCCATGCAAAATCAGCAACACTATAATCAGTGTTCCTAACAAATCAGTTGCATGTCCGCATGCAAAATTAACACCCTCTGAGATCGTGGACCTTTGCATCTTTTCTTTTCTTTTTATAAACCTCTCGACTCTCATCTATCATTGACATCAAAAATTCCTAGAACTCCAATCACCATGGGCCGGCGAGTGCCTCACTGCCTGCTGCCCAGATCATCATGCCTCGACGATATGGCCAACCACCGGCGGCGACCTTCGCCTATCTAATACACGATGATTTCTCTCAGTAGCAGGAGGAGATGAGTATCACGCATCCCCACAACCGCCTGACCCGTCTCCCTTGTCCAGTCAACTATGTCGCTGCTCCACAACCAGCAATTGGTCCTCCCATGATTGTAAGCTATATCCTGTGATCTTCACTGGCGTGTTAACTGTGTACTAAAAATTCATGTACTATTTATTTTAATCAATTGTTATTTTCTACCTGTTCTCCCTGTGATGATCTGTGCCAGCATCATCGATGTCTACACATCAAGGTTTGTGCTTGTCTACGTACTTTAATATCTCTCATGTGATGTCCTCCCGTCTTGGATTTTGTGGTGGTTTTCATCAAATCAAGTAGGATGTTCTCTCATGTGAATCCTAGACACATTAAAGTGCTTCTGATTGAATAGGTAAATACAATGAAGACTGGCCATATAGAATCGAGCTGAAAGTAAACATCCAAACTGTAACTATGTTAATTCCATAAACTTTTCCTTTCGGATTAATGCCACTTTAACTTTGGTATTTAACTATTGATGCACAAAATATATGGATATATGAGATTTCTTTTATGTCGATATAAAACATTATCTTAGTTGCATCACAAAAAGTTCGATGCAGTATAGAAGGTCGATATAGTATACTTTGTGAGCTTGCGACGCCGTACTCTCCATGGCTATGTAAATTTCATAAAATATGTGTGGGGGTTCGATATTTAGGAGGTCCTAAATACGACGCCAAATCGAAGCAAAACCCACACACGGCCGAGCGGGGCCTCCCACAGACCACCTCCACAAAGGTGAAACCGTCCCCGACTTCGAATGAGCTCTACTCCGAACAAAGCGAGCACACACGGCGAGGCTGGTTTCGCCCTCAACGTCCTTTTGGGGAGCTCGAGCTCGCCGGGGCGGGAGCTCATCGGAAGAGACGACTCCGCCTCGAGCGAGCCCCGACCAGCGCCCGTCGCGAATCTTTTGACGGGCGTGGGTACAGGTTAGGCCAACCACTCCGACGGCGAGCACCGTGGCCATGCCCCGGCCCGCGATGGCAAGGTGTGAGCGGCAGATCCGGACCCGGCGTGCTCTCCTGGCCGGCGCAATCATCACCTCCCCGTACGAACTCGGCCTACCCGGATGGCGTCATGCCACCTCCCGCGGATGCGACACAGCGCCTTGGCGAGGCGCATTCCCTACTCCCCCGACGGAGGAGGTGCGTTGACCACCGGCCGTCCGGGAATCACGCAGCGTCTGGCCGGGGCCAGCGGTGACGGCGAGCTCCCTTCCGAGGTCCCGGAACGAGCTCTTTTCGGACGATGAGCTCATTCTCCGGCATCGGATGCCTTCCCCATTTCCAAGCATGCCGGACACCGACGGCGAGACAACACGTCCAATGTCAAAACAAAACCGACAAGACAACCACCCATTCCGACTCATTTGGGGATGGCAGATCGACGAGCTGTTACCGGAATCCAGCGTCACGACCGCGATCGATTCTTCACCACGGGCCCATGCGTGGCGCCGGCGAGAGCTCTCGAGGACAAGAGCCCGGCGAGCGCTGGCCCGCAACGATTTCGATGCCTCTCGTGTAATTTATAATCTAGCCCCCCGATCCCTATCACTTTCCACGCCCAAGTCCTTGGCTGCGATGGCCTCTGTATCCCCCCCTTGCTAACTATAAAGGGGACATTGCCACATCCAAGGGCAATCGACCTACGCATCATAGCTTCACCCATCCACCCGATATTGGCACTGCGCCTCAATCATAGAGACTGGGATCCTCTCCCCTCTCGACCCGGACTTGTAATCTCCCGTTCACGAGTCTTTGAGCTCGGACTTAGTGAGAACACACCGGATTAGGGGAGCTCGTTAACGCCCCGAACGGTATAAACCTCGCGTTCGTGTCCCTTGAGCTAGGCCATCGTTGCACACATTAGCGGGCGATTCTTGTGGCGGTGGTCACGCCGATTCTAACCCCACGGCGGTTGGCGCGCCGAAGGTAGGGGCGGCGCTAGTGTGACTCCACCACTTCGATGGCTCTTTCGCCCGCTCCGCTTCGGCCGGGGTACGCGACCCTCGATTCGGTTCCTGCGAGGTTCGCGGCCACCGGGCGGGCTTCGACATGATCGTCCGCCCCTTCCGGCTCCATCCCCGGCAACGCTCTCGACGCCGTGCTCCCACCATGGGACCTCGGGGGCGTACCCACGCCTCGGCGACCGGGACGGTGCCTGCCCGTTATGGCGGCGTATTTCGGCGAGACGGCGCTCGTCGGGGGTCCCGTGCGGCGTTCACTGCGTTCCCGGCGACCTCGCCCACTTCGCCGCGGAGGCGGGTTGCCGGCTCCGTTCTTGGCCTCGGCTCCGCGGCACCCGTCACGCGATGCGGGAGCGCCGAGGAAGGCCGCCCCTCCACCACCTACAGGTCCCATGTCGCCCCTAGGGCATTACGTGGGCACTCGGAGGACCCGAGCGCCTCACAGACGCAACCACCGCGCGGCCCGGGCGCGCTCCATCACCCGCTCCTCAACGCCGCGTTGCGGGAACCGCAGAGGCGCGGGCGCGACCCGGGCCGGCCCCATCATCCGCCACGACAGCGCGCCGCCACCACCTCGACGGGTCGAGCCACGCCCATGTCACCCCCTCCGGCTCAAAGCCCAACGGCAACAATCGTCACGGGGGTCGAAGCCCCTGTCCCCGACGGAAGCCCGTCACCCGACGCCCGACGAATTTGGACATGTGGGCGGCCTCGTCGACCCAGAGGCCATCCGCGCCTCACTTGAGCTCATCCGCCGCAGACCATCCCGCATGCGACGCCCAAGCATCACGGCAAGACGAGCTCATAGTCATCTCCGGCCTACATACCGGGGGCCTAGCGCTCGGTTCCGCCTCCCGCGACGAGGGCGAACCAGCCGTCCCCACCCCCTCGGGCGGAAGGTTCGGCCGCCCGCCGAACAGGGGAAGACTCACCGGGGGCCCCTACTCTCCCGCCAAGAGGCCCCGGGCCACGAGAGGCGCCCAGCGCCCAAGCCCCACGAGCCGGCGGCACCCACGGTAAGGAGGAGGAGGCGCCGAGGCCGGCCTCGCCTCGCCTTACCCAAGATCGACTAAACGACGAATCCGAAGGAAGAGGGACACGTGACCGCCGCGACGACCACCTCAACCTCGACCTCGACTAGGCTCGGGGTCGCCCTCGAGGCAGATAAGCAAGCAACGAGATCGACAAAGGGCGAGAACGGCTAAATCAACTCCCTTAGGATCTCTAAGCGATTGCTTTGTTCTTAATGCTTTAAGCCCGTAGACTGTTTCCCTCTTTATTTTCGTCTAGGCGCTTTCAAAATGTACCCCTTTTTAGGCCGTGTCAAAAAATGTCCTTCGATTGCATCGATCTGTGCAAGCACTCGAGCTCATTTTTCGTGGCAGTTTACTGAACAACGACCGACCTCCCTCCGAAATGAGGCCGGCCCTTTCGGGGGCTACAAGTACTTTGGGGCGCACACCCCACTTTTTCACATACCTTTTTTTTTTTTTCGCAAAATCCCGCCGACCTCGAGCTCTAGGGACCAAGAACGAACTCATTTTCACCGAGATCAATCAAGTCCCGACCCGCAAACTCTTCGTTAAGCATCACACAACGGCGCCTAAATTGTCTACGTTACAAAGCCCCGCTTCGATCGAACAAAGGCGGGATCGCCCAAACGAACTCACATGCCCCAGCGGCTAATGAGAAAGGTACTGCCCGGCCGTTCCTTCGAAAACACGACTTAGAACAAGGATAATTAAAAGAATAATGTGATGAAGAGCGAGAAAAGCATGGTCGCTCAAAGACGAGTTGTTTATAAATCACCTCGACACCGAGGACTTTAACATGTCTATACAAAGAGGCTCGGCCTCGGACACCTAAGCCTACTCTTTGTGAGGCGACCCGAGCCCGCGCTTCAACAGGCCCCTTCCAGCGGCGGCGACCTCTTCTGAGCGGCGGGCTCCTCGGGGCTGCTGGACATCCGGGGGCTCGAAGACCCCCGACCTCGACACCAAGGTCAAAAGAGCTCCTTCGCCCGGCTCCCCGGAAGCCTTCATAGCCTTTGCTGCCTTCCGATCCACCTCAGCGTCGCTAGTTGCGGGGGGCCACCCTTTCTTCATCATCGGGATGTCAAGCTTGAGATAGTGGCGGCGATGACACTCACCGCCCCGGTGCATGACGCGGTGAACGTTCTCCCACACCGCCCGAGTGGACAAGAGAATCCGCTCGGAAGTACTCTAATGTCCGCACTCCGACGAGGTCAAGGGCGGCGTCGGATCAAAGGCGTGATTCGGCCGCGCCTCGGCCTCCGCTTCCTTGGCCCCTCTCCTCGATGGAGACCGGTCATGATAAGCTGGCCCGCCGGGCATCCTTCATCCGCAGTCGGAGGTGGCGCCACAAGCTCGCCTGTCCCCTCTTCAAGTTGCCTTCCTTGGTACGCAGCTCGAGCTACACAGCGGGGAGGCCTCGGATGATGCGCGAGCTCGTCCTTATCCGCGGGCTTCGCGGCTCGGCGCCTTCTCCTCCTTCCATTACGCAAAACAAGAGCTTCGAGCTCGAACACAAAACTTCGGGGAAAAAAGACAAAGCAAAGAGAATTCGGCGCTTACACCACAGCGCATCGTACAACTCCTCGTGGTTATCCCGAACAGCTTCGTTCACCAAAGGAATAACCGCGAGCGCGTTGACCGCTTTCGTCACGAGGATACAACATTCGGCTCGAAGCTGCGGTCGTATCTTTGAAACCTGCCGCCGATGAGGTCGACGGCCTTTTACGCACGAGCAAGAAAGGTCGACGGGGACGGAAGAAACTCACCGGCGAAGCTCGGCGTCGCGCTCCATGTTGATATTTCTTACACGATCCCAACTAGGGGCGAAAGAAATATATATGGGATATCTATCTAATCATGTTAGCTTGGATATGGGATTAACCTCATGATCCAACAAAGCGGAGTTAGGCGGTGTTAGTAGTGGGATGTAACTTAGCAACATTATCCATAGTGGAGTTAATCTCACCGGGATATGTACTCAAGGTATACCACTCATTTCTAGGCATTACCTATACACTAGTCTGTCACCCTAGCAATAACGCTAAGAAATGCGGGGTATGGTATTCTTGATTGGCCTTGATAAAAGAATAAACATGATATCCGCAAGTTTAGATAGAAATACCAATTGTAGCACTTCACAGGGAGTAATCCGTGTATCGTATTTATATTTTACCACGGGGAAGGGAGTCTATGGAAAGGTAGAGAGGAAAGATGTCTAAAGATTTATATATTGTGATTTAATTATGAGATCATCCACTTCCACAAAGTAGTATAATGCAGAGTTGCCACAAGTATCTAACATTACTCAACAAGGGATAAGTCACGGGATAAAGATAATTATATAATTGATAAATACCCAAGTCTAAGATCATTAAGCTACTAGAATCATACAAGAAATTAGCATGTTATAAATTAGACTAGAATGAATATTCCTAAGATACCCCTAATCATACATGTCAATGAATACTACAATTAGTGCAATACATCTAGCTATCATGGCAAGGTTGGATTACTTCTACACATGGCAAGCATTACCAATGACAAATAAGGACAAAACTTATCCACCACCGTAATCTAACTTTCGACTTGTCCTACATTCGGAGGGTGGACTACAAAGGACTCAACAGGATTTGTCACTTCGCGATCTACCACACGACCGGAATGTAGGGTGCAATTGCGGATAAACGTTGTATAAACACCACGTTTACACATTGCTTATCACCCACATAGTGATCATCTATATGGATGCTATACAATTCCATGCATAAAATATAAAGCAATCTTACTAAACTAAATATATAATCATAGCAAGCATAAACACATATCAATAAGAATATGATAATTATAAAGATCAAAGCCATAACAATTGTATTCTAGATATAAGAGTACTTACAGATTGAATACAAGAGAGAAGTCTCAAGAACGATCCTTGCTACTTCTTGACTAATCGGGAACTCAAGATGAACTTGATCTTCAACTAGAACTAGTTAGATAGCTAATGACTACTAGTATGAACTAGAGCTTATGTCTAGACTTGGTTTGGACTTGATGGGTATGAGTTGATAATGAAGTTGATATGAAATTGTTATGAGCCTCAGGGGGTCATTTGGTCTTCTTATATAGTACCCGTCGATGAGCGTCAACCCTTGGATCAAACCGACCTTGAACAACGGGCGTAGAAACAACCTCAATGTGGGTGGTAAACCGACATAAAAATGTGAGGTCGGCGGGGGGCCCCACCCCGGCCGCCGGGGTGGAGGGTTGGCGGCGCCGAGTCCGGCATGCCACCTCACCATCTCGTCTCTTCTTCTATCCTCTCCGGTGTCTTCTAGAATGTTTTAGTCCACTTTTTCGGGTTGAGTTGATTCACGGACAAGTTTGGTCTTGATAAGTCTTGTATATTCGGAACCTTCTCCATCTTTCTCGCATTTATCTATTAGGTCCTCGCAAAGTCACGAGAATACCAAAACTCGTGGAATTATGTTAGTTAGACCCCTAGACTTATGTTTTGTCTTTGACTTTAGCCCTTAATTCATGTTTTTAAACTTGTATTTTTATGCTTTAGTAGGTGTCAACACTCCACGAGCTTCTTCTTGAGCCTCGAGCTCCTCCGCCATGGCCGCCTTCTCCTCCCGAGCGTAGGGCTTGGGACCCGAGCCTCTGGCGCTTGGTCTCACTTTCGACGAGCTCCGTTTTGTCCGAACGACCTCCTCCTTGGCCTTGACGCTTCGAGCCGTCTTCGCTTCGCCCGATCACGGAGCACGTACTCGGTCACCTCCCCGCTCCACCTGGTCCTTGATCCGCTCCCGGATGGCCGATGTACCGCCCGTCTCTCCATCTCGAATGCGGATGGCGTGGTGGTAGGAATGGATGGACTCGAGCCCGGTTCATGCGTCAAGGCGGGACACACGACCTTCCCGAAGAGTTCGTCCGCATACACAGTCTGTGCCGCCACGCGGTTGTACCCTTTCGGCCTCCTGAGAGCCTACGCAGCGCGAAGGAGACACACACCCCGATAAGCCTCAGATCCGCGAGGGAAAACAAAACCGAAATCCCGCATCGGCGACACTCACCTTGGCGGCTCGGGCCGAGACATGGCGGGACGACCATGTCGCACCACGGAACCCACGTCCTCCACTTCCGCCGAGGAGGGCGGCCTCCTTTTGCCGCGGCATGATCCCGCCAGAATGTCCGGATACCTCCCGGCGCAAATGGGAGGCTCATCGCCCGACGGCCCCTGAGCTCGAGCCTTCGGGTGTTCGAGACGAGCCGGCCGATCGTGAGGCCACGATGGGTGGCGAGCATCCACCTCCTAGGGAATATCTTTGCCTTGGGCCCCGATGGCGTCCCCGATGGATGACTTCAACGCCGCCATCCCGCGACGGGGCCGCGGGAGCCTTCGGGGCGCGCTGCTGCACCACCGGGGCCGGGAGGCTCTTCGCCCGTCGAGCCGACATGCACCCGCCGGCTTCATCATCCGCTTGCTCATCGACGACGACGAGCACCTCGCCCGAGCCGAGGCCCTCCGGAGGCCAGCCATAAAGCCGCCGCGGAACCCGACACCTCCGCCGCCGAGGCCGACGCCATTTCCGCCCGACGGCCGCCGACGAGGTCCCGCTCCACCAACGGCGCCCCGGGAGGAGACGCCCGGGAAAGTGGGACGGCGCTCTCGACGCGCTGGTCGGGCCCCGCCGGAAGACCGCGGGTCGCGCCACAGCCCTCGACGCCACATGCGCCGACGGATGCGCCGCAATGGTCACTGCTGACACGCCGCCGCCCCTTAAGCTCACACCGCCCGCGCCGAACCTCGAGGGGCATCACCACCAACCCCCATGCCTCCACGTCGCCCTCGCGGATGCGCCAGATTTCGGCGCTGCAAGGTTCGCTCCTGCCGCCCGGAGGTCCTCCCCTCCGTCGATACTCTTGATTCTCCGGGGAGGGGTCTACCCACCCCGCTCGAGAACCGGTAAAGATGTGCAGAACGGCGAGCAAACACGACCGACCATGACTTCAAGACAAGACTTACGAAAAAGCGTCCCATACTTCCGCTGCTTGGCCTCTGCCGCCCCGCCGTGGGGGAGGCGGGGTGCTGCGTCCGCGAACGGAGAGGCGGGAGCGCGGCTCTCGGCGGGGCCACGGGCCGCCGCCACTCCCACCGCCGCAGAATCGGCGAGGGTCTTTCCTCGATGACGCCGGGCCGCCATGGGCGCCTCGCCACCGTCATGGCCTCGACGGTCATCGCCGAGGGGCACCGCCATCCCCCCGCGGATTCGACGCCGTAGACGCTTTCCCCGCCGCTGGGGATCGGACGACGCCTGCCGCGTCCTCGCCGCCGGTTATCGCCGCCTCGCACGACGAAGTCGCTACTATCGCCGCGCCCGGGACGCGACTGGCTGCCTCATCCTCCGAATGATCGTCAGCGAGGTGGATGGGAAGGTGGTAGTGCCAAGACACCGACCTGAACAAAACAAGACGACAACCAGCACTAGAGCTCAGCCGGGTCCGACCAATCCCGTAAAGATGACGACGACGAGCAGAGGGCACTTACCAAACTCGACGTCGCCTCGCAAGGAAGGAGGCGCGGAGCCGTAGGCAGTCGGTTCGAGGCTTCATCATATGCCCGATGTACCACTGAACGCCTTCGAGCTCAACGCCGAGCCGCCGCCGCGCCTGTGAAGGAGCCCTATCCGACGTCATCTCCGATTGCTCGAGCTCGGTGGCGCAACGGGATGACTCGGCTCGAGCCACTGCCCGATTGTAAGTGCATCTAGCCCTTTAGTGGGTTTTGGGTGAATTGAGTGACAACATAATTAAAGGTCTAATAAGTTTGCTAAGTGTTGAACAGGAAATTGAGTCTATTGCATATACCGTGTATTATGTATTAACAAGTATATCTAAGGTTCAACAAGTAAGCAAACTTGATGGTATTCCACATAGTGTTGAAGCAAAGGTCAATTGTGTATTGTTGTATTGGAAGATTATGGAAACAATCTAGTTCAAGCAAAAGACAACAATACAAATGGAATCAATGAAATGGCTTATATGTTGTGGGATATCATAGCATCATGTGAGAGCAAGCATGTTTGGCAAATGACAAATGAGATATGAGTTGATGATCTTGGATCGGTCTCTATAATGGCATGCTTTCCATGAATAGAAGATTGAAGTAAGTGTTTGGAGTGTCAAGCCAAAATGGATATGACATAAGGAACCGTGAATTGGCTTGACCATATTGATGTTGATCCATGTATGTCTCTATGTGAGTCAAACCGAAGCTTGATTGATATTAACATTCATATCTAGAAGATAATCAAGCAAGGATCATACTATTGAAGAAATGATTATTCAATGGATGCTTGATATGATGTGACTTGAGTGTATCTTGATAAGGTGAAGATAGCAAGGAAAGGGCTTCGAGGTACCAAGCGAAGGTGAAGGGCAAGCATTGGCTTGGGACCGAGGTACCATGGCTAAGGTGAAGAAGAGAGTACTTGCATTGAGTCGAGGTACTAATCAAGCTATGAGGAGTCATATTGTGTTGAGGATCAAATCATTAGTGAAAGTGACTTGAAGCCATGAAGTCAAACTCATATGTCTTTGAAATGGTTCAAGTCACAAGCTCAAGGTATAGTTGCTCAAAGTTTAAGAGACAAAGATGATTGCAACCCCTTATGAAGCAATATTGAGAAGAAATGGCATATGAAGACATTGAAGACTCAAGTGGTTAAATTGGTTACATTCTCTTTATCTTGAGTATAGGTATGCCGTACTATCAAGGGGGATGCAATACGAATCATAGACAAGTCTCAAGTGCTCAAACTAACCAAACCCAAGTGCTAACATGAGAGAAAACACTTAGTACTGCACCTGCACTTGGCTTGTTCTGTGTAGGGTTGGGTAGCCCTCGAAACAAGCTTTCCGGAATGTCCAAGATCACTGAAAACGGAGTTCGGAGTAAAAAGTTATGGCTTTTTCCGTAAGGTGGCCTTTGTCTTTGTTTTGGAGCCGCGGGCGATGCCGGGTTTAGTGCGGCAAAGCGTCGCACTCGCATGCATAACGGCTAGTTTTCAAATCCTAACAGCTAGTTTGAGGGGGATGGCTATAAATACTCATCCCACCCCTTCTCGGGTCGTCGGCGATGCTCCGGACCTCTCCCAACCTCTCCAAAGCCATTTGAGAGCATTCCCAACCATCTCTTTGTGAGATTGATTGTGCTTAGTGCATGATTAAGTGTTGGGGCTGTGCGACAACGCCTAGAGAGCAGATCTGGAAATAACCAAACCTTGAGCACTTGTCGGGCTTCGTCAATCTTTGTTATGCATCTTTTACTCTTGGAGGTGAAGCCTCCTAGGCGGCTAGGCGTCGCCCGGCAAGCTCCCCGTGCTTGTGGTGAGCTGCGAGAAAGTTTGTATTACCCTCATTGATCTATTGCAAAAACCACTCATCTCAAGGGTTCACTCCCTTGACTTGAGAACGAGGGAAGGGCGGCCTTTGTGGCAAGCCCAATCCTTGTGTGGATTGTAACAGAACCTTCCAAATTACAGGCCCACATGTACTAATTATCGGTTTAACAACCTTTAATAGTCACATATGTGCACCCATAATCCGAAAAGTACTATTAGCTTTTCCAACCAGGATCCGTTACGAGGTCATTGCAGATTACAACAAATTTTCATACATAATCGAGTAAAAACAAATAAAGATTTATATTACAATAATTTTACAACTATTTATTTAAAACCGGTTTTACAATATAGAGTAGGAGTAGCGGAAAAGTTTATTACACGAAAGACACTACTAGACCACCCACGGGTCTCACCTCTCACTCATCATCACCTTCTTTCACGACGAACCGTCATGCAAAGACGGTCCGGTGCGCACATGACTCCTGTGTCCCGCAACATGGGTCAACAAACCCCTCGAAAGTACGGAGTACTCAACAAGACTTACCCGACTAAAGAAAATAGGAGGAGACTCGGGAATGCCGGTCTAATAGGAATCAAGGTAAGGCTTTTTAGCAAGAATCAAGGACTCTTTTTGCGAGAAAAGCTTACTAAGGGTAAATCCTTACTTTCAATGTTTTAATCCCAATTTAGTATCTCACCTATTCTAGGTGATCTTACACTATAGCAAACACTTGTAGAAGTTCCATCACTTATACCTTCTCTTCACATGCTCCATAATTAAACTACGATGTAAGGGGAAACCAAGTCTCCATATCCGAGAAGCACGGCGATTTCAAAATCGAATAACCCAGGTGGGGAGTTCTTTTCCACACGACATATGTAGCACTTAAGCTTGCATATATCAACCCTTTCCCCGGATACTCAAAACGGAACGCGCCCCACGCCACCCGAGAATCTGATGCGCCTCCGTCCAGGACTTTAACCCACCGAGGGTATCTTGTACTCCCGCCATCTCTCCACTCCCAAAGGCGGTTTATGCGTTTCCGATTTGACACCCCCAAGATCGAGGCTTACACGGAGTATGTGTCAGGAACTAGGGTCGATCTTGGATGGGATGACACCCATGATAGGCGTGCCATTGGTCCAACGACCCAGGCGCAGGTGCGTTCTATAGTCTCGATCCACATTGCTTACAACGCACGGTCCTTAACCGACAAGTCGGAAATACTACACCGAGACTCCATTCTCGGTGCAAATTACCCGACCAGGTCTCAACTTTATCACCATATCCCAAAGTATGGTTTCATCATATAGCATCCTTTTTTCATCAAATGCCGCCGGGCTATCATAAGGACTTGTCACATTTTGACTCAAAAGTCTAACTAATATAGCCGGGCTAAGCGTTCTAGCATTTTAGCAAAACAAAGGTTATCAAGGTAGATATTGAAATAAACAAGGAATGGTAATGCATCAATTAGGTTGTCACTCAACTCCTATCACCTAATGAAAAGCATAAAGCAAAGGTGATGTAAAGCTTTATAACACACAAGGAAGGTTTAAATGATAGGGGCTTGCCTTGATCGGTGAAGTAGCTTGACTTCGGGACGACGGATCTCGATACTCTGAACTCGAATCAACAAAATAGCCTTCTTCCAAGGCCCGATCAACAACTTCACGATCTCCTTCGTTCACTATACAAAAGAATAATGTATGCTTAACATGATGCCATGCATATAAACATGAGGAACGAGAGTGCATGGAATGATAAACGCTTGAGTACGACTTTACTTCACGATAAAGTTGCAACCTAACAAAACCAACTTGTTGAACTACTCTACAAGATATCATCACCATTACCTAAGGAGTTCTCAAGGACCATCTGACAGTGGTGTGGTGTAGGGTTCACAAAACAACCCAAAATCTACCCAAAACCCTAAGTTAGAAAAAACATTAAACAAATTGTTTTTCACATGAAATGATAGGTCATAAAATTTTTAACTTTCTCAAAACAAGCTCAAAAATTTTGTACAAGTAAGTCAGGTCATAAAACAGTACCAAAATAATTTTCATGATTTTTGGATAAATAAAATAATTATTAAAAATCAAGGAAGATGCATTTTTCAATTAAAATTTGTATTTTTAAATCATGCCAAAAGTATTCAAAATTCAAGTTTCAAATTTTTCATGGATAGACATACCCATGGGAAGGCTACACAAAAATTTTCAAAATTTTTAAGCTAGTATTTGAATTTATATGAAATTTACAAAAATCAGACACTATTCAAAATAAAGAAATTGAATAAACATTTGATAAATAGAAAAACGGGTTTTGGGCTGAATTACGGCTTTTATTCTTTGTCGCGTGGCTTTGATTCTTGTTCACGGCCCACAAAGGAGCGATGTGGACCGGCCTGATGGAACGATGTTAGTAGGCCAGTGTGTAAACGGTCTTGGCGGCCCATTCCGCGTGCAACCCAGCGATGCTCACCCGGCGTGATGCAGCGTATCCGCCGTAGCCTTGTGGCCTTGACATTCGGCTCGGCGATGGTCGGAATGGAAATCTAAAAGCGAGGAAAGGCATTTAGAGTATACCGTAGTCTTTGGGGCCAGTCTCGATTCTTGTGAGGCTAAGTAGGAAGGTAGATGTGGCGGAAAGCGGCTTGGCGGAAGGCAATGGCGTTCATTTCGTCGGAGCTTTATGCGTGGAAACATAAGCCGTTTTATGACCCGGGACATGAGAGGAGCTAAAGCGCAAGATAGTTTTCCATGAGGCTCGGAGCTCACCGGCGACGGCGAAATGGAAAGGGCGCTGGCGGCTAGTCGGAAGACGGCGACTGGACGATTCCGACGGGCGAGGGTCGTGGCCTGCCCGTATAAGCTGGGCAAGTTGGCGGGCCGCCGGGAAAACTGGTTTGGCAAGAGGACGACGACGGTGGCGCATGCATCAGCGGCGCGGAGGGAGGCTGCCGGGCGGGCGTAGATTGGGAAAAGAGCAAAAACGACGGCCACCACGGCCCATTTATAGGGAAGGAGGGGCCTGGACAGGTGGACAGCGACGTCGCGAAGGTGCCCAGCTGGTCGGTGATCACGCGGCTTCGCCGCGGATGGACGGCGGCCGATCCCTGACGCCGGCGGTGGCATGGTGGGGTTGGTCGCAGTACCGCTCCCCCCCCAAATCAAACGCTAATCTGAACTTTTCAAATTACTCTCAAAAATTTGAACTGAACTCAAAAATTTTCCAAAAAGTAACTCCCCTTAATTTTTCAAGATCTACAACTTTCACAATTGGACCATTTTCAAATTCAACCTCTAAGTTTGACTTTTTTGAATGCAGTTCAAAATTTTGAAATTTGAATTCAAAATTACTTTTAAAATCATGTAACAACTTGAAAAACTTTGTACATGACTTTTGTTCCTCTCAACAAGATCTACAAACTAACTTTTGTAAGTTTTCTCAAATTTTGCATAAATTTTGAAATATAGAAAAGGGGGCAATTAGGGTTTGGATAAAATTCAAAATTACTTTAAAATTTTGAACTAAACTTTGAAAACTCAAAATACCAACTTTGTATAACTTTGAAAAATCTACAAAAATGCTTTAATAAACATACCCAAATTCTTGATGGATTTTGAATAAAATAAAGGGGACAAACTAGGGTTTGAGATTAGGGTTTCCGACAAGGGGGATACTTTAGGAATCGATTCCTCTCGCGTCTTTTCGACCGACAATGACACCAAACATAAAATAAACTTATTTTAGTTCAATGCAACACATGGTGGGCTAAACATGGATGCTTTGCAATGATCATGATGACATGTCGTTTTAGTGTAAATAACACCGGGGGTGTTACATGGATACCTCAACAATGTGGACTTAGGCCAGCCTTTGTGGCTTATTTGAACCCGTAAAAAATCATTTGTGTCACCGTGTGCTTCATCTTTACATTCATCTTTGTTTTAGTGTTTGAGGTTGATTTTCCTCTTGGTAGAGGATTCTGTGGTATACAGTCTTCTAGCTGTATTTTATCTTGGTTTTGCAGGAGTGAGATACTTACGGTACCTAGTTTCTACCTGCAAAGTTTTGTCTCTGTCTGCTTAAATATTGAAGCGAGGCAGTGCCGCGCCTATAGCGAGGCAGTGCCACGCTCCATTCTAATAAGATCTCGAGCTGAACTTTTGCAGGGTTGTTACTGAGTATCTCATCATCATCTTCACCAAGTTTGAGCTGTACAGGACTCCTCGGCCTCGGGGAGATAGTTCAGGCCTTAGTCTTAACTTGTGTTTTGAGCTAAAATTTTTGTAGGCCTATTCACCCCCCCTCTAGGCCATCTTCTCGACATGTGGTACTTCTACTTCCTCTAGTTCTTGTGAGACTAACATTTTGAAGGAAAAAGAAGCTTATGATTGGTGGGGGCCAAATTATGAATCCACCTCACCTAGAGGCACACCTCTCTATTCCACCTCTCATGTGTGTCTCATGGCAAAAGGTGAGAAGGTAAAATCAAAAGCCAAACCCTCTCCACCTCCTAGTGACATCTCTAGTAGTGATCTTAGTGAAAGCTCTAGTGATAGTGAATCTAGTGATGATGAGGAATACACAAGACTCACCAAAAACCTAGATCCTAAAACTAGAGTTTTTTTCTTGCTCAACTAATGGCAGATTTAGAGAGTACCCAAGCCGAGTTAGCAACTAGAGATGAACAACTTGATAAGCTTGAAAGGTTGTATGTTGCTAACAAGGAAGCTCGTGGGAGAAAGGAAGTGAGGTGGCAACCTTGAAAAGGACCATGCTCTCACAAAGAAGGCTATGGTTGCCCTAAATGGGAAATATTGTGACTTGCAAGACAAGCACAAAGAGCTTGAGTCTCAATATAGCATTCTTTGGGAAAGCAACTCACATTCTTCCATCACAACGGATACCTCTACTCCCTCCATTAGTCATGGTTGTGGAAAATGCTTTAATCTTGATTTGAATGCTTATGCCACTAACCTTGCTGATATGGAAGCTATGAGAAAAGAGATTACTAGGCTCAATGAGATAACCAAAGGTGAGCTTGGGCACACAGAAGAAGCCAAGGCAAATGGTAAGAAAGTGGTGAATGGATCCGATTGTGTGCAGTTTGAGAGGAAGGAGCATTGATTAGTACAGGTTAGCTTCAAGATTGCATCACGCTGGCGGTGCCGCACCCCAAAAGCGGCGGTGCCGCGCCAAAAAATGGGAAGGCTACCAATCTGTCTCCTAATCAGACTAAGCTTATAACAAGGACGCCAAGGGATGATAGCAAAGATTCCAAGACCATCAAGGTGCAACTTCAATCAGACAAGACTCTTATCACTTGCTTCAAGTGCAAGAAAGAGGGTCACTATGTTAAAGATTGCATCTTGAGAAAAGAAAGGAGGGGCATGAGCAAGATCCAAAAGAAGAAGAAGATGGCTCGTGCTAAGTACTCCAACATGGGACACAATGCCTCTAAGTGTTCCAACAAGGTTGATGACCAAGCCACACCTCTAAAGAACAAGACAAGAAAAAGTGAGAAGAAGTGTTATGGATGCCATAAGAAAGGACATGAAATTAATTCATGTCCAAACAAGAAAGGTGAAGGCTTGTCATCATTAAGAAAGAGGCTCATCAACAAGGTAGCAAGCAAAATGCAAAAAGAGAAGGCTAACAAGACTAAGAGCCGCCTATGCTACACTTGTAAAGAAAAGGGACATTTAAGTAAGGATTGTCCCATGGGTAACACTCCTAAGCTTAACTTGTCAATTGATTCAAATATGCTTAGGATGACCAAAAATGACACTTGTGCTAGAGAGGTGATTGGTTCACCACGTGCTAGCACAAAGGCCATTTAGGTACCTAAGTCTCTTGTGACTAACCTTGATGGACCCAAGTTAGCTTGGGTATCACCAAGTTGTGCTTGATGAGTGTTGTAGGTACTTGGAGGTGATATGAAGCTTCGGGTGCTTGAGCAAGTTAATTGAAAATATTCACTCAAGCTATCAATCATTTCACATTATATTCTTATATGGTTGACCCGAAGATGAATCAATGAAAATATCTCAAACTTCATATTCACCTCGGTAACTAGTATCTAACCCTTGCTAGCTACTTGACTTGTGTAGTCTCTAGTAGTTCACAAATATGTGTGTGTTTGTGAATTATTAGGAGTGGCTAGAGTGCTTCAAGTTTAATTGAATCATTTTCCATATGATGCTTTTTAATGGCTCTCTAGTAGAGCAAGATCTTATTCATGTTGTAGGTAATGAAGAACCACCTTTTGTTGTTGATTGATACTCCGTGCGCAGTCTGAATTGATTTGGTCATAACTCCATCTTAGGAAGTGCAAATGACAATCCGTTTGTTGGATTGGAAAGTTAACTTGACAAGGTTTCACACCATATGCAGCATGTACCAAGGAATATTGTAGATTGATACAGTTTTGCACTTGAAGTTCAGCATATGGCGGATTGCGCACTTTCTCGACCGGTCCGTACTAAACATGGTTTTTGATCAAAATGGAGTTTGAAAATAGATCAAACCTTTGGTGAAATTGAAAACAGATCAGCCTGCAACTTTCATATGAGCAAAGTGGAGATGAAGAGATCATCTCATTCATTACATGAAAAAGGGTGGTAACAACTAAATCTCAAGTGCAAGTTGTTTTTCAAATTTTACTCCTTTGTGTCTTATGTAGACACTTAGGTAAATGAGGCACTTTGAGGATATACTTTGGTTGTTGGCCATGAAAGAAAAGTGTGATTGAATTGAATTGATCATCTTCATGAAGCAACAAAGATGACTTGTGCTTCCTCCGTGGACTTCAAATCAAGAATTTCAAGTTGAAGAAAGTTTCTCTTCATTCATACATACAATGAGTTGGTTGAAGGTTTTCACAATCGAGGATACAAGCAAATCTGAAGATGACCAAGAATAAAGAATCAAGCTCAAGTGAAGTAAATCCACTGATCACTCACAACTCAAGAACTTCCTACTTCATGGAATCTTGTCATATGGTAGATTGCCAAATTCTCATTCTTATATTAGGGGCATCTACATGCTACAATGGTTGTGAGTATCTCTTGGCATTCATATTTCATTTTGGATATTCTTTTTGTTGCCATGACCTAGACATAAAGTAAAATCCTAAGTTCTTAAATGAATAAAGTGCTATGTGAGAAATTCAAATACTTAGAGCACTTATCAAAAGGGAATTTACTCTACGGCTAGAGTTGTGAGACTAATCTTTTCTCTAAGTGAATTTTGTAGTCTCATTGATTGTGAATATGTTTCTCAAATGGAGTGTGCTATCATACGAAGGCAATCAATCCAAAACCATGTGATGTATTCTCTCTCTAGTTATTTTGGAAGTTGATTTGCTTATGTTAGCCACTCACCATAATATGGCTTAAATCACGCCCTTTGGACTTAAATGACCTCTTGTGCTTGAGCTTATTCACGAAAATTTATAGGAGGTTGTTCTCATCAAATTGCATATATCACAAGCTTGAAGGTTACTCTTCATCTAAAGTAAGATGATATGCTAGCGACCACAATGATCCAAAATATGAGTTTCAATGAATTCAAGATTGAGGTTGAGATTGGATGAGCTATATTGGAGGAACTCACAAGATTGCAAACATTGATAAGAGGACTGAATGGTTATAACATGTTGTGAGTATTTTCAAGCAAATTCACCTCAAGAGTGGACAAGAAGAAGAGAAATGAAGTGAATCATCAAATCTGTCCAGAAATTCAATTTTTTGAGTTAAATTGCCTTCAAGCATGAGTTTCAAAGATCAAACCCCGATGAATTGACTGAGACTTTGTGATCATGATATACACGTATATAGTACTTGTTGTTGTACAATTGGCATGAAGATTGGTTTAGAAGAAAATCACTTTCAAGTTGGTTTTAAACCTTCAACAAGTGTAGTTTCAGATTTGAGCAATTTTGGCGTAAAATTGTTTTGACCCGACCAAGTGGAGTTCAAGTGAGCTAAAATTTATACAGCTATTAGAAAACTCATAGATAAAGGTCTCTACCAAATTTCATGCATAGAGGACTTGTATTCTGGGAGATATGAAGTTTTTTTCTCCAAGAAAGACACAATCTGAAACTTGTTGTATTTCAGACTTGGAAGTTGGTAGAGAGGTTGATTTTGATCGATCAAATGAAGTCCAAATAAGCTAAAATTTTGACATCGTTAAAGGACTCATATATAAAGATCTCTATCAATATTCATGCATATTGAGCTAAGTGGTCTGAGAGATATGGTTGCTTTTGTTAGGATGACAGAATCTGAAAAACTGATTGAATGGAATTGGATTGCATTACAACAACAAGATTCAGTTGGCTCTCAAGTTGGTCATGAAGATACATTAAAGATTGAGAAGCATCAGTTTGATCTAAAGGTGATGAAATGAAAGAAAAGAACCCACACAAGAATCCAAATGAGTTGCAAAGTCAAAGTACAAGCAAGCAACAAGTAATTGCAACTAGTTGGAACAAGAAGAAATCACCGAGACTATGGTTTGCAAGCAGCTTGAAGGAGCTAGAAATCGGTTGGAATATAGTGCAAACCTCTACCATGACCTCATATTGTTAATGTGCTTAAGTGTACTTTTGTGTATTCTTGCATGCACAAATTTAGGGGAGGTTAGCCTAAATCTTGTGTGACTATTGGCTACTTCCAAGTGTATGATGTGCATGTGCCACACATGGAAAATTAGGATGGATAGTTCCTATGAATTCCCCAGGTGCTTCACAATTATTCTAGGAGGCCTCGGTCCGCATAAAACCAAGTGCTCCCAGTTCAAATATTGAATGCCCCAATCCTTCAGTGGAACTAGATTTGGATGAGTTGGAGAAAATAATTGAAGAGTGGGCTTTCATTGCTATTTCTCCTCTAGTGTTGTTCAAGTGCTTATGATCCATCGATTGATCTCCCAAGATCATGTCAACAAACTATGTGAAAACTATGGCCATTCAAATCATTGAAATCTCACTCATGATGGTCATATCAATGAAAATTTGTGTGGTGATCTATCTACCTTGGTGGTGGTATGTTCTCTTGGCATAATTTCAATTGTTGTAAATTTATTGTGCCTTGACCAAGATATAGGATGATCTCCTTCGACTCTTAAACCGATTCAAGTGCATCTCACAAGTAATTCAAGTACTTGATGCACATATTAAGGGGGAGCCCATCCTATGCCTTGTGTCTTTTGAGACTAACCTTTTCTTCTAGTGAATTTGTGTAGTCTCTTCTTTGAGAATGAGTTTTCTCATGGGTATGCTACATTAACTCAATCCAAATCGGTAACATTATCCTTCACATTCATTTGGATTGCAAGTTTATCTCTTTAGTAGCTACTCTCCATAATATAGATTAAATTCCCTTGTTTGGACTTAATTGACCAAAAGTGTATATGTTCTGCTTTCCACATATATATGTATGCACTATCAAAAAGGGAAATTTAGTCTATGTTATGAGGTTTTGCAATTAGTGACTCACCCGCCTTCCACATCCAAAGGGTCACTAGTTGTGAAACTAGAGCTTGTGCAATTTAATACTATCTCTTGTCTTTGTGAGCATCACCTAGGTGACATTGTGAGATATAGGCATACATTCAAATTGGCATCAACTAGTGAAGATTCCTTCGAGTGGTATCAAAAATTGTGAAGATCATATTTCAATTGGTATTCATGGAAAATCTCTCAATTTGCTATATCAAGAAATATGTCTTCAACCAAAGTATCTCAAGATGACAACAAGAGTTAGCGATGGGCTTTCACTTGAAATGAAGCACACGCTTGGGTTATCTCCTTGAAGATAATGATGATGAAAGATGGGCACAAATGAAACTATCTTGCATAAAGAAGTACTAGTCCCATCAAAGCACTAAATCCAAATATTGAAATCATCATGGTAGAGATTGTGAGGCTTAGAACAAAGGTACATCGCTCCATGAACTCTTGTATAACCTTTGTGCATCTAGGCCCTTACATGCTAGTGTGCATGTGTATGCAATATTTTTGAGTCACACCATGAGTTTGTTCTTATGGTGGCGATTATTAGAGATTTCTTTAGATATTTGGTTGATACCTCTAGTGGTGCTGACATGAGTTAGTCTCATGTTCAAAATCTATCATCCTAGTGAGGTATGAGCTAAATATTCTAATGTCTCAAGAATCTTGACATAAATTGTTGCATACTTTGGTTGGTAGAACTTAGGAGAGAAATCTTATATGCTAAACCTTTGCCTACTCTTGCTCTCACTTGTCTACCATCATATTTCTTCCTTTTGGTGGAGAGATCCTTTTTGGAGATTAATGCCAAAGGGGGAGAAATATTATTAAAGTGAGATTGATATGTTGTTGTAAAGGGGTAAAGGAGAGGCATGTAAGATTTTTCAAAATTTGTGTGGTGTGTGCAAGGATAGTTTAAATTTTTGCTCTCTAAGGACCATTGATGCTAGTGTGTGACATTCATGCCTTGTCCGGTGGATTGTTTATATCTTGAGTGCATGAACTGGTCATGAACATCACGGTTATCATGTGACACCTTGCACCCCACCTAATACTAAGGTATAGGAGAGTTACCACACTTCATCTTAAATATCTGCATTTGGCATTTGAAGCCAAAATTTAAATTCCTTCAATGCACACATTTAGGGGAGCTCACTATATCAAAGGATTCAAAATCTTAATGTTTATCAATCTCTTGTAAGCTTTTAATTGTGTTGTCATCAATCACCAAAAAGGGGAAGATTGTAAGTGCATCTAGCCCCTTTAGTGGGTTTTGGTGAATTGAGTGACAACATAATTAAAGGTCTAATAAGTTTGCTAAGTGTTGAACAGGAAATTGAGTCTATTGCATATACCGTGTATTATGTATTAACAAGTATATCTAAGGTTCAACAAGTAAGCAAACTTGATGGTATTCCACATAGTGTTGAAGCAAAAGGTCAATTGTATATTGTTGTATTGGAAGATTATGGAAACAATCTAGTTCAAGCAAAAAGACAACAATGCAAATGGAATTAATGAAATGACTTATATGTTGTGGGATATCATAGCATCATGTGAGAGCAAGCATGTTTGGCAAATGACAAATGAGATATGAGTTAGTGATCTTGGATCGGTCTCTATAATGGCATGCTTTCCATGAATAGAAGATTGAAGTAAGTGTTTGGAGTGTCAAGCCAAAATGGATATGACATAAGGAACCGTGAATTGGCTTGACCATATTGATGTTGATCCATGTATGTCTCTATGTGATTCAAACCGAAGCTTGATTGATATTAACATTCATATCTAGAAGATAATCAAGCAAGGATCATACTATTGAAGAAATGATTATTCAATGGATGCTTGATATGATGTGACTTGAGTGTATCTTGATAAGGTGAAGATAGCAAGGAAAGGGCTTCGAGGTACCAAGCGAAGGTGAAGGGCAAGCATTGGCTTGGGACCGAG
This sequence comes from Hyparrhenia diplandra, assembly GCA_015847255.1. NCBI lineage: Eukaryota > Viridiplantae > Streptophyta > Magnoliopsida > Poales > Poaceae > Hyparrhenia > Hyparrhenia diplandra. The sequence continues at coordinate 179,004 of JADLZK010002321.1, forward strand.
GTACCATGGCTAAGGTGAAGAAGAGAGTACTTGCATTAAGTCGAGGTACTAATCAAGCTATGAGGAGTCATATTGTGTTGAGGATCAAATCATTAGTGAAAGTGACTTGAAGCCATGAAGTCAAACTCATATGTCTGAAATGGTTCAAGTCACAAGCTCAAAGGTATAGTTGCTCAAAGTTTAAGAGACAAAGATGATTGCAACCCCTTATGAAGCAATATTGAGAAGAAATGACATATGAAGACATTGAAGACTCAAGTGGTTAAATTGGTTACATTCTCTTTATCTTGAGTATAGGTATACCGTACTATCAAGGGGGATGCAATACGAATCATAGACAAGTCTCAAGTGCTCAAACTAACCGAACCCAAGTGCTAACATGAGAGAAAACACTTAGCACTGCACCTGCACTTGGCTTGTTCTGTGTAGGGTTGGGTAGCCCTCGAAACAAGCTTTAGGAATGTCCAAGATCCTGAAAACGGAGTTCGAGTAAAAAGTTATGGCTTTTTCCGTAAGGTGGCCTGTCTTTGTTGAGGAGCCGCGGGTGCTGCGGGTTTAGTGCGGCAGTGCCGCACTCGTACAGGCATAACGGCTAGTTTTCGAATCCTAATAGCTAGTTTGAGGGGGGATGGCTATAAATACTCATCCCACCCCTTCGTCGGGTCGCGTCTGCCGATGCTCCAGACCTCTCCCAACCTCTCCAAAGCCATTTGAGAGCATTCCCAACCATCTCTTTGTGAGATTGATTGTGCTTAGTGCATGATTATGTGTTGGGGCTGTGCGATTAACTGCTAGAGAGCAGATCTGAACGAACCAAACCTTGAGCACTTGTCGGGCCGTCAATCTTCGTTGCGCATCTTTTTACTCTTGGAGGTGAAGCCTCCTAGACGGCTTAGGCGCCGCCCGCAAGCTCCCCGTGCTTGTGGTGAGCTGCGGGAAAGTTTGTATTACCCTCATTGATCTACTACAAAACCACTCATCTCAAGGGTTCACTCCCTTGACTTGAGAATGAGGGAAGGGACAGCCTTTGTGGCAAGCCCAATCCTTGTGTGGATACCTCAACAACGTGGACTTAGGCCAGCCTTTGTGGCGACAATTTGAACCACTAAAAAAAATTTGTGTCACCCGTGTGCTTCATCTTTACATTCATGTTGTTTTAGTGTTTGAGGTTGATTTTCCTCTTGGTAGAGGATTCTGTGGTATACAGTCTTCGAGCTGTATTTTATCTTGGTTTTGCAGGAGCGAGATACTTACGGTACCTAGTTTCTACCTGCAAAGTTTTGTCTCTGTCTGCTTAAATATTGAAGCGAGGCAGTGCCGCGCCTGAAGCGAGGCAGTGCCGCGCTCCATTCTAATAAGATCTCGAGCTGAACTTTTGCAGGGTTGTTACTGAGTATCTCATCATCATCTTCACCAAGTTTGAGTTGTACAGGACTCCTCGGCCTCGGGGAGATAGTTCAGGCCTTAGTCTTAACTTGTGTTTTGAGCTGAAATTTTTGTAGGCCTATTCACCCCCCCCTCTAGGCCATCTTCTCGACATCAAGATTCTTACAAGTGGTATCAAAGCTAGGCTCTCAATTTCAGGCTTAACCGCCTTGAGAGAAAAAATGTTGACAAGTGAGGAGGTATCTCTAGAACTTTTACTTTCCGATGGCTCAAACTATGCATCTTGGTTGGCTGCTATGCTTGATATTTTTAGGGCCATGGGTCCTCATATAGAGCAGATTGTAGATGTGAGCATTTCACCTCCTAGTGATGATTTGGTCCATCTATCTAGAGAGGAAGTGAAATGCTTTCAATACAATGCTCAAGCTTCTAATGTTTTATTTAGTGCTTTGAGTGAAGATGTATTTGATGCTGTCATATTTGGGGATGGTGAACCGCTTGATGATGCTTATCTCATTTGGACCGCACTCAAAGAAAGATATGGCATGTCCAAATGTGATGAGAAGGAGCTCTCATTGGAGGAACCACTTGAGGAGTGCTCAACTTCATCAACACATGATAAGCCTCAAGTGATTCTCCCAGAAGACATAATTGATCATGCCACAGCCACTTCCTCACCAACACATGACTTAATGGACGATGGTAATGAAATGGTTGGTGAGAACAATATTTTTACATGTGGTACTTATACTTCCTCTAGTTCTTGTGAGACTAACATTTTGAAGGAAGAAGAAGCTTATGATTGGTGGGGGCCAAATTATGAATCCACCTCACCTAGAGGCACACCTCTCTATTCCACCTCTCATGTGTGTCTCATGGCAAAAGGTGAGAAGGTAAAATCAAAAGCCAAACCCTCTCCACCTCCTAGTGACATCTCTAGTAGTGATCTTAGTGAAAGCTCTAGTGATAGTGAATCTAGTGATGATGAGGAATACACAAGACTCACCAAAAACCTAGATCCTAAAACTAGAGTTTTTCTTGCTCAACTAATGGCAGATTTAGAGAGTACCCAAGCTGAGTTAGCAACTAGAGATGAACAACTTGACAAGCTTGAAAGGTTGTATGTTGCTAACAAGGAAGCTCTCGTGGAGAAAGGAAGTGAGGTGGCAACCTTGAAAAAGGACCATGCTCTCACAAAGAAGGCTATGGTTGCCCTAAATGGGAAATATTGTGACTTGCAAGACAAGCACAAAGAGCTTGAGTCTCAATATAGCATTCTTTGGGAAAGCAACTCACATTCTTCCATCACAACGGATACCTCTACTCCCTCCATTAGTCATGGTTGTGGAAAATGCTTTTAATCTTGATTTGAATGCTTATGCCACTAACCTTGGCGATATGGAAGCTATGAGAAAAGAGATTACTAGGCTCAATGAGATAACCAAAGGTGAGCTTGGGCACACAGAAGAAGCCAAGGCAAATGGTAAGAAAGTGGTGAATGGATCTGATTGTGTGCAGTTTGAGAGGAAGGAGCAGATTGGTACAGTTCGGCACTGCCTGAGACCGGCTAGCGGTGCCGCACCCCAAGGGCGGCAGTGCCGCGCCCCGCAAAAATGGGAAGGCTACCAATCTGTCTCCTAATCAGACTAAGCTTATAACAAGGACGCCAAGGGATATAGCAAAGATTCCAAGACCATCAAGGTGCAACTTCAATCAGACAAGACTCTTATCACTTGCTTCAAGTGCAAGAAAGAGGGTCACTATGTTAAAGATTGCATCTTGAGAAAAGAAAGGAGGGGCATGAGCAAGATCCAAAAGAAGAAGAAGATGGCTCGTGCTAAGTACTCCAACATGGGACACAATGCCTCTAAGTGTTCCAACAAGATTGATGACCAAGCCACACTTCTAAAGAACAAGACAAGAAAAAGTGAGAAGAAGTGTTATGGATGCCATAAGAAAGGACATGAAATTAATTCATGTCCAAACAAGAAAGGTGAAGGCTTGTCATCATTAAGAAAGAGGCTCATCAACAAGGTAGCAAGCAAAATGCAAAAAGAGAAGGCTAACAAGACTAAGAGCCGCCTATGCTACACTTGTAGAGAAAATGGACATTTAAGTAAGGATTGTCCCATGGGTAACACTCCTAAGCTTAACTTGTCAATTGATTCAAATATGCTTAGGATGACCAAAAAAATGACACTTATGCTAGAGAGGTGATTGGTTCACCACGTGCTAGCACAAAAAGGCCATTTGGGTACCTAAGTCTCTTGTGACTAACCTTGATGGACCCAAGTTAGCTTGGGTATCACCAAGTTGTGCTTGATGAGTGTTGTAGGTACTTGGAGGTGATATGAAGCTTCGGGGTGCTTGAGCAAGTTAATTGAAAATATTCACTCAAGCTATCAATCATTTCACATTATATTCTTATATGGTTGACCCGAAGATGAATCAATGGAAATATCTCAAACTTCATATTCACCTCGGTAACTAGTATCTAACCCTTGCTAGCTACTTGACTTGTGTAGTCTCTAGTAGTTCACAAATATGTGTGTGTTTGTGAATTATTAGGAGTGGCTAGAGTGCTTCAAGTTTAATTGAATCATTTTCCATCTGATGCTTTTAATGGCTCTCTAGTAGAGCAAGATCTTATTCATGTTGTAGGTAATGAAGAACCACCTTTTGTTGCTGATTGATACTCTGTGGGTCTGAATTGATTTGGTCATAACTCTATCTTGGGAAGTGCAAATGACAATCCGTTTGTTGGATTGGAAAGTTAACTTGACAAGGTTTCACACCATATGCAGCATGTACCAAGGAATATTGTAGATTGATACAGTTTTGCACTTGAAGTTCAGCATATGGCAGATTGCAGACTTTCTGACCAGTCTGTACTAAACGTGGTTTGCAGTCAAAATGGAGTTTGAAAACAGATCAGCACTGGTGAAATTGGAAACTAGACTTCACAAGCTTTTTAACAAGTGCTCATTGACCTTCATAGCCTTTGGGAATCAAAAGTTATGAATGTTTCTTCCACTGCTCCGATTTTCACTAAAGTGGTCTGTTTTTGGTGAAGTGGTCCATTTTCGGTGAACTGATCAAACCTTGATAATGATAGAGAGTTGACACTTAAGGAAGCATGAATGGTTGAAATATTGTCACCAAAAGGAGTAGAGAATCTTCAAGTTGCTGCTGCACCAAATTCAGTGACGACAACTCGATGTAGTGTAGGTGCGAGACCTGGCCGCTGCTTTTTTGCAGAAGCTTGGCGGTTGCCGCGCTTGAGAGCAAAAGCGATGCCGCACCTATGCAGATAGCAGCCACTAATTTCACTCCAATTCATGGATAAAGCCTGCAACTTTCATATGAGCAAAGTCAAAGTGGAGATGAAGAGATCATCTCATTCATTACATGAAAAAAAGGGTGGTAACAACTAAATCTCAATTGCAAGTTGTTTTTAAATTTTACTCCTTTGTGTCTTATGTAGACACTTAGGTAAATGAGGCACCTGAGGATATACTTTGGTTGTTGGCCATGAAAGAAAAGTGTGATTGGAATTGAATTGATCATCTTCATGAAGCAACAAAGATGACTTGTGCTTCCTCCGTGGACTTCAAATCAAGAATTTCAAGTTGAAGAAAGTTTCTCTTCATTCATACATACAATGAGTTGGTTGAAGGTTTTCACAATGGAGGATACAAGCAAATCTGAAGATGACCAAGAATAAAGAATCAAGCTCAAGTGAAGTAAATCCACTGATCACTCACAACTCAAGAACTTCCTACTTCATGGAATCTTGTCATATGGTAGATTGCCAAATTCTCATTCTTATATTAGGGGCATCTACATGCTACAATGGTTGTGATTATCTCTTGGCATTCATATTTCATTTTGGATATTCTTTTGTTGCCATGACCTAGACATAAAGTTAAATCCCAAGTTCTTAAATGAATAAAGTGCTATGTGAGAAATTCAAATACTTAGAGCACTTATCAAAGGGAATTTACTCTATGGCTAGAGTTGTGAGACTAATCTTTTCTCTAAGTGAATTTTGTAGTCTCATTGATTGTGAATGTGTTTCTCAAATGGAGTGTGCTATCATACGAAGGCAATCAATCCAAAACCATGTGATGTATTCTCTCTCTAGTTATTTTGGAAGTTAATTTGCTTATGTTAGCCACTCACCATAATATGGCTTAAATCTGCCCTTTGGACTTAAATGACCTCTTGTGCTTGAGCTTATTCACAGAAAATTCATAGGAGGTTGTTCTCATCAAATTGCATATATCACAAGCTTGAAGGTTACTCTTCATCTAAAGTAAGATGATGTGCTAGCAGACCACAATGATCCAAAATATGAGTTTCAATGAATTCAAGATTGAGGTTGAGATTGGATGAGCTATATTGGAGGAACTCACAAGATTGCAAACATTGATAAGAGGACTGAATGGTTATAACATGTTGTGAGTATTTTCAAGCAAATTCACCTCAAGAGTGGACAAGAAGAAGAGAAATGAAGTGAATCATCAAATCTGTCCAGAAATTCAGAATTTTGAGTTAGCTGCCTTCAAGCATGAGTTTCAAAGATCAAACCCTGATGAATTGACCTGAGACTTTGTGATCATGATATACACGTATAGTACTTGTTGTTGTACAATTGGCATGAAGATTGGTTTAGAAGAAAATCACTTTCAAGTTGGTTTCTGTCAGCTTCAACAGTGTAGTTTCAGATTTGAGCAATTTTGGCAGAAAATTGTTTTGACTGACCAAGTGGAGTTCAAGTGAGCTAAAATTTATACAGCTATTAGAAAACTCATAGATAAAGGTCTCTACCAAATTTCATGCATAGAGGACTTGTATTCTGGGAGATATGAAGTTTTCTCCAAGAAAGACACAATCTGAAACTTGTTGTATTTCAGACTTCAGAAGTTGGTAGAGAGGTTGATTTGACTGATCAAATGAAGTCCAAATAAGCTAAAATTTTGACATCAGTTAAAGGACTCATATATGAAGATCTCTATCAATATTCATGCATATTGAGCTAAGTGGTCTGAGAGATATGGTTGCTTTTGTTAGGATGACAGAATCTGAAAAACTGATTGAATGGAATTGGATTGCATTACAACAACAAGATTCAGTTGGCTCTCAAGTTGGTCATGAAGATACATTAAAGATTGAGAAGCATCAGTTTGATCTAAAGGTGATGAAATGAAAGAAAAGAACCCACACAAGAATCCAAATGAGTTGCAGTCAAAGTACAAGCAGCAACAAGTAATTGCAACTAGTTGGAACAAGAAGAAATCAGCTGAGACTATGGTTTGCAAGCAGCTTGAAGGAGCTAGAAATCGGTTGGAATATAGTGCAAACCTCTACCATGACCTCATATTGTTAATGTGCTTAAGTGTACTTTGTGTATTCTTGCATGCACAAATTTAGGGGGAGGTTAGCCTAAATCTTGTGTGACTATTGGCTACTTCCAAGTGTATGATGTGCAGTGCCACACATGGAAAATTAGGATGGATAGTTCCTATGAATTCCCCGGGTGCTTCACAATTATTCTAGGAGGCCTCGGTCACCGCATAAACCAAGTGCTCCCAGTTCAAATATTGAATGCCCCAATCCTTCAGTGGAACTAGATTTGGATGAGTTGGAGAAAATAATTGAAGAGTGGGCTTTCATTGCTATTTCTCCTCTAGTGTTGTTCAAGTGCTTATGATCCATCGATTGATCTCCCAAGATCATGTCAACAAACTATGTGAAAACTATGGCCATTCAAATCATTGAAATCTCACTCATGATGGTCATATCAATGAAAATTTGTGTGGTGATCTATCTACCTTGGTGGTGGTATGTTCTCTTGGCATAATTTCAATTGTTGCAAATTTATTGTGCCTTGACCAAGATATAGGATGAACTCCTTCGACTCTTAAACCGATTCAAGTGCATTTCACAAGTAATTCAAGTACTTGATGCACATATTAAGGGGGAGCCCATCCTATGCCTTGTGTCTTTTGAGACTAACCTTTTCTTCTAGTGAATTTGTGTAGTCTCTTGGTGAGAATGAGTTTCTCATGGGTATGCTACATTAACTCAATCCAAATCGGTAACATTATCCTTCACATTCATTTGGATTGCAAGTTTATCTCTTTAGTAGCTACTCTCCATAATATAGATTAAATTCCCTTGTTTGGACTTAATTGACCAAAAGTGTATATGTTCTCGCTTTCCACATATATATGTATGCACTATCAAAAAGGGGAAATTTAGTCTATGTTATGAGGTTTTGCAATTAGTGACTCACCTGCCTTCCACATTCAAAAAGGGTCACTAGTTGTGAAACTAGAGCTTGTGCAATTTAATACTATCTCTTGTCTTTGTGAGCATCACCTAGGTGACATTGTGAGACTATTCTTTTCTCTAAGTGAATTTTGTAGTCTCATTGATTGTGAATGTGTTTCTCAAATGGAGTGTGCTATCATACGAAGGCAATCAATCCAAAACCATGCGATGTATTCTCTCTCTAGTTATTTTGGAAGTTGATTTGCTTATGTTAGCCACTCACCATAATATGGTTTAAATCTGCCCTTTGGACTTAAATGACCTCTTGTGCTTGAGCTTATTCACGAGAAAATTCATAGGAGGTTGTTCTCATCAAATTGCATATATCACAAGCTTGAAGGTTACTCTTCATCTAAAGTAAGATGATGTGCTAGCAGACCACAATGATCCAAAATATGAGTTTCAATGAATTCAAGATTGAGGTTGAGATTGGATGAGCTATATTGGAGGAACTCACAAGATTACAAACATTGATAAGAGGACTGAATGGTTATAACATGTTGTGAGTATTTTCAAGCAAATTCACCTCAAGAGTGGACAAGAAGAAGAGAAATGAAGTGAATCATCAAATCTGTCCGTAAATTCAGAATTTTGAGTTAGCTGCCTTCAAGCATGAGTTTCAAAGATCAAACCCGATGAATTGACCTGAGACTTTGTGATCATGATATACACGTATAGTACTTGTTGTTGTACAATTGGCATGAAGATTGGTTTAGAAGAAAATCACTTTCAAGTTGGTTTCGTAAAACTTCAACAAAGTGCAGTTTCAGATTTGAGCAATTTTGGCGTAAAAATTGTTTTGACCGACCAAGTGGAGTTCAAGTGAGCTAAAATTTATACAGCTGTTAGAAAACTCATAGATAAAGGTCTCTACCAAATTTCATGCATAGAGGACTTGTATTCTGGGAGATATGAAGTTTTCTCCAAGAAAGACACAATCTGAAACTTGTTGTATTTCGGACACCCGAGGAAGTTGGTAGAGAGGTTGATTTGGTGATCAAATGAAGTCCAAATAAGCTAAAATTTTGACATCGGTTAAAGGACTCATATATGAAGATCTCTATCAATATTCATGCATATTGAGCTAAGAGGAAGTCGGCAACCGCAACGGAAGACGGCGACGAGGGCAAGGCCGTTCGGCGTGAGGTGCCGGAGCTCGACGCCCCAATTCACCATCGGGTCCCGGAGGAAGTCACACGGGGACGGGCGTAGAACCCCGGGGTATGGAACGGTTTAACGACACCATCGCCCCTCCCGGCTCGGGGACCGCGTGCGGCGACGGTGGCGGGATGATCCACTCCCTCCGCCGCCCGTCGGACGGACGGAGCCCGCCGCAGAAGGCCGCCCTCTCCGGGACCTCGGCGGTCGCCGTCGTCTCGAAAACCACTCCCCCATCTCTCTCTACCTCGATGCGCGATGCGGAAGGGAAATGAATCGGAAAGAATCAGATCTAGGGAGGGGGACGCGCCGGGTGTTTCTACTCCTCAAAGAAAGGTAGGAAAAGGGGAAAGAATGACCGTCGACCTCGCCCGTATTTATAACGAGCTGGGCGAAGCGCCCGGCGGGACGAAGTGGGGCCCATTTAACAACAGGCGTCGGGGACGGACGTTTCCGCCAAGACGGGTCCCTCGGCGGCCAGCGTCGGCGTGACAACGCCAGCGGCGGCGCTGGGCGGTAACAGCGCCCGCCCAATCCAGAATCTCCCAACGGCTGGTTACTAACGGCTAGTTTTACTGCGGTAAATGCGTCGACTCGTCTGACGACCGCCGAGCTTGAGCTCAAATCAGCCACCGACCTCTCCGAGGGTTGAAGGGCGGCCCTCCACGAGGTCCGGCCGGTCGCAGGGAACACACCTCCGAGCGAGGGCTAAGGTGAAGGCGGCATCGGCGGTTCGCCCGAGCTCACGTGCGGCTCGGGGCTTCCGCCTAAACACGTTTGGGTTGCCAAAGGAGGCGTGAAAGACGACCCTTAGGTTATCCTCCGCGGCGAGGAGACTCTAGTCCTCGAAGCTCTCGAACGAGCTCGGGAACCAAAAGGTTGTGCCTTTGGAATACGAGGTCGGTCCACTAGCTAACCACAACGAATGAGCTCGAAGCTTGACCTCCCCGGACTACCCGCTAGCAGCTCCACAGAGCACTCGATTTCGGCCAACGAGGTAAAATCGAGCCCGAGCTCGCTCCCCCTTACGATCTCGTAGTAACGGAAAACGAACACGCGACAACTCTCAAAAAAGCCTCCACGCCGAACTTTTTCGTTCCCATGGAGCCTCGGGGCTACACCGCGGGCCCGCCAAGCACCTCCACGGAGCAAACTAAGCTCCCCGAGATGAACTTTTAGTCACGGGGAGAGGCACGAGGGCTGCGTCGCCACGAGAGACAACGAATTGGGACAAGCTCGTCCACGGCAAAACTACGTGAACCTCGGAGACCTCGTCGACAAAACTACCCCGTGCGAGCTCTTCGACAAATGGACTTACGACGTCCCACCAACAGTCGCAAATACAACTTCATCATGATTCGCGAGCTCGACGCGAAGAAAACGATTACGAACAAAGACGTCAAACATTCAAAATAAAGGGAACGCCTTTAAGGTGAACCAACATTTCCATGACATATCCATTACTTATATATGTACATACACATAACTTGAGCGGGGGAGACTACAAAAAGCAAGAAAAGCAAAAGGCACGACTCGAGCCACAACTACTCCCTACGACGACGACCTCCTCCTGGTCCGCGCTAAGCTCGAGCTCCACCGTGCGCGCCGCGTGGCCTTGGCGGTCGAGGAGCTTGCGGTCCTTGTCGAGCTTGAGCTCGACAACGGCACCTTCACCGAGCCGCCCGGGACCCATCGCGCTTCCTCCTCCACCGCGGAGAGACGAGCTAACCCTCCGCGAGAAGGGCACCGGCGTTGGTGCTCGCCACCACCTCCTCCTCCGGCCTCAAGTCCTCGAGGTCACCCGGCCCGAAGGTCGCCAGTGGAATCCCGTCCGAGAACCCCCCGACTTCGGCCATGTGGGCGCCGGGTCACCACGGACGCCATCGCCCGGCCGCCACTACCCCCCGGCGAACGCCGCGTGCGGCGTGCACCTAAGTCGCTCCTCGCAGTGGTCAGCCTCCAAGGCGAAGCCGCGAAGAAGAAACCGGAGGTCGACGGACGAAGACCCATCCGGACGGACCGAGAATGGCCACTCACCCGCCATAAACCGATCGGCGTTCTCGCATTGGAAGCGCCGCATCTCCTCTCCCGCTTCAAGACCGCCGATGAGCGCCGCCCCTCGCGTCCGCTTGGCCCGGCGGAAGTCCGAGGCCGTCACGGAGCTCGGCGATCATCGCGCCCGTGACCGAGGAGGAGAGGCGGCGCGGGGGCGGGGGAGGAGGAGGGCGGTCCCGGCGGAACCGGACGCCCTGGCGGCCCGGAAGCGATGGGAGGACGGTGCTGATCCCTCGGCGATGGCGGCGTCCTCCGCCGGAGCCGCCGGCGCGAGAGAAGATCCCCCCCTTCCATCTCGGAGACCGGAGCAAGCGCTGGAGAGAGAGAGAGAGAGAAGGAAGATGGAGTCGGCAAAGCGAAAAGGGCAATGCCGCCTTAGCGACCCGAGACCTCGGATTTATAGGCGGGGGCGGCGGTTCATCTCCCGCTCACGACGGCGGTTTCGGCGGGTCCTCCCACGATCGTACCAACCACGTTCGAACCATGGGGAAGCGCCACCAATGAGCGGCACGAGCCCCTCGCATTAACCTCCACCATTACGGACAAGCACGGCGCTGCATTAACCGCCGATGTGACAAGGCACCGTCCACCGAACAAGACGGCGCCCGTGTTTCGAACGCGGAAGGACCACGAGGTCAAGCTTCGTCGGGAAAAAGCAGGCGAGGGAGAACCACCTCTCCCTCGCCGCTCGAGGCTACTTGTGGGGGTTCGATATTTAGGAGGTCCTAAACACGACGCCAAATCGAAGCAAAACCACACACGGCCGAGCGGGCCTCCCACAGACCACCTCCACAAAGGTGAAACACGTCCCCCGACTCGAATGAGCTCTACTCCGAACAAACGAGCACACACGACGAGCTCGTTCGCCCCTAACGTCCTCGCCTGGGGAGCTCGAGCTCTTCGGGGCGGGAGCTCATCGGAAAGACGACTCTCCGCCTCGAGCGAGCTCCCAGACCCGGCGCCGTCGCGAATCTTTGACGGAAGGACGTCGGGTACAGGTTAGGCCAACCACTCCCCTGACGAGCACTGTGGCCATGCCCGGCCACGGTGGCGAATGTGGCAGCGAGATCGACCCGGCGTGCTCTGATGCCGCAATCATCACCTCCTTATGCGAACTCCCGGCCACGATGATGGCGTCATGCCACCTCCGCGGATGCGGGACACGGCGCCTTGACGAGACGCATTCCTACTCCCTGACGGAGGAGGTGCATTGACCGCCAACTGTCCGGGAATCGTGTCTGGGCGGGGCCAACGGTGACGACGAGCTCCCTTCCGAGGTCCGGAATGAGCTCTTTTCGGACGATGTGCTCATTCTCCAGCATCGGATGCCTTCGGCTTCAGCAGTACCCGGACACTCTGACGAGACAACACGTCCAATGTCAAAACCACGCCGACAAGACAACCACCCATTCCGACTCCGGCTGGGGATGGGCAGATCGACGACTGTTACCCGGAATCCCGCGTACGACCACGATCGATTCTTACGACGGGCCCACGTGGCGTCAGCCGACGAGCTCTCCTGAGGACAAGAGCTCGACAGGGCGCGCGCAACGAGCTCGATGCCTCTCGTGTAATTTATAATCTAGCCCCCGTGATCCTATCACTTTCCACGCCCAAGTCCTTGGCTGCGATGGCACCTCTGTATCCCCCTTGCGACTATAAAAGGGGGACATCGCCATCGATCCAAGGGCAATCGACACACGCATCATAGCTTTACCCATCCACCCGATACTGGCACTCGCCTCAATCATAGAGACCTGGGATCCTCTCCCTCTCTCGACCAGACTTGTAATCTCCCCGTTACGAGTCTTTGAGCTCGAACTTAGTGAGAACACACTGGATTAGAGAGCTCGTTAACGCCCCGAACCAGTATAAACCTCGCGTTCGTGTCCCTTGAGCTAGGCCATCGTTGCACACATTAGCCAGACGATTACTGTGACAGTGGTCACGCTGATTCTAGGCCACGACACTATGTCTTTTGGATTAAATGTCACTTTAACTACGTTATTTAATTTTACAATATTGCTATCTTACCATGTGATCCATGTGTTTTTAGTATAAAATTTTAGTTGTCCCGTAGCAACGCACGGGCGTGATGCTAGTATCAACCGAAGGCCCGGTTACGTGAATTTGGATTCTGTCAATTGGGACAGTCTCAGGGCTGTTTTACAAGCTAGAGGGCTCCCGGAGCTGTGGTGCAGGTGGATGGATACACTTCTCTCGACCTCTCGGTTTGCTGTGATGGTGAATGGTATTCCTAGACCTTGGATCAGTTGTCGCCGAGGATTAAGGCGGGGGGACGCCCTCTCCCCCTATCTGTTCTTCTTTGGTCTCGGATGTCCTCCGAAGTTGATCAAGAATGATGGCCGCATCGGACACCCGTGATGGGCACCCCTTGCCCCGTGCTACGGTATCTCGATGATACAATCATTCTTTTGAGTGGTGAAACCCCTGATGCAACAAGGTTGAAGCACATCCTGGACATGTTTTCAAATGCAATAGGGTTAGCTATCAACTTCAACAAAAGTACTGCCATTCCTATGCATATGGACGGGGGGAATTTCAGGACATGGTGAGCATTTTGCAATGCGGTGAGGGGGCCCTTCCCACAAGTGTACCTAGGCCTATCGGGAACGAGCCGTAGCTCGTTTGGTGCTCTCTCTGGTTGGGAGGCCACCGGTCCCGGGGTTCGGCCGCTCGACCCGGGATTTTCCCACAGGGGGCGGTGTTCCCTATTTAGGCCCGGATTATTTCCGGGCCTCTGCCTCTTCGCGTGGTACGTTCAACGAATATTGCAACGAACTTCATTGCCTCTAAGGAGACGTGATTTTCTAAGTCGTTTTGTAGGCAGTAGGTGCGGTAGTACACAAGTGGTGTGGTGTGCGTGTAGTGTGCGTGTGTAGGGGTGAGTGTGTACGAACAGATACTACAACTGTAACCAGATGAGAGGCATCGCAAAAAAAAAAAAAAAAGTGTACCTAGGCCTATCATTGTCTAATGTCAAACTCCACCTCTCAGCTTTTGCCCCTCTGATTGCCAAAGCGAGACGGATACCTAGCACGGTGGAAGGCCACTCTATTGAGCACCACGGGCTGTGTGGTTCTTATCAACTCAGTGCTAGACAGCCTACCCACTTATGCCATGGGGCTCAGGTTGCGAGGTGGGGCGGGCCCTTACCGCTGTCCGTAAAAGCCGCCCCCGTAAAATTTTATTTTGTGGCCATTGTGGCCCAGCCCCCATTGCTTTGCGGGCTAAATATTTAGAACCTGCAAAGACCGGTGGCCCAGTGGCAAAAACCCGCAAGACCCTTCCCAAACCCTATCGCCGTCCCCGCGCATCCTTCCTCGCTCGGCGCGTCGCCCTCCTGGATCTCGGCGGGCAGCGCTGGTTCCGGCATGGCTGGCGCCGGTTCGAGCCCCTCCATGATGGAGCAAGAGGAGGCAGGAGAGGACCCCGGCGTGCGGAGCGACCCGGCGAGCAGCGCCTCCGGCGCGGCCGTCGCGCGGCCGGGCGGATCCCGGCGCGGCCCGGCGTGCGGCGTGGCCCCTGGTGTGCGGAGCGACCCGGCGAGCGAGGAGGTTCCGTCGGCGGACGAGGAGGCGCACGCGCCATCGAGGTGAGTGGCCACGATCGATGTAACAATGGATCCGTGCGTGCGCTTCTGGTCAGCTACATTCTGCGATTTGAGATAGAACGAGATGTTGGGATCTATGTCTGTACTCTGGTAGCTAGTCAAAGATAAGGAGACATTTACCTTGATGGTCGAATGACCCCGCTTACTTCATTTATGATTCTGATAGGTCTTTTCCTTGTAACACACATATGGACAGACGTTGCTAATTCTGATAGGTCTTTTACTTGTATTTTAGCTCTTGCTAAAGCACGCAGCAGCATGACGAGGTTCAGTATCCTTTAGATTTTGAATTGAACTCCATCTGTTCAATCCAAACAGGGCTAAATTGGTCTGCAGATTTACCGATCCTCTCTCTCTATTAACTTTACTACATTTGACTTCACAAGTGCTATTGTGAATTAGCAAAAAACTGAATCAGGCCAACTAAACATTTTGTTGCCCTGTTGACGCTATTTGTTCTTTATATATACGTTTCACAATTTCCAACTTATCTTGGCTTAACATATTATTGTATTCTACTATTCTATCCGGATCTGCGGGTGTTGATGAGATGGCGACCCTACCGTCAAGATGAAAGAGAAGTTTCAGAAGTATTGGGACCTATCTTTGCTGCAAATCTGTATTCCGGTTGTTTTAGATCCCAGGTACAAGTTCAACTTTGTAGCATTTCACTTGAATAAAGGTTTTGGTGAGAAAGGTCCATATACATTGAGCAGTGAAGGCAACAATGAAGAATTTGTTCTCTGCATATTCACCAACATTGCCTGATGAAAACTACCCGCACTCAAGACAAAATAATGAGATTGCTAACGATGAAGACAACATTGCATATGCAGACTGGGAGCAACACCTTACACAGCAGAAAAGGAGGCAAGGAAAAAATGAGCTCAGATGATCTTTTCCCTCGCCAAAAGAGACTTGATATTCTGCAATGGTGGAAGATGCATGCTGCTAAATACCCTATAGTTTCATGTATTGCCAGAGATGTATTTGCAGCACCTGCATCAACTGTAGCCTCTGAAGCTGCATTTTCTACTACAAGCAGAGTTGTTAGTGAGTATAGGAGCCGGTTGACATGCAAGAACATAGAAGCGCTGGTCTGTCTCCAAGATTGGCTGAGAGCGGAAGGTATGTTTTCTTTCAATTGTGCTTAACTAGCCCTGCTGGTTCACTAGAACTAGTCATTTACTCATGTCTAAAGAAAATGAAGATATTCTACTATTTTAATAGACATTTTCTTATTTCAGGCTATGCTGACTTCAAGCTAGCAGAGGACATCGATGATGGAGAGGATTAGCTGGAATACTGTAAATGGTGATCTTTTTGCTTTCTATCCTGTAGTGTTTTTTTGCTTACTGTAAATGGGCATTACATTTGGACCTTATATTCAATAAATAATGACCTCTGAATACTAGTGAATATGAAATTGACTTTTACTCTGATCTGTAGTCCAAGTTCATGCTTACTGCTTTTTTTAGTATGCTTTTTTCTGGAAATGAGAACTCCTTTTTTGTTACAGTACTGTACTGGTGATGTTTTCTGGTGAATGTATGTATGGCTGTGTTCTGGTGATATATCAGCGTAGCTAGCTTCTAATATAATACTTGGTGCTTCAGTTTCTTCACGCTAGGACTGCCAATCTGTTTGAACTTGCTGGTACCATATGATTGCTGAAAATCTAATTTGCATTTTGTTTGGTGTGCAGGTTAGCGACAACTACTACATGCCTGATCTGACCAAGCCAGCTCTTGCTAGGCTGAGCTCAGTGTACCGCAGCCTCCAGGTTGCCAAGTCTGGTGTCAAGAAGAAGAACAGGCAACCCAAGCACTAAGCTTGTGTTCTGCCAAGGGGCATGTCGGTGCTTGTAGTCCCAGCTTATATTTATCTATATTCCAACAGTTTTGAGACTTGAAGTGAGACTTGTTAGAACTAGCGCCAACCATGTTAAGTTGCTTGCCACTTGATTACTGTTTGGTTGTGTGCCATTCCATGACAAATTGCTTGGCATTTGTTTGCTGTTTTGTTTGCAAACTTGCTGGTCGTGGTTACCCTTCGGATTTTTGCTTGTGGTCTGAAACAGGAACGTGCCTTGTAATGGCTTTAAGCGTTTGTAATGGCTGTAAGCGTTGCTACTTTGTAATGGCTTGCGGACGTTAGCGGGTTTCACAAGTTTGTCCGCTAATCCCACTGAGCGTCGGGCGCTATAGCTTTGCGGTTGGCCGACGCCCCGCATAACCCGCTAAATAGCTTGGTGGACAGCCTTGCGGCTCGTGGACGGTCCACAACCCGCCCCGCCTGCATCATGGGGGCACTGATGCCTCCCGGGATCAGGGATGCACTAGATGCGAGAAGGTCATTCTTGTGGGCGGCTTCAGACAAAGTCAGTGGGGCACAATGATTAGTGGCCTGGGAAAATGTCTGTCAACCCAAAGAAGACAGTGGCTTGGGGATCAAGAGATTGGACACCCAAAATGCATGCTTACTGCTTAACCTACTCCATAGGTTGCATCATCCAGATGGGTCAGCATGGGCGCGTTGGGTCCGGACACAAATAGAGGTGCACAATCTTCAGGGCACTCTAGCTGGGACTCACTGGGATGCACTCCGAGAGCTGCTGCCTGCATACCGAAAGATCACCATGGTTGACATTGTGGATCGCTTCTCGGCACTATACAGTCACTGCACGGAGCAGAATGCGTCTGTCAGCGAAGCTATGAGCAAGACTACTGTCTCAAGTCCAGAGGCGGCTCAGCCGAGTGGCCTCTGATGAAATTCATCAGCTGGGACTCCTTCTGCAAGAGGTGACCCTTACAGCCGGCAGGGACAGCAGGACGTGTTTCTTCGCGGACAACTCCCAGCGACTGGTGTCTGGTATGATCCCCACCTGCCCCTCCTACCAATTTGTGTGGAAAAATTTTGCCATCCCCGGGTGAAGTTCTTTGGTTGGCTATTAGTCAAAGGGAGAATCAACTGCAAGAGCAATTTGCTGTCAAAACACGTACTGCAAGACGCCTCCTGTGTCATCTGTGGTGACGGATCAGAAACAGCAAACCATATCATCTCTGTCTGCCCTTTCGCTTAGGATTGGGTGGAACGTGGGACAAATTGCTGATGTCAGCTGCTTATGGGAGACTTCTACTCCGGTGCCCATGCCCAGGGCAGCAAAAGCTTCACTCATCATATGCTGTGAATTATGGAAGCACCGTCACGACGTGGTGTTCAGAGGCATGCCCCCGAACTATCGGCGCCTTGCGGCGAATTGCCGAAGTTCTGCAGAATTGTGGAGGTGTCGGTTGCCTAGAAATGATGCTCGTCTCTCTTCTTTTTGGTGTAATAACTTACCTCTCTGAATCCCCCTCTTCATTGTAATACCCCTGTCAAACGGTTTGGGCCACGCGCCCGCCACCACCCGGCTCTGCCCGGCATCCGTCGCTGAGTTCAAAAAAAAAAAAAAAAAAAAAAAAAAAATCAACCGAAGTCCTAAGAGATCTTGGTTTATCGACCCTTGGTTGGGCCAAGCCCAGAAGCTGCCTGCTTTCCACATAAGCTTTGTTTTGTGTGATAATGTGTTCTGTCCATTACCATGGAAGATGGAACCTTTACTACAACAAGTATGTTGAGGTTCTGTGTCAGTTCATTTTCCCAAGGATCTGATGAATTCTGCAATTCGAGGTGTCCAGAGATTCAGACCTGTTTTCTCTGAAACGTCTATAGGTTATAAGAATTTAACCACATGGCGACCTGGGTTTGAATCCCGGTGAGACCTAATTTTTTTGGCTATATTATTAATTTTTCTTATATGCGTAGTCTTCAAGGTCGCTGATGAGTGGCCCCTACTGGATTCTGGAGCATTTTGTCGTTGTTCCTTTGGTATTCTTCTTTTGTCGTTTATAGGATCATCAAGGCAATTGACATCTGGGCCTTGTTTAGATTGCTAAAAATTCTAACTCAACTTTCACTTTCTCTTCATCACATCACATTAAATACACCAAAAGACATATGTTCGAGTATTAAATATAGGTAAAAAAAAATTAACTAATTATACGGTTTAGATGTACATTCTTGAGGCGATTATTTTGAGCTTAGTTACGCCATGGTAGGATAATATTTACCACAAACAAACAAAACGCGTCTTCTGATGTCTTCTGAGGAGTTCCAAAGAGTCACCTTTGCTAAAGATTCTAACATCTAAACGAGGCCCTGGTTGTTCGTGTAAATATAGACTGAAAATATGGAAACGGTTTTTCATTTTTTTTTTTTGGTTAACAGGAACGGTTTTTCCTTTTAGCAAGTTCTATGTGGACTCAATTGGCAAAAAATGAGCATTTGCTAAACCCAAATATCCATTAACATGTTACCTTCACTACACCAATTCAAACAAGAACATTTGGTACGCATGCGATGGCATTTGATTGTTGCGAAACAAGCTAGCCCTTTTGTTAAAACATGTGCTACTTAACAATAAACAGAGCCTTGTCAATCTCTTTTTGGCCAATTGGAACAGACGCATGGATTTGTAGACACTGAAACATCTCAACCCGATGCCCCCCAAGAACAAAAATAACACATAGTACAAACTTGACATATCATAGCTTTGTTCACAAACAAATCACGGCAGCTGGCATCAGGCAAGCACACAACCAGCTGCCTATTGGTTCATCAGAGACTCCAATACCAACATGAAACAAGCTCAAAGCAGCCACGACACATGTGCACGCAGGCACACACAGACACTGCTGGTTATTCAAACGCTACTCCGTCTCCAGCGGGGTAGCAGGCACTCACCAAACCACACAAATCAAACACACACACTCACACATGCAGCAGGATCAGGTAGGCATGCACAACCACACCCCGCTGCTGCTTCATCAATCCAAACTCGCAAGCCACACACACAGTCGATCAACTCGAGCACACGCACCGGCCGGGCCTGAGCGCGCAACACACGCACAGACACAAATGCAGGCCGGAATTTATTGCAAACCAGAGAGCACGCATCAGCAACAGATATAGGCCAACCCGGCCATCTGCACAGGTAGTAGCCAACCAAAGGCTTGTACCTCTTCGTGCTCAACAAACTCAACCAAAGGTAGCAGGAAGCAGCTGATCGAGGGAGTATCCAAATCCAACAAACCAAATCAGCATCAGGCACCATGAACGAAACTGGGCATCCATGAGGACGGGCAGGCGACACAGTGATCTTGCACACCAGCGGCAGATGCTCGACTCAGGCAGGATTCACCTAGGCAATGTAAGCAAGAGGGCGAGTTATACTAATGGCGAGTGAGTATTCAATAAACCATAGAACATATGTACAACAGTCAGTGAACGTACCTGAGCACGGTGCCTCGGAGGAGGCGGCTGCGCCTGTAGTAGCGCGAGTGCACGGGCTGCTCGAAGAGGTCAGGGTGGTGGCCAGCGTCCAGCCCCTCCCACTCCAGCGAGTCCCACACGTCCTTCTCGATCTCGACGGCCGGCTTCTTCATACCTGGCTCACGCCCCGCCAAGGCCGGAAGGCGGCGAAGGCCAAAGCAGCCCCGGATCTTGATGGTCTCGAGCGCGGGCGCCAACATCTTCACCTCGCATATCTGCTGCAGCTTCGGAAGGTCGTGCAGGTGGATGGTGGTCAGCTTCAGGAATGGTAGGCCATGGGCAGCTATCTCCTCTGGGTACTTCTTGTCCAGCGGCAAGACGTGCGTGAGGTCGCCGCAGTAGATGATGTGGAGGGTCTCCAGGCTGGGGAAGGAGGCCACCCACACCGGAAGCACAAACTGGAGCCTTGGGCAGGAGCACAAGTGCAGGTGTTGTAGGCTTCTGAATGAAGATGCTGGCCGGAATCCTTTGCTCCAGATGCAGCGGGCCATCTGGAGATGTGATGCCCATATGGTCTGTAGTTTGTTTTCAACCTCCCATGCCTCTTCAGGGAAGACCGTGTCAAGGTTGGGACATCTATCAATGCAACACCACTTTAAGCATTCCCAAGACCCTCCAGGCATACTAGCGCTAGTCGAGACATCGTGTACATGTAGAGATTCAGTGTACCATCTCAACAACACACCTAAGCTTCCCCTATAAGGATGAGCTACTAGCTCACCCTCAAAGCCACGGCTCGCATCACTAATCTCGACATGATGATCCAATGCCTGTGTCGGAGGCTGTGGGAAGAACAACATCAGGGCATCACCAATCTTGAAAAATGTGTCACCATATGGGATCACTTCAACATGATGTTGTTGGCTACTGGGTTCAATCATCTCCTTGCGGGTTGTTCCAACTTGACTACTCTCCCCACCATAAGCAGATGAAGAGGTCACATGGATCCTAAAATAAATATCCTTACCAACTCTTTCAAATCCATAGTGATGCAACAGAAGAAGCAAGGACCTTGCGAGCCTCGCGTCTACAAGAGTAGCATGCAACTCCAAACAGAAAGACTTATTATTATGCTCGGCAAGGCATGGGCGAGTAAACCCATGGGCTTTCCATGGTCGCGTGTCAACACATAGCAACTCGAGTTGTCCCACTGAATTAAACATACCCCACTTTATGGCATGGAGGTGCTCACAACCTAGCAGTATGAGCTGCTTAAGATCTGGGACATTTATCACCATAGTTTCAAAGTCAAGTAGCTTGACGGAGCTTCCAGAAAGATCTAGCTCCTCAAGATTGGGCAGCCCGCGTACAAACAAATTGTCCAATTGTGTGCAGCCTTGGAGGGATATCTTAGATGTCTTGACTGCACTTGTACCTGCATCAGAAGTATGATTCTGCTTAGAAGGTTTTGGAGGCAGCTTAACAGATGAAGTCCAGTGTCTTGCCGGGCCAAATCCATCAAAGCTAAATGACCTCAATGAAGAGGGAAGTCCGTCGGGCACAACAACATTCTCTAGCCCATCACAGCCATCAAGAATAAGCGTCCGGAGGCTCCCTGCCATTGATGAGCTTATTGATAGGTTTTCATGTCTCTGTTTCCAGACAAATCTAGTACCTCTAGCTCTGTCTTGTCCACAAATAAGTTGTTTCCGCTGTCAATTGATGTATCTGCTTTGTGCATAGGTTTGATTATTCGAAGCTTACGGAGGTAAGGCAATTTTCCATGTAATCTAGCTGCAAACTGCCAACATATGAATCCTTCAATATTCATCTCCCTGATGTTTTGCATGTTATCCATTTTTTCTTCACATAAGATATCATCCCATTCTGTGTAACGTAGGTCAAGCACCCATAGGTTTTGTAGCCATGTCCAGCTTGTGTTGTTCTCTCCTTGACATGTGTCGTCATGTGTGCAGTGATCCAACCCAAGAAATCTCAACCCCTGGCACCGATGGAAAGGTGGTGATACAAAGCTGAAGGCACAACGACAGAGAATTAGCACTCTAAGGTTGATGCAATGTTTAAGAAAATCATCTGGTAAGGCTTGCGGGTCATTGGACTCTCCAAGTACTAAGAATAAAGAAGATACCCTTTCCAATACACCTTTGTTTGTATCCTCATGTATTATCAAATTCTTTGAGGTGACACAAATCCAAGGATAAGGCCTCTTTATTAACAAGGGAGTGTTGTCTTTCACCAAAAAAAATGGAGCCTCGGGATCTTCCATTAGCTTCTCAATCATTCTGCCAAGCCGCAAAGCATCATCAATCTTCCAATGTATTTCCTGATGCAATGCACTACAAATCTCCCTTGTTCGGTTCCCTTTACTGATACCATCGCACATCCAGTAGTTGGGAGCATGAGCTTTCCAATCAAATCCAGTGGCTCTATGAAAACCAAGGTGCAGGAATAACTCGTACAGGCAACACTTCATTACCATTGCTATATCGATGCCCCGCATGGATGGGTGGCGAGCGACTGCATTAGCTGCTTCTTCATACAGCAGTGTGGAAAACTCTGAACTTGTTAATTCTCCAAGCCACGAGCCTCTAATAAATCTGTGAGTGTATCTTTGCTTGCGGAGTATCTCAGTAGGGCGGTCTTTATCTTGTATGGTCAAAGACCGTCTGTTGAATGTCCATACTATTACATGGTCCCAATATTCCGGACTAAAACCAAACCAGCTTACATCAATAATGTCATCGCTTCCATTAAGGAAAACCATCGCAAGTTTTTTGTCCACCAGGGCTTGGGCGATAGCTTGTGAAACACTTCGGATCACATCCCTTGAACCATGGTCCACACCATTGAAATCATCCTCCACATCCTGCTCTTCAAACTTGGCCATAATTCCAAGGTCAAGTTCTAACTCCTCTGCAATCTTTCTCTGCATCACCCTTCTACTTTCCCAAACAGAGCAATCTATGTAAATTATTCTGTCAAAGCATAATTCTGGAGGTGTGTTCTTAGCTTTGATTGACCGAAGTTCTTTTACTGTGGATCTAAGGACTGGGGCCGCCCCAAAACCATCCCAACCATGAAAATAGATTAACTTTTTCGTCTCTCCGGTCCCGCAGATTACTAAATATCGCCTCTCTGCCAGCTTCAATGTCTGTTCTATAGAAAATCTGAAGTGGAGGCAGCAGGAAGCAAAGTAAGGGCATGTCAACTCGTTGAAGCTTCAATTACTAATAACAATAACCAAGTAATTTGATATGAATGCGTGCTCTGGTGGGATGGGTGTATGAATAACTCAATAAATGTTCGGTGGACATGAAGTAACCATGAAGCCATGCTTACGGTACATAAAATTGGAGTAGTTGCGTACCATTCCAAGCGGTTCCATGATGTCTTGTCGTCGTAGGTGTGACTAAACAAATTAATCAGGAAAGGTGCGCACGAACGCCGATCTACTCCACAATAAATCCGCTGGACCGATCAAGACCCCTCTCTAGCTCCTGCAGCGAAACCAAGTGTCAGCTTTAACGAGCTAAGGGAGCAAATGTAGATATATTATAGAGCACGCACCTCGGCACCTGCTTTCCAAGACCAGGAAGGAAGACACACAATCTAACCCATCATTCATTCCATGAAAATTGCCTTTGGAGGATCAGATGAGATCAGATGGAAACCGATCGAGAGATCTAGGAAGGCAGGAGCCTCGTCTAACTGACTAACTCTTGTGCGTGGTCAGGCACCAGTAGCTCTCTATGTGGACATGGTTCCTTGCTTCCTGGCTCCCTGAAGAATGTACGCTTTGGCTGCCTGCTGCTTTGCTTTGCTTCTTACAGCCACCATTCCGTCTCTCTTTTTCCACACCATGAAATTCTAGCTCTCGCTTTAATTTGCTTTTTCTAAAGAAGATGTTCCCTACGGTACCTCTGTAATAAGTTTTGTAAAAGACGATTCACGATGACCCGGCAAAGAGCGGCAGCTCTTTCTCTCTCTCTATTTTTTTTTTTTCTGAAGCCAGTGGTAAAATCTTTGACGAGTGAGTAAATATATATACAGGGAGAAAGGCAAATTGTTTGGGTCCTCTTTCCTGCGTGTAAAGCAGCCCACTTGCAAAAATCCAATGGATACGGCCCAAGCCCAGTTTATCAACCAACGCCCAAAAAAAAATCTTGGTTTGTCGAAGCCTTGGTTGGGCCAAGCCCAGAAGCTGCCTGCATTTCCCTAGCCGACGTCACCCACCACACCCACCACTCACCAGCACGACGCCAACGGCAACGAGCTACCGCTACCACCGGGGCCGGGCGATGGCGAAGGAGGGCGGCGGCGCGGCCCAACGGACGGTGGAGGCCCCTCCGCCCGGGACGGAGGGAATCGTGTGGAGCGAGGACAAGGGGAGGTTCCAGACGCCCGACGGCGAGGCCTTCCTCCAGTACCGCCTCCTCGACGGCCACGGGGACGGCGGCGCTGCTCCCGCGGCGGCGGTGATGGACATGGTGCACACGTACGTGCCCCGGAGCAAGCGCGGGCAGGGGGCTCGCGGCGCGGCTCTGCGACGCCGCCTTCGCGCACGCGCGGGGCCGCGGCATGCGCGTCGTCCCCACCTGCTCCTACATCTCCGTGAGTAACCACCGGCCCGTGCCCCCTTCTTCTCCTTCCTCTCCTGCAATTCGCTTCGTTACGATGGTGCGTTGGCGCAGGTTCAATTCATGAGTAGGATTAGTTCTCCTGATCTACAACCTCTGCAGCGACAGAAAGACCTATTGCACATTTGCACTGATTGATCTGACAGAATGAGATAACAAGTGACGAATGTTATTCTTTTTTCTTGAGGAAATGACAAATGTTCTTCAACTACAGAGTTGTGTTACAATTAGACGTAAAATTGTTTTTTTCAGTTGCTGACTTTGTGTCATCCTAATTTAGCAGCAATTTTATACTGATTCCAGGCTGAATCTTCTGCTCAACTAATGAACTGTTTCTGAGCTGCAGGACACGTACCTGCCTCGGAATCCGGCGTTGAAGGAGCTCGTGTACAACGATCAAGAACCTCATCACCCCAAACCCAGCAGCATGTAGATTCTTGTACAAGAAACCATCTGCCACTAAATAAGCAGATATCAGGCCAATCGAAATTTCTGTGATTTGATGACGCCTCTTCAAAGGCAGGCCTTGATGTCAGATGTTGCACGTTGGATATCTCGTGTAATATTTCTGAACCATTTCATTTCGAGAAGATAATAAGCTTTAAATACTTGTAAGTTCTGCAGAAAATCAGGCATAATAACATTACTTTTCTTGTCTCAAATCCACAAAGGGAATCATTTGTCCAAACAATGAAACAGTCTAGCCATCGAAAGGAAAACATATGTGCATGTGTTGCCCATCCAGCAGTCAGCAACTCAGTATCCATAAAAATGAACGCATCAGTATCAATGTAAGTTAAGTAAGTACATAGATGCATAGTATTGTCATTGCCAGCTATCGGAGACAAATTAACACAACAAAACTATACTTGTGTCTTTCAGAAAAAACAAAAAATAAGGAAGGTGCAAAGATTTAGCTGTACAATCAGAAAATATATATTCAGCCAAGTTCACAACGATACTGCTTGTTTCTATAGTACATACAGACCCATTATTACTTCAGGAGGGTAGTTCCATTTTGTTTTGATAGTGAGTTTATTTCCTCCCACACTATTCTCAAGCACCAACAAGAATAAATAACCTGTTCCCAAGCATCAACAAACATAATGTATAATTATTCATACAACAGCATGCGACCAACCAAAAAGTGGAAGCAAATTAACACTGTATATTTACACACTGCTCTAGCAAGCGATATGTGAGGGAATGAAATCTTTGGTCATCATCATTTTAACCAGTAACAGGGCCATCAATCATTTCATTCTCCAACCGCCATCGCTCACCCAGGGACGTAATAGTCCATCTTCTCCACTGGGAGGTTTAGCACCGAAGTATCAGCCTGAATAATTTACACACTTCAGTTAATCATACTGTGCTCAGGATTAAAAATTGAACACGTTGCAGTTAATGATCCCTCCAACAGCGGGTCACAGCGAACTGGACAAAAATAAGTACCTCCTCAAACGGAACAAACACAAAGGGTGACAAACCCCTGCTGTGGGAAACGGCTGGCACATCTGGGTCATGTGTCTCATCCTCCTCCCAGCCCTCAACGAGTTCTAGTATGCTGCCTTTCCAGTTTTGCAGTTCAGTTGCATTCACTCCAGTGGTTAAAATCTTCAGTACATCCAACCTGTTGTTTGCACCAATTGTGGTGCCTCTAAGCCTGCAGAATGTTGGCACACATTTCAAAGGCTAGGAACTCGCAAAAATCATCAAAACATGGACAATAATTTCATACAAAATACCTAAGGCGCATCCTGACAAGAGTGTACCGATGACCTGGATACAGGAGAGCCAATTCTATCTGCATGCCAGAAAGAGTAGCTCATAGCAGGAAGAATGTGAAGGGCAGCTGAAGAAAGAATAATCGTCTGAACTCTTACCTGGCCATCCTCTGACAGTATGTAGTCGCCTTTAAATACACAATCAGCCTTTGATGCCTTGATATGCATGCACTTGACAGCATCTTTAACTTTATCTGGGGAGATCTGGTAATTCACAGGGATAAAAAAAGCAGAGAGGGTGAGAAATATGGTATTGAGTGAAATGACAACATGAGAGTTGTGATAGGGACCTTATAAATAAACTTCCCGCTAGAGAAAAAATCTCAAGTAACGGTAGTAGCAAACCTGAACATGAATGGGATGTATTGTCATTAATATCAACAATTTAGTAACACTTAGAACATCAAAACAATAAGATAGCGGATGATAATAAGTGCATAATGATCAGGATTTGTAAACGTGTCAACGAGTTGAAAAGAAAACAGTGCCACCATACCACATTGACAGTTTTCTTGAATTGCCATTCTGTAACTCCAGTATGAATATATGTGTTCCTGCTCACATAAAGACCTGAATAAGCAACAAATATCGAAGTCAGTGCAAATATAATACACCCAAAATACTAAGGCTCTATGAAATAGTATCAATTATACAGAAATAGCAACAGAGCAAGTTAGGAATTAAATCAAGAACTTTCAGATGGTTTTAAAGGAGAGAATCAATATTTATCGGAGAAGAACTACCTCCATGAATTGCAATGGGATGAGTTCTGCACCTAAAACTAAACTAGCAATTCCAGCATGCCTTCATTTTAACACACAACTGAGTCCAAGGAGCATGGTTACTGGCCTACTGCAGACCTGATCATACTGATAATTGCAGCTCTATGTTGTATACTTGTATGTAATATCCATGATGCATCAAACCTGAGTGTGCGCTATGCAAACTAAATCAGGCACACTAGAACAAGGGAGAATTAGGTGTATGGCCTCCAAAAAAAAAACAGAGCTTAGGTATTTGGCCCTTTTTCAATTGAATTTGGTTGTGGCCTCGAACAGAATTTTTTTCTAGTTGTATGGCCTTCTGTCTGTTTTATGGCTGTACAGTCTATATATATGTGATTATGTACTCAAAATATACAATATACAAACAAAACTCTGTTTTTTAAAAAAAAAATTGTCAGGGGTAAAATGGTCTTTTTACCCCTGACTTAACACTGTTACAGCCCTAAAACAGACGGAAGGCCATACAGCTAAATAAAATTTTGTTTGAGGCCACAGAGCCAAATTCGATTGAAAAAGGGCCAAATACCTAAGCTCTGTTTTTTTTGGAGGTCATACACCTAATTCTCCCCAAGAACAAACTTGTATCCACTTCGTATATATGATATTTTGATTTATGTCCATAGTCCCATTTAGATAAACATCGTGAAAGAAGCTTTCAAATAATCATTCAGACACTGAAACGGTGATCATTTTATCGATGAAACCATATAAGGCAGCACTTGACAAGGCTAAAACAAATATTCAAAACCTGCAAAACATTCTTGTCTAATTGTAGAAATATGCTTACAGTAATGTACTACTCCCTCCGTTCCAAATTGTAAGCCATTTTGGCTGTGCTAGTCTTCTAGATACATACTAGCAATGCTATCAAGTCATCCAACTAATCACAGTTAGTCGTGATTAGTCAGACTAATCACTACGATTAGTCAGGCTGATCGGTACCCTGGTGACTAGGATCAATTAGATGATTTGATAACATTGATACCCAGTTTTTTTACTACGTACCTAGACATGGCGTATATCTAGGTACATAGCAAAAAGTTTGTATCTAGATGCCAAAACAACTTAGGCCTTGTTTAGATGGCTAAAATTTGTAACCACATGTCACATCATACACTTTGGAGTAACTAGGCTCAAAAAGAATCGTCTCATGAATGTACATCTAAACTGTGTAATTAGTTATTTTTTTTACCTACATTTCATACTCCAAACATATGTCTTTTGGTGTATTTAATGTGATGTGATGGAGAGAAAGTGGGAAAAAGGTTAGAAATTTTAGCAATCTAAACAAGGCCTTACAATTTGGAATGGAGGGAGTATATTCTATGACGTAAGGCTTCTTGAATATTTACCATCAATTCGGATTCTTGGTCTCTGCAGCCACATTCTCCTCCAAGAGGAATCATACAACGACCGAACCATCATGTAGTTTGCCTCCATTCCACTCCTCTTCATCACATAAAATTGGATGCTTGAGAAAATGTATGAACATGAAACCGAATAACAAAAATCAAGTACACTAACCTGCCAAGTTTTCAAGCATGCAGCACGCCACAAAGTAGGATTACGCACAGTATATTTCCACTTGCGGCAGACACATGCAGCCCTCCCTAAAGTATATGGGGTCATTCTTGTGAAAATCTGTTGAAAAAAAAAAGGCTTTAAACAGTTGAGCAAGGCAGCATTGCATTGATCACTGGCTTCTTTTCATGCTGAAGTCATGATGGGATGAGGCAGATGGGTATAACTTGAGTTATGCCTTGTCTCCTTAACAAGAAACAATAAATCCATTTTACTCCGCCAAAGTTCCACTAAAGTCTGCTTAGCATCCTGAAGTATTGTTTGCTATACTAACCCCCTTAGATTACAATAAGGGTTTACAACACCACTATGCCGTTTTTACTAAGCAATTGTGATGATTTTGAAGATTGTATTGCCATGTATGGTGCCACATCATCCCCTTTTCATATATCCCCCGCCCCCAGGCCCCAACCCACCTCCAAAAAAAAAAAAAAAAACTCTCATAGGTAACATCAGCACTCAAAACATTAGCACTGGTAGGATGTGTGGAGTTATGTGCAGATTTCATCATATTTGCGTTGCACTTTCATATGATAGAAACTATAGCTAAGCCCCCTTAATGGTCTGCATGCACATCATACCATTGCTTCCAGTCTGCATATCGCGACGGTGGAAGTCATTAGCTCATGGGAATACTTGGAGAGCACCTCAGCAGCCGAAAGTGATGGCAGTATGGCACAAAGTAACACCACTGGGATGAGCAATTGAGTACGTATTTGCAACAGAGCATTCATGAGGTGAGAGAAAATGAGGAACCAGATGTTAGGGCCACACAACCTTCCATGTCATCAATTTTTTTGAAGAGGTCCATGTCATCAATATAGTTTAGTAAAACCAGCATAGGGGAAGTGGGTAATCTAAGCCCATAGTATAATCTCATGGGGTTAAGTAAACCAAACAATACTTTAAGAGGCAAAGTGGACAGTCAGGATGCTTCAGTGACAGAATGGACTTTTTCCAAACAAGACATGTATTACGGATCAATCAAGTATATCAGTTCTTCACCATGATGATTCAATAATACAATGAAATATGCAGAGATACCTTTCAGGAAATACACATGGAATGGACGTAATTGGAGAAAAAAATTCAGTCAAACTTATATGTTAAAAAAAAATGCTGCTGACTTCATATAACCATCACCTCGAACATTAGTTCATCAGGTAGGCAATGATGAATGAGTGCTGGATCAGGTTTGTAGCTCAAACTGCTGAATGGTGGCACAGGCTGAACTCTTATTCCATATAATTCTGTTAAGGAATTAGATGTCAAAACATAAAAGAACTGGTTAATCTATGTAGCACTAAAGAAGCTAATACTCAATAGTCATTATTCAATTAAAATAAAAAAGGTGGCAGACAGTTCAATCTTTAATTCAAGTGACAACCTTATGTTATACTTACTCAGCCAGGGTCTTTCTGTTGCAATGTATCGCATGCTTAGGAAATGATCAAATGAGTTTATGTCAGGGCGAATATCAACAGAGATATCTGCATAACAAGACATTATTATGTCAGTATATCACACAAGTGTGTGAGAGTGAATTCTAAGAACAAATCAAGAATCAAGCCATAGCAACACAAATACACGATGTCCTGTGGGCATGTAACTCCTGATGCAAATTATTCCTTAGCTACAGTTGATGATTAGCACATGACGATGCAAATTAGGATAGCAGTTGATCACCTCAAATAACAGACACTAAAGTAGCACAGTTTATCAGAGGATTCCATTTACACTAGGAACCTGAGGGAGTTGTTTTTCCATACTTCTAGTCTCTGATACAGGATAACAACTTCCAACTACCGACGATGATCTCTGTATACCACATTGGATGTCCATTAGAATCCTATAATCCTTTGTAATCTACTTCATCAGTATCAAACAAACAATACAGAATCTCCTGAAATGTTTTGAGGAATGCGGGAAAACATGTCTATACTATTTGGTGAGAGGGTCGTCTTTCCTCAATTTCTGTTGTAGGTACTTACATGAGAACAGATAACAAGGCCCCTTGCAAACAGCTGGAATTTCCATTTTGTGATCTACAATTTGGCTAGCTAATGTTCATTGAGTAAAATTTTAAGAACTCCTATTGACGAGTCCCCACAGAAATTACTTTGTCAAAGACTCAAAAGATAAAGATGAACAGACAATCAGGGCCATGCACTTGGCTCTAAAATAGAACATATATATTTGTTTTTGGTTTTAACTGAACAACACCAAATCGCGTACAGAGAAGGATTCGAATGAAATTGCACCATAACTCAATTCATTCCATGCCACTTATGGATCACCAGATACCAAATCATTACATTCACAGGTAGACCCAAAGAAAATAATCAAACAAGTACTAGGTGGGAGAAAAAATGGAGACTCTCTCCTATCAATCCCACAAATTAGCGCGGAGGAATACCTGAAGCCATTAGGACCCAGAAACTTGGACGATTCGCACTGAATCGACTAGGGCGACGGTGCGAAGAACCTCGCGACCTCTGGAGACTCAATCCCCCGTTCCCTCAACCCCACCCCACCCCGCGCCACCCCACGCTTCGCCGAGCAAGACCTACGCCACCGCCCCTCTCGCGCCCCGCCGGCCAGCGAGCGAGCGAGCAGCGCGTGGGACGACCGAGACGTGGACGGCCGCCGAGGGCGCGCTCGAGATGTGGCTGGGGGAAGCGAGGAGGGGGCGAAACGAAACGAGATGGTTCGAGGAGGCGGCGAGGTAGCGACCTTCCGTGCCGGCTGCCGACGTTGCCGTCCCGCCCGCCTCAATTATCTGTGGACCGGGTCCCGCCTCGTGATCCAACGGCCGGCATGGCCACGCCCTCGAACGGACGGCATCCAGATGCGTCCATCCGCGGCACGGCATTTACCCGTTTTTTTTTTTTTTTTTATTCATTTTTCTATTTTTGGTACTTTCCGGAATCCGGACAGTAGTAGAGTACTCCAGTGGAGGACGATAGATAGGGCAGGTAGGCAGGGCAGGATGGCGGCAACCTTGTGCGCCGGCCCCGCCGCATCGGCGGCGGCAGCGAACCCTAGCTGCGCCGGCTGCCGACCCCAGAGCCTAGGTCGGGCTGGCGTGCTGTCATCTTGCGGGCGGCGGCCCAGAAGCCCGACTCCTCCCGCCTTCGTCTCCCTCCGGCGCCCCAATGCCGAGCTGCGGCCGCTACGCGTGGCCGCCGGCTCCAGCGTTGACCCCAAGGTGAGGTGTTTCAGACCTACTTTTTGCTGTTAGTGGTGACATGGGTTGGGTGAGAGGCCTCGAGGGAGCGATCGATTAGCTCGCGGAGAATTTCACCCCTTTGGGACACTTGCAAAGCTTGAGGAGCAGACAGAACTCTTCTTGGATAAGTGTGGAGATTTCTTTGTGTTAGTTCAAGGTTGTCGTATGTATGTGTGCTGTTAGGTGTGTCTAATTCTTTGATAGTTTGTTTCATGACTAGCTGCCACTGGAGTGGAGTGTTACAAAGAGTGACTGATGGAGACCTCAACTTGTGTGTTAAGGTGGCATGGCTAATTTTGCGATAAATGCCCATCTTTAGTATGTTCTTAATATGCCCTGGACCACAAAAAAAGAAGATGAACTAAAATTAGGCCCCTTTGCTATTTAACTATGATTAATCACATGGGTGTCTGGAGGGATGGGAAATGCCTTCTTTTTTTTTTTTTCTCAAATTATAATTTTGCGATAAATCGGATAGTTCGACGAAATAGTGTGAGAAAATAGGAGAAAACATTTTATGGTGCAGTTGTAAACTTGCGTTTTTGAGCTTCTATTGCAACTTGTGAGCAATGAGGTGAAGTAATGGAATGTTTATTTAAATGGTAGCAATGAAATGGGAAGAGAAACAAACCATTTGAAAATGGCCAGTGCTCAGTTGGATCTTCTTTTCATGCATTTCGTTTTGACCAAATCTGGCTGATCAAGTTTCACTAAAATGAGTACTTCACTGCAGGTTGTCAATGGGGGAGATTTTCCTCCCATGAAAGACCTAATTCAACTATACAGGACAGCTTTTCTAGAAGGAAATGATGAGGTTCTTGGTGAAGTTGAGAAGGCAATCACTGCTGTGGAAAAAGAGAAGAGTAGGGTAGCTTCTCAATTTGAAAGTATTACAACCGAAATAACTTCTGGGAAGGAGAAGTTTATTCGCTTAAATGCTGATCTGGAGAATTTTTCGGAAACAGACCGAAAACGATCGTGCAAAGTTTACATCAAATATAAGGGTGGAAGTTGTTCAGAGTCTCTTACCTCTGGTTGATAGTTTTGAGAAAACAAATTTAGAGAACACCCCAGAGACTGAGAAGGAGCAAAAGATCAGCACAAGCTATCAAGGCATATACAAACAGTTAGTTGAAACACTAAGATATTTGGGTGTAGGAGTCGTGGAAACAGTTGGCAAGCCATTTGATCCTTCGGTAAGTAATATTTACCCTTCCGTCACCTGTTCCATTCTCATGGTCTGGCTCTATATTTACCTTCTGTCACCTGTTCCATTCTCATGGTCTGGTTCTCTCCCCCAAAACATTGTATGCAAACAACATATTGGGTCCTTTTGAACATGCCAAAAGAATTCTGTTCCATGTTTTAAAAAACGCTAGACACTAGGTGCCTATGGTTTAGAGTTTTTTTGTGATTAAATGTAGATTAAACATGATTAAACGTGTGTTGTGATTAAACGACACTGATTAAACGCAACGCTAAGCCACAGTTCAGCGTTTAATCAAGATTAATCGAAGTTTAAAAACGTTTTTTAAAACAGGGATTCTGTTCCAGTATTAACGAGCACAAAATAATGCCTAGGTTTTTATGGCCTGGTTCATACTCATAGGATCGAGCTTACAGCTTAGCTTTCACACAGTTTTCTGCATCTACGTTGTTTACATCTCTTTTGATCTAAATAACATATCATATTGTGTATTTTGGAAAAAAAAATGATAATCTACTTCCAGTGCTTATATGTACAGCTAGAAAATATGAAGTCTGAAGATATATGCATGAGAGTTGAATAGTGCTACTTTTATTTTCATCATATATGCACCACTGTGAGGGCTCATTCGTTATGTTTTTCTTATTATTATCATGCAGGTCCATGAGGCCATTTCACGAGAAGCATCAATGCAATTCAAGGCAGGGATTGTGATGCATGAAGTCCGCAGAGGATTCCATTTGAAGGAAAGGCTGCTAAGGCCTGCTACTGTGAAGGTCTCTACTGGCTCCGGCAAATAAAGCGCATGCTCATAGGAGGTGGGCAAAGATGCCGTTTTGTGAATCTCTGATCAAACGACCATCAGGAACTGATAGACAAGGAACCTTTCCTTTGGCGAATGTGTTTGATGTCAAATGAGATAGGTCACCTATGTATGGTGTTGACAGGGAGCATCAACTTGAAGTTTTGCTATTACTTGTAATCTGCTAGAATTATGTCCACCAAAAGAGAGTGAAACATTCAGACATACATACCGGATATATTGACTTCCCATCTCCAACTATGAGTGTTTTTCATGAATTCCATCTCCTTTCTTGCTATTGGGATGTTGGCACCTTTTTCACACATCCTCACCTATTGTTTAGAAAAAGTAAGTTTGTTAAAGGAAAAAAAAACTAGTCGTAGGGATTTTCATCGATTCCTATCTAAACAAGCTTACAAGTCACAAACTACCCAACTTACAAGCAACAAGAACACAGATATAACAAATAAACAATTTTATTTTGGAATATAAAACTGTTTACAAATGAAGAAGGCTTTGGATGAATATTTCTATCGTGCTTTCGTCAATTCCCTTGAATTACATGACAGCTACACGATACATTTTTACATCACTGTTGGGCAAGGCAGGGACAGGGAGTTTGACCATATCTCTGCTCTTTGATCTGCCGACGCAGACCCTGGTATTACAAAAGCCCAATATGTATAAGCCTGGTACATACAAGTGATGAGGTGCAGCTGTCCCATAAGCATACGGGATTCTATTTGTTAGGCACGATCTGGTGCTTTATTTCTGCCTATGCAAGTGTAACTGGTACTATTTATCAGTCGAATTTCAGCGACACAGTTGGAGCCTCAGAAGAACTTTTCATAGTCTTGAGGTTGCTGGTCCCAAACCTCCATAAAACCTGAAACCATAGAGAAAAACATTTAACGAACAACGCACAAGGACCAAGGATGGACATGATGTGTTCCCTCTTTTCTCTTTAGAAAAATTAAGAAATTAAATCACATCTCTTATGTAGCCGTTTCAAATTTTCAACACATTCAGAGTAAAAAAAGGCAAATGAAAGAATGCCAGCAAAGCCACACAGTTACCAGGAAATGACAATATAATAAAACCACATAATTGCAGAAAGACAAAGTGAAGAAGCAGAAAAGTTACCTATGTCACTAAGAGAACTGTATATGGGATCATCCATCACAGTTATGCCCTGCAGGAACAATAACCAAACAATGATGTAAGTACTCCATTACAGATGACAGAAATGAGGCAATATCTGATTCTGATATCTTTACCACAAGTCTATATGTGATGGCTAAAAATAGCAGAAAAGCTCACCTCTGAACCATTTAGGTCCATCCCATCTTGAAGTTCTGTTTGTATTGATTGGTAGCATGACATATCAGCACCAAGGTAATCTGAAATCCCAAGACCATAACCATCTTGGATACCATGTAGAGCATCGGTGTTCGCGGAGGGTTCATCATGCTCTCCATGCTAGAATATACCATCTCACCTCTGATTGACAGCAGATTGTATTAGTACACAGGAATGAATCAGATTTTTAAGTTTAACATATGTGATCCGATGGCATGCGGGGGTGGGGGTGGGAGGGGAGGCATGCCCAGTAAACATTGTAACAACAGTTAAGTAATGCATAGACTACTAGCATGGCCAGAGATGGCTGATCCATATTACCAGGGCACCATGCAGAAATAACTGTGGCAGGGACCAATAATAACTGTTGGAGATGCTCTTAGATTGAAAGAAACCAATCCATCCTCAACACTGCTATGACATAGTTTCTATAATCAAAATGCATGCTAGCCGAAATCTTTAACAAGTCTGGTCAATGTCTTAAGGATATTTCCTGATATCTGTCCATCCCGAAAAGGTTAAAACCTTATATGGATAGTCCGTAACTCCGTATCTGAATCCAAACATTTAACATACGACTGTATACGAATCCGACTACTTAAAATTGGATTTCTGTGATGTATATGAGATAGATATCAATATCCAAATGATCCGTATCCGGTTCTTCTAAGATCCAACAAAAAATATGGGATATGGGACATAATAAAGGACCACTGGTAGCTGTCTGTATCTGATCTGGTTTCATCCCTAATTGCCACTACAGCCAAAAGCCCCAAATTAATCCATGTTCCAGTAGCTATGAACGGGTTTCATGTTTTTCTTGAATGAAAATAAATGTGAAAATGCATACCATGCTGACTATATGGTAGATTTGTTTTGAAACAACTAGTAGCATGATAGCTGCCGACCTTGTTTGCCAGCAGTACTTTTTTTCTTTTAGAAATAGTTTGTAGCTACCACTCATAATTTTTCTACAAAAAGATAGTCACCTAAAGGTAACTTAGTCTAAGACAAGTTTCTCATAGTTATAGGGCTCTGATTCCCCATATGTTATCAACCCATACTATCAGAAATGGAAACAAAACATTCTCTCTATGACTGTATTTTTTTAACCAGGATGAAACAGCAGAGAAGAATAACTCACTTTGATTTTGAAGTGTCAGAAGCACCAGCTTCAATGGGTGAGTCATCTTCGATATCAATAACTTGAACTGCCTTATTTCCCAACAGAAAAGGGGCACATGTGTCAGTATTACTTGGATTGTTACCAAGAGCAGTTCCAAAGTCAACTTGTTGATTATCTTGTAGGTCCACGAACATCCAGCAGTGGAGCTTTGGCCTAAACGAGGGTCGCCTCGCATGTCAGCAACCTCTGGACTGCAAACCAGGTTGAGATCACGTATTTTAAATGAGCTAGACTGGCCAAGCTTTTCCTCTTCCATTGTAACAGCATCTTCTGTTTTGATATTAGGTAATAACTCCGAATCAACTGTTTTCCCTTTATCAGGTGGATCGATCAACACTTCATCTTGTGGCGGTGTATCTAAGTTGTAGATTTGTATTCCTTTCTCAACTTGCAAATTGAAGTTACTCTGACAAGAAGCAAATGTAGGAGACAGTTCGTTCGTCTCCTTATTATCCTCAACTTCATAATGTTGAGGGATCTTCTGTTCTTCAATTTCTTCAGTTTCACCATGTGTTTCCTTTTCATGTAATGTCACTGATTCTGCCACTTGATTGCAGATGGTGCTTTGTTCAGCATGTTCTTGGTCTTGGCCAACCAGCTCTTTACTGTCTTCCTCGATGCTAGTTATGGAATTGGTGTTACCTTCTCCATCCATTGCCATCTGGGACATTTCTTCAGCAGTAACCAGATTGACCTGTTTGGACACAGCAATTTCTCTTTGAGCTGGTCTAACATTCCTGTTTGCAAGCAATGATCGTGGTCTTGTTGGAACTCTTGCAAAAGTACAATAGTTTAGCAAATTTGTCGTGTCATTGGGCAAATTGTTCTCAATAACAGAGACCTCTTCTGATGTTGTGTCATCTTCAGCCTTCTCATGCAAAGTACTATCATCTTCAACCTTGTCATTCAGAACACCACTATCTTCAGGCCTCCCATCTGAGACCTTTTCACCTGAGGATACTGGCAAATGTTTTGTCTCAACCTCTTGAACACCATCAGAAGAACCATTGTTGCTATTATCCTCACCATTCAACGCTTGCTCGACTATGTCTGGATTAGACACCACACTATTTTCCTGCATTTTGTTTGCCTCATTTTCATCCTCCACCTCCTGCGAAGCATCGGCTTTCTGCTGGACATTGCTGTTAGAACTAGCCTTTGACCCAGTATCCTCCAGCTCCGACTCCCCCATCGTCTCCACCTTAGATGATGGCCCCTCCCCAGCCACCCCCGACACGCTACTACCAACCTCATCAATCCCACCACCGCTTCGGCGCTCCCTTTTGAACCCAGGAGCCCCATCATCATCCTCATCATCATAACTCTGGACATCAGAATACCGCCTGTTCCTCCCCCTATCCTTTGTCCAATCTGAATACTTATTGTCAGCCCCAAACTTCCTTTTCCCCCTTCCATTATTATAGTTACTACTGTTGCTGCTACTATAGTCGCCACCACGGTTCCGCCGCGAGCGGGCGTTACGAATGCCACGCTCATCCTCGACCTGCCGCCGGCCATTCCTGGGGCTATAGTATGCTGGGGCTTCCTGTGTCACTGAAAGCAGCAGTGGAGGTGGTGGTGGAGGTGGAGGTGGAGGCAGCAGCTGCCCCCACCCTCCAGCGACGGCTGTGCCGCTGCCGCCGCGCTGCTGCAGGGAGCCCGGTGGGAGCACGCCCTTCGCCACCAGGTACTCGGCAGCGAGGCGACCGGCCTCCATGAGCACCTCATACTTGTTCTGAGGCGGCAGAGGCAGCGCGGCCGCCGGGAGGGGCGGCGGCAGCGGCGGTGGCGGGTAGAACTGCTTCTGTCCGCGGCTGTAGCCGCCGCCGCGTGGGGAACGGCGGCATGCGGTTACCGGCATGCTGGTACTGCATCCGCAGAGGCTGGTACTCGGATCACGGCAGCGGCAGCGG
The DNA here is from genome assembly GCA_015847255.1 of Hyparrhenia diplandra. Taxonomy (NCBI): domain Eukaryota; kingdom Viridiplantae; phylum Streptophyta; class Magnoliopsida; order Poales; family Poaceae; genus Hyparrhenia; species Hyparrhenia diplandra. The sequence goes on from JADLZK010002321.1 coordinate 217,393, forward strand.
CAGCGGCTGCGGAAGCTCACGCCCTGCTGCTGCGCCCAATCCATTCCCGGAGAACGGCGACGGAATCAGATGCGGCGCGAGCAAATCAAGCAAACGAAATCGGAGACAAGGAATGAATAGAAATAAACAGAGGGCGTGCGAATCGAACCCAAGGCGGGGCGAGGTCTCAGGAGTTGACTGCGGCGGCGGCGGTGGCGGCGAGGGCGCCGGCGGTGACCATCGGAGCCGCGTCAAACGGAGTCAGGGTTTGGCTTCCCTGAATAATTTCGTTTTCTTTTTTGTTTGAGAGTGATTCGATATTTTCGTAGTCAAGAAGCTCTGTTTCCTTTCTCTATTTTTCTGATGATCTCGGTCGTTGGGCGAGAGAGGTGGGCACACGTGTTTTCAATTATTACTTTTCTTATCGCCACAGTGGACGTGGTTGTTGGGAGACAGACAAGTGGGCCAGAGAACGGCTTTGGTCGGTCTGTCAGTAGAGAATGGGTCATCTGTGTGCAGATTGTGATTGCGGTCAGTCTTCGAACTTCACATCAAATCTCTTAACGCGTGCATTAAGATTAAATGTGGGTAAATAAAAAAATTAATTATATAGTTTGGTTGAAAAGTATGAGGCGAATCTTTTAAGTCTAGTTAGTACATGATGAGACAATAATTACCAAAACAAACGAAAAGTGTTATAGTTCGAACCCAAAATATTTCACCACGTTTAGAAGTGGCCAAGCGTAACATAAGTTTTTCGGGCAACACGGAACCAAGATGTACAACAAATACTATGCTCGTTCGGACGGTTCGAACCCAAAATATCTCACCACGTTTAGAAGTGGCCAAGTGTAACATAAGTTTTTCAGCAACACGGAACCAAGATGTACAGTAAATACTATGCTCGTTCGGTCGTTTCTAACTATAAAAAAACTTCGCCCGGTGGGGAAATACTGCCCCCACGGTATTGTGCTTAAGAAGAAGCTCTCGCCCCCGACCGAGAAAATCCCTAAATCCTAGCCCCGCCCGGACACTTAACAAGCCCCGTGGGAATGGGAATCGTAAGCTGGGCCTATCTAAACAGTCCATTTTGTTATTTTTGTAATTAATTTTACATTTTATACAATTGCAAAAGGCTTTGGTCAAGTATGGCATGCAAAAAGCTTTGGTTAAGTATGGTGTAAAGACAAGACCATGATAATATTCAGTTAATGCAATCTTGGATTTTGTCTTTTTTTTCTTTATTTCCATTGAAAATTTGTAAATTATAGTAAATCATAAAGAAACATAAAATAGAAAATAGTTTTTCTGTACTCCACGTGTGTAGATCTAGACAATGTGCACACAAAATAGGGTTTGTTCCGACGCAATTTGAGTTGACTTTGCGCTGCTCTCGATCGTCTAAAAGTGGCTCTTCATGACTTCGCCTGCGAGAAATCTCAGATCTTTCCCTCCCTCCCTCCGCTCGGCAACCGGCCCCCGCCCTCCCGCTGCATCTACACAAACCAATCGTCGTCGACATGGCGGAAGCCATAGCCATATCACTCTCAGCTAAGCTCGCCATGGCGCTGTCCCGCATCGCCGTGGTCGGCCTCTCCCCTCTCTTCGGCGTCCGCTCGGAAATCGCTGCCACCGTGCAGGATCTGGATCTCCTGCGCGCCTTCCTCCGCATCGTCGACTCCCGCAGAGGCACGGACGCCCTCGCCGCGGAGTGGGTCGAGCAGGTTCGCGACGCCGCCTTCGAGCTCGAGGACGTCGCGGACAAATGCTGCTACCTCTCCGGCCACGGCCGGGGCTGGGTCAACGTTAGGGCCTGGTTCGCTCTCTCGCGGCGACTGCGCAAGGCACGGGAGAGGCTTCGCCAGCTGTCCGCAGCAAAGGGGCAGTACGACATCAGCCAGGCCCAGGCCGACGGGTCTCCTGCCCCCGTCGCCACCACTAGCCGGTTCGTGGCGCAGACTGCGCATTTTTGGAGAAAGAAGAGATCGTTGGATTTGCTGAGCGTGAGAAGCAGCTGATGGAGTGGGTGGCCGGCGACATGGAGCCACGTCCGATGGCCTTGGTCGCCGTATGGGGTATGGGCGGCGTCGGCAAGACCACCCTTGCCACGCGCGTGTACAAGGAGGCGGCGGCGAGCCGCCACTTCGAGTGTGCCGCGTGGGTGGCAGTCTCGCAGGCGTTCACGTTGGACGACCTTCTCCGAAAGATCCTCAAAGAGCTATCCGGCGACGCCCCTGGGAGGGACGCTGACGCGGATTACCTGTCGCTCGTGTCGGCCGTGCACGGTGTTCTCCGACGGAGAAGGTACCTGGTCGTGCTCGACGACGTCTGGGACGCACAGCTCTGGGTCAAGCTCCGCCATGCGTTCCTCGACGACGCCAACGGGAGCAGGGTGCTCATCACCACGCGTATCAGAAACGTGGCCAAGGCCGCGGCGCCCGAGAGGACCATGATGCTGGAGCCTCTGCACTGGCGCGACGCGTGGAAGCTGTTCTGCAACGTCGCCTTTTGGGACGTGCCTGGTCGGACTTGCCCGAGCCACCTCGAGGAGCTTGCTACCGATATGCTCGGGCGATGCTGCGGCTTGCCGCTGGCGATCGTCTCCATCGGCAACCTGCTGGCACGGAAAGACAGGACAGAGTATGAGTGGGAGAAGACCCGTGACAGCCTCGTGTGGAACGAGAGCAGCGACGATCTTGGGATAGGGGAGGCAGCAAGCATATTGAACCTGAGCATCGATGACCTGCCGCACAGCATTAAGAGATGCTTGCTGAGCTGCAGCGTATATCCTGAAGACTTCTTGCTGAAGAGGAAGATACAGATCAGGATGTGGGTTGCACAGGGCTTCATCGAAGAGAAACCGGGCCAGCATCGTACAGCAGAGGAAATCGCAGATGACTACCTGGACCAGCTAGTGCAGCGCAGTCTGCTACAGGCTGCTGACAGGAATGAGTTTGGCCGTCCCAAAAGCTGTGTCATCCACGATCTCATGAGAGAGTTGATCATTCACAAATCCAGAGAACAGGAGGGTTTTTTTCAGCTTGCCGACTGCAAGATAGCAATGAACCGCAACAACAGAATCCGTCATCTCACGGTAGGAATGTTTGAAGAAGTGGACTCCCAGCATATTCAGTCGTTGGCCACGCTTCGCTCCTTCATTGGGCTTGGATCAAACTTGGATGTTTCTTTCCTGTCGCACTTCAGGCTCTTGACTGCACTAAATCTATGGTTTATTCAGATCAGTAAGTTACCAGATTCAGTGACCAATCTTCACAATCTGCGATATCTTGGCATCCGATCTACTCCCATCGAAGAACTTCCAAGGGAACTGGGAAAATTGCAGAAGCTGCAGACTTTGGATGCCAAGTGGTCCATGGTTCGAAGGTTACCCAGCAGCGCAGCAAAACTGAAGAGCTTGAGGCACTTAATCTTGGCACGTGCGAATGATGGCGTGCATCCACCAGGGATCGCGGTACAAGTTCCTGATGATGGGCTAGAAAACCTGTGCAGCCTGCAGACACTCAAATACGTTCGAGCTGATAGTAAGAAGATGGTTAGATCCTTAGCAAAGTTGGAGCAGATGAGGAGCCTGGAGCTGTTTGACGTGAATCTGAGCTGTATCGTGGATTTGTCATCATCAATCTCTAGAATGAGCTGCCTTCTGTGACTGGGGTTGCGATGTGAACCTGGACCAGACGAAGCACTAGATCTGGAATCAATTTGTCCACCACCACTGAAGCTTCAAAGGCTCAGTCTGAACGGAAGCTTGGCCAGGGGGAAGCTGCCGTCGTGGACACGATCCCTCACTTGCCTCGTGCACCTTAGGCTGTGTGATGCCGGGATCGCTCAGGATTCACTCATGGTCCTGGCAAATCTGCCTAGGCTGGTACATGTTATCCTGACTGCTGCGTATCAGGGAACGAGTATGATCTTCCCCGGAGGTAGTTTTCCTGCTCTTCAGCGACTCATCTTGGAGAACATTTCTAACCTCAGTCGCATAGAGTTTGAAAAAGGTTGCCTCCAAAACCTACGTCATCTGGTGCTTATCCGGTGCACAAGACTGACTGAAACACCTCGAGGCATGGGCAATCTCACGCATCTCCAGCATTTGAATTTGATTGACATGCCATGCCAATTTGAATATAACTTGGAGCGACAGGATGGTTATGGTGCATATTACAAGCCTGACAATTCGGAGTTTCTTCGAGTACATGGGCCTCGACAGTGGAGATGGATTGGACCTAATAAGAAAGAGGTAGCTAATGACGATTCCTAATACTTATAGCTTTGTTTTTATGGTCAGGGACGGATCCAGGCTGTTTATTACTGTCAGATGACAACAATAATTTTCTCTGATTTCCATTACAAATTAATACTCATATGTACAATTAATCTATGGTGTAGTAGATGCGACATCAACGAAATGTTAGGCTGGATCCGTTACTGTTTACGGTGACAAGGTACCATGTAACCCTTTTAATCTTGTACTGCCAAGTATAATGTGTAGGTTGTAGGCTTGTATCTACGTACCGGCTGATATATCCTTGTGTCACATTTTACTTTTCGTAATAATGAGTAGAGCGCACAACCGAGATAGAAAAAAGTAGGGGGGCCCTTGCGTTTTTGTCCCCTGTTTTGTATCGAAATTGTGATCTTACCCCTATTTTTAAATTTGTGAATTTACCATGTGATTTCAAAACGAAGCACCACTTTACCCCTACTCCATCATCCTTCCCTAATGGTGTTATATTTTGTAAAAAAAAAACAGAAATGCCCATGTGAGTTTGCCCCCGTTACTATGCCATCCTTCCCTGCTCGATGCACACCCCTATTAACCACGCAGTCGTATGACCAGAGAAAGAAGATGACTTGCGGCCGTGCGGTGCTGGGACCTATGGGTGGACGCGGGATGTGCGGTGGCGGCGGCCACAATTCGAGCACGCATCCGGCGGTGGCGGTGGAGCATCTAGCGGCTCGAGGGGGGGCGACTCCATGGCGCGAGGTGGGGAAGCCTTGGGTGTGCCGACGTTGGCGGGGCAGCCCCTGTAGGGTGTGCGGTAGGGCCGGACTCTAGGTGGCACAGCGGGGCGGCTCCGGGGCGCGGGAACGGGCTCCAGAGGGCGTGGCGGAAGACCACGACGTAAGAGCGACCCGAGCATCATGCGTGAGGGCTTTTTTCGAAAAGTACCATTGGCACGTATTGCATTAAGAGAAATGGGAAAGTTTAAATTACATCCTAATGGGATTCCTTAGCGAGTTGCTTGGGAAGACCATTAGGTGACACACATACAAATGACACCGGCTCAAACGGTGGCGCTTAGAGAGTTGTACTAAGAAGGAAACTAAATGTGCGACAAAGAGCTAGAGCAAAACAGCTAGCTAGCGTAAGCGACTTAGCGAGGACACGCCCGCTGTCTGTCCGGATTTGGATCGCGAGAATGGCGCTTTGGGGGCTAGGCGTTGGCTACGACGTGGGGTCTCGGCGTCGTGGGCCCTGGCGACCCGAGCCCTCGGAGCAGTCCTGAACTCCAATTCATTCGTGAGGACTGGATGAGAAGATAAGGATAAAGGGTACTATGGTCATGTGGCCTGTGTGTTTTTCTATTTTGGAATTTTTTCAAGCATGGAGGTGCTCTTGACCTCTGGGTCTCTCAACCTACTCTCAACCCCAGAGGCCACGATTAGGTGGATGGAGGTGCTCTTGACCTCTGGGTCATCTTGGTGACAGATTGACAATACATACTAAAGAGGTCCACATGGGTGGTGATAAAACTCTGGTGTGGCTCAAAGCGACGGGCAAAGCTCCTAGCAATGGCAGCAACATTGCTGGTTCATGGGATTGGAGGAGCATGTAGGCAAGAGGATCGGAGAAAAGGTAGTAGTGGGGTAAAACTCCCACTCAGCGTATTTTTTTTTAAATGAGAACCTCGATAAAGGGACATGAAGACTCCTTTTTTTGTTTTATCGGGTGTTTCGGCATGGTGAAGGACAAGGATTTCGAATTCAAAGTGGGAACAAAAGGACGAGAGAGCAGTAGAAGACATCGGAACCACCTGCCATCATCGTTCCTCTCAAGAAGTCGAGTTTTTTCAAGTACTAGTTGTATAGGAAGGAGCTGATATGCCCCACCACGTCATCGATTGCATGCACCGGGAGGCCAATTATGCTATCCATGTCATCGATGACATGGCGGGGGCATATTAGCTCTATTATGCTATCCATGTCATCGATTGCATAATTGGCCTCCTGCTAGGCATCAAGCGAAAAGACGAAGGATGTTAAAAAGTTACTGATGGATCTTTTCAACCAGAGCATTAGGTCGGACCTTCACATGGACCACCACCGTGGAAATTTTGTTGGTACTAATTTTAAAGAGAAAATACCAAACAGACAAAGGGAAAAGTAACAGAATATTTAATTAGGAGTGAGTGCGTGCGCATGTATTGCTCGTCATTGGAAACCGATGAATGAAAGAGACATAAACCCACCCTACAATACATCTATGATGTTAGCTAACAATTAGTTAAGGAGCATAGTATGTTATGATAAATAAATGTACAATAAACTGGAACAATTCTTGTGTTCAAATAAAAAAAAAAAACTGGAACAATTCTTGATTCAACTGAATTGATCACACTTTGTTGAGTACATGTTTTTAAGTCTACTTTCTCTTGGTCTTCCCTAACCTTATTTTCCTTCTACATGACCTTCTAATTCTCTGTGAACCTCATCTTGAACACTGTCGTCGACCTTGGTGGCCTCTATGTTGCACTGGACGGTCTTTGTTTCCCTGCTTTACCCCCATAGCATACTGTAAAGGCCTCCACATAACAGGATTCCACCAATAATGCTGCATTTTTAGAGCGTGAAAAATAGGGGAATCAAGAAATTCCATTAGTTCATCTAGCAAAAGAACATCTACCTGCCGAGATGAATCATCTCCCCTAGAAAGAAGGAGGAACAAAATGTTGTTAATACGAGAAACTGAGTGGAGTCCAAGCCGTGAGGAAGACAGGGCCCCTCATCTCCATGCACCATGCTTGAAGATAGTAGTTCACTCCAGCCACCATAAACCCCTAATCCATTGATTTGTTGGGTCCATGCATACAAACGAGCAAATTTCAAATTAATACTAAAACATTCGACACGAGGAAATTAAACAGAGCAACAAAATTCAAAACCTTATTCAAACAGCTTCTGAATCCTAACTGACAATTTCCAATGAGAATTCTTAATCTATGTCAGCAGTTTATGGACCAAACTAGTCTAACGAGTTCTAAGTAAATCTTGTGCTAGACTAGATGAGGATCTGGTACCAGTTTACTATTTAGAAAAAAACCTGACCTAGTAATTGACTCATCATATGCAAAAATTTACCGAGTAAAAGATCGCGAGCAAGCCGACGTCTAGGCGGAGTTTCCACCTTGAGAAGTCCCTCTCAGCTACCACTGCAACTAAGAATGATTGCACCACGCTGAACAAGCATTGTGTCACCATCAAAAGCATCTTGTTCGGAAACTCCTTCAGCACGGCGGCCTATTATGGATATGGGAGACACAGATATATATAGTAAAAAGTAAAATTATTACTAGAACATTTACGTATGTATGTACTCTCACCACTCCAAATTGTAAGTCATCTCAAGAATTTTGGAGAGTCAAAGCATTTCAAATTTGACCAAAATTATAGAAGGATTCTAAAGATTTGTGATATCTAATAGTTATACTATGAAAATATAATTAACGAAAAGTTCAATGATACTTAGTTGACATTCTAAGTTTTATTATCTTATATCATACAAATCTGGTCAAATTTGAGATGCTTTGACCCTTCACGATTTTTTGGAATGCTTTACAATTTGGGATGAGGTGAGTAGTTCTGATTTGCAGATGTTGATGAGACCTGCAGGATGATCCAGAGGACATATGCCAGGGCAGCGAGCACCGCGATGAACGTCCCTTTGATCCACGCGGCTCCCATCAACGTTTTCTCGGCCGTGGCGGCGGCGGCATGGGTGGGAGCAGTAGCGAAGGCATGGTGATGGTTGACGGCGCTCAGCAACTCCCCGGCGTACAAGGCGATGACTAAGACGCCGGCAAGACAGAGCGACACGCCGGTCAGCTTGGCTATGCCGGATGGGCTCCTCAGGTTCAATTCCTCCATCCTGCGTGCCATATAAAAACTTACTCCTCCATATAGACATTGCATATATAATTAAGAAGCTCTATAATTAATTATGTCAGTTTTAGCAACCTTAATAGAAGCGCCAAGCAGAAAGTAATCACGGGAATGGAGTTGGTTGATGCTGCTACCACCGTTGCTGATGTCAACTTGAGGCTCACATTGTACAGACTGCCGCTCACTGTAATCCTGGAAATAAACCGAACGAATCCAACAGAAACGAACAACAATTCGATCTCATCAAATTCCTCCTGCTCCAGAGTAAATCTAATCATCCAATGAACCTAAATAAATTACACAACAAAACTACATGCATCCATGCTTAGCTTAGATACCCGATTAAGGCGCAGACGAAGATCTTGAAGAGCAACATGGACGACATGGATCTTGCATTTCTCCTGCTAGAAAGTAAACAGATCGTCAGGTGACCACTGTTGACCAGACAACGTGATTTTGCTCCTTTTCCTAGCTTTTAGCCTGTCAGCGGCCAGCGGGTGATCGGGTAATTGAGTTACCTCTCGAGAAGGACTGCAATGGGCACCATGAGGAGCGACGCCGCTATCTGGCGGTAGAAGACGAAGACGAAGCTGTTCAATCCGTGGTCCACTGCAGCTTTGTTGATAACGAACATGCAAGCGAAGATCACCCGTATGGTGATGGCGACTATGTAAGGCTTTTTCCAGTCGTCCATATCGATCTGGTTTGCAGATAATTTGCTGTTACACACAGCTAGAGACTTAGATCGAGGGCGTAAAATGTGTATTTTTGTTCTAGCTTAGATATATATAGCTGCTACGAAATAGTAATAAATGCTACCTTTGCAAAGTGCGTTAGGGAACGGGGAGCATTCATAATACGTGTAAAGTAAAGCAAAGCATTCTGTATCAGCACACACTTCCCTTATTAGCATCCATGTCTATATCTATATGTGTATCATGTATCTATATCTATATGTACTCTTATAAAACTAAAATGCTATTAAATATTTTATCTCTTCATGCAAGAAGTCCACATCATTCCATACTAAACATTCCACTAATTTGCAATCCTTTCATACAAGCTATTCATGTCATCCCTTTATTAATTACAAAAATATCCACACCGTGCAATATTTAATCTTTAAGATATTAATGTAAAGTCATCTACATATGTTATTTATTTCATCACCTATTTTTCTATAAAATATGATAAAATATTGTATTAGTTTTCTTCAATTAGCTTACCGATTTTTTATATGATAAAATAACATGCAAGTCAAATTTATATATATACACACGCATAATATATAAAAATACCATATAGTAACGCTATATATAAAACAAAATAATATCAAAGAAATAAAATAAAATTTTTTGAAAAGAAAAACCCATGGCACGTGGGTATGCTTCTAGTATAACAAATATGACATCTCTCTGTTTTATCTTTATCCATCTATAGGAGTTTGGAATAGATTACATGCCAAACTAATATACCTAGAAAGTTGACAGAAAAATTAGCAACCTTAAATTTTGTTGTTCTCTAGCGACAACTTTTCTTAAAAAAAGTAAACTGTGTTGAGAACCCTAAACTATTTCTAACTAATCATCTTTTTCAACAATTTATCTATCTCCTACCGTTTTCCTATCTAGAATATTTTATTTTCTTAATTTACTTACTCCCTCCGTATCGTATTTAGAAGACGTTTTGAATAAGACTTTGATCAAACATTGAGAATATAAATCATGAATAACTTTTAAGTCATGAGTTTGGAAATATAAAAATTTTATCAATACATTTGTCTTAATAATTATGTTCATAAATATATATATATAACTTTCCAAAAAATATTTTTATAGAAAAGAGAAGTTGAAGTTGTGTTTTGGAGACCGTGTCGCTGTCCTAAAAGTCTTCTAATTGTGATACAGATGGAGTAGCGTCTAATTTACTCTGCTCACTCGAGAAAATTTCTGGATGGCAAGTGGATACAGATCTCCTCTTCAGTGTGAAAACTTACGAGTTAGAGGATATATTTGACATCTTTTAAGGAGCTATTTTAGAAAACTATTGAAGGACATTTTTTCCTTTTTACTAAACTACCAAAATAGAGAGTGCTCTTCATCCTCGGAGAACTCTACCACTCCTTCGCCCTTTTAAAGAGCACAATTCTAGGTTTGAAGTAAACTTTGAAATCGCTAGTTTTTTCAAGTGCAACAAAATGAATTAGCATAGTATAAAAATAAATCTGTGAATTTGTTTTTCAGATTTCAGTTCCACTGTGATTTTTTTTGAAGAAAAGTTCCACTGTGATAATAAGCAAGATAATGATCAACAAATGAAACGGGAGGACACAAAGTAAAGAGAAAGATAGAAAAATGCAAGAATTTGACTTTGAACACCTTGATCATGTTGATTCTTTTGCCTCAGTCGTGTTTGTTTTTTGGTTCATCAGGATTCTTGCGATTTCTAGATCTACTCTAGGTTTATGTGGGGGAATAAAAAGACTTACGTGCGGCAAAAAGGAAAATAAGACAACGGGTTCGTGTGGACCTGCCGCTGTGGAAATGGCGTGTTTTGTTTATGAACAGCGGCAAAAGGAAAATAAGACGACGGGTTGATGCATCACATCTCACTCTTTACAAGCTAATAATTTTTTTCGCGATAACGCCATTGGCGCATTTTTCATTAAGCGGGAGAAAGTTTTGATACAAATAGAGGGGAGGCGGTAGTCGCAAGATTACCGAACCCCTTAGCAAACCCACGAGACACAAGCACAAACAAAGCAAGAAACAAGAGGAGTACCCTTCCACCATACAACTCCAAGTGAACCACCTAAAACCTACACCTGTGCTGCAGAACCACATCACAAAGGGAGTCAACACGAGAAGACCGTCGGCGGCGTCAAAGGCGGCAAAGCATCCGCCCGGCGAACCAATCAACAACCATCACTCTTGGCAGCTCAACAGCTGCCCAAGAGGAGCTTTCGGCAGACGGCGGCAAAGCATCCGCCAAAAGCGACCCGACCATCAGCCATCACTCTTGGCAACACAACAGCTGCCCAAGAGGAGTTCGACCACACGACGGCAAAGCATCCGCCAACAACCCAACTCTTGGCGGCTCGGAAGCTGCCCAAGAGTGGGCCAACCACACGGCGGTAATATATCCGCCAACGAGCGAACAAGCGGCCAACACTCTTGGCGGCTCGGAAGCTACCCAAGAGGGGGCCAACAACTGGGCGGCAAAGCATCCGCCAACGAACCCGGCGACAAGCGAGCGGACAGGTCAAGAAGGCGCAAGACAAACCAAAACGAAAGTGGGAGTGAGGAGCAACGGACACGGGAGGGACTCATCGGGAGGCGCCACCGTGCCGACCGAAGACCCAAGCTGCGCCGACAAGGGTAGCAGGAGGTTGTGGTATTGCTCCAGCAAAGCCTTCAAGAAGGGCTTGACATCCGCAGACGCCATCAACGCTGTACGAGCACACGGGTAGGTCTCTCGACCTCGGCCAGCCCCGAGGAACAGGAGCTTTGACGACGCCTTCAGGAAGGAGCATGGCGCAGGGCGCCACCGTCGCCGGGCCCGGACGAGCCGGGCAGGGCTTTCACCCAGCTACCACTCCCACTGGAGCAGACCACCCTTGACCAAAGGAACCTCCCGCTCCGGCGCACGAAAGCGGCCGGTGAGCACCACAAAGCCGCGGGGCCGGTACCGCGCGCCGCCCGGCCCGCGGCCCGGGGCACCACCGGAGGGAGCCTCATCGGCCGCGACGGGAGAAGCCCCGCCCCGCCCGACGAAACCGGGACGAGGCGGTGGCCAGGCCACGCACACGGCAGGCCTTGCCGGACGTCGCCGGCCTAGAACCTTGGGAGCACGGACCGCGCCACCAACCACGAAGCCGCGCCCGGCCGGCCAAGGAGTGTAGACGGCGTGCAGCGCCGCGGCGCCCCACAGCGAGAACTAGAGGTCGAGGCGGATGAGGCACGTATCCGGGAGGAAGGAGGCGAGATCCGGCCCATGGGGCCCGAATCTGCCCCAAGGGCGTCCGCCGGCCGGCCCGGTCGCCCGGTGGAAACAGGGGTGGTGGGGAAGGGGTGGAAGGGGGGGGGCAAGATGCGGGAGGGCGGACACGACGGCGCCGGTTGTTCGGGCCGCCACCGCCCCGCCACCGCATGCCGGAGAGCGGCGGCCGCGGAGGAGGCGGGGGCGGCTGGGGCGCGCCGGCGGCTGGGAGCCCCCGAGCCACCCGTTGGGAGCGGAGCGGGGAGAGGTAACTTAAAACAGAGTACTGTCGCGGCACCACAAGCTAATAATTAGTACTAAGGAACAATAAAGTCATTTTTTTTTCTTTTCCTGTCTCTCTGATTTTCAATGTTCAACCAAATTTGAAGAATGGACTCATAATGCACCACCTTTTCTAGAATGGAATGATTCCTCAAACCAAATCGGTAGGGAAAAAAATCATTTCTTTCTAGAAAAGGCACGTGCAATCCGATAGTTCATTTTCAGCACACCCGTGCACTAGTAAATTTCTTTATCATTTGAATATACTCACGTTCATCAATCATTGCTTAATAAATCTACCGAGTACTTCAATGCATGATATCAAAACTGAAGTGACATAAGAAAGGAGTAGCTCAGTCAGATGCTTTAATATATTTGGTTCAGAATTCCGGCATAAATTTCATGATTTTTGGCCCTTTGAAGGACCTCCGATAAATGCATACATCAGTAAATGGGTGAGATTTGTTCAATTTTCAAAATTTAATGAAAATATCCAAAATTTCAAAACTTTGGCTGAAAATTAAACGATTTTCGTTCATACCTATGTACCCTCTGGTTTTAGATTACACAGATGTCCATGATGAGAGAAAGTGAGACTTGACTTCTGAAATCTGAAGTAAGGATCCATGCCCTCTCTAGTTAACAAAAATGTAATTGTGAATGTTTAATACCCACGCCTACATTCACATGCAATGCCTTTTGTTTCTGATTTTAGCTAACGAATTAGTTTTAAAAAAGGATATATGATGTTATGATACATAAATATATTGAAACAAATTAATAAATAGGAACGGTTCCTGATTTAAGTGACGATTGATCACACTTGTGGAACACATGTTCCTAATGTTGCTTTCTCTTGCTCTTCCGTACCCTTATTTTGTTCTAGTTCCCTATGAACCTCATCCTCAGCACCGCCGTCGTCGACCATGGTGGCCTCTATGTTGCATTGCACGGTCTTAGTTTCCCTGCTTTTACCCCATAGGACGCTATAAAGGCCTCCACATAGCAGAATTCCACCGATAACACTGCAGTTTTGCATTGAGAGAGGATAAGTAAGACGGGCAGCATAAGTTCGATTATTCAACTTTTATGTTAGTTATAAAAAATATTTTATAGCTAATCTAGCGTCGATTATTTTGTATAAAAATATTTGTAATTTTTATATAAATTCAGTCAAAATTCAAACTATTTGACTTTCTCAAAAAAAAATATTTTTATGGACAGAGGGAGTATAATATATTATATAAGATACAGCTTACTTACCTGCCTAGGTGAACGATCTCTCCTAAAAAGAAGGAGGAACAAAATATTGTTAGGACAAAGGTGAGTGGAGTCCAAGCGGTGAGGAAGACTGGGCCCTTCATCTCCATGCACCATGCTTGGAGATAGTAGTTCAGTCCGGACACCAGAAGCCCCTGGCCAATTGATTTGTTGGGATTCATGCATGCATATAAAGAGGCAAATCAATATTGTTTGGATGTAATAAAGCTTTATTTGGTGAAGGTGCATTTCTTACTTATCTAGTGAAAATTCGACATGAGGAAAACAGAGCGCAACAAATTTTGAGATCTTATTCAACAGCTTCTGAATCCATGTAACAATTTGTAATCTAGCTAGGTTGTTGACATGTAACAATTTCTAATAAATTTTGTTGTAGTAGATGAGTATCTGGTACCAGTGTACCAGTTTACTTATAATTAGACAAAAAAACTTGATGCGTTGATCAATTACTCATCAAATAAAAAATTTACCGAGTAAACGACGGCGAGCAAGCTGATGTCTAGCCGGAGCTTCCACTTTGAGAAGTCCCTCTCAGCTACCACTGCGACTAAGAACGATTGCACCGTGCTGAACAAGCATTGTGTCACCGTCATAAGCATCTTGTTCGGGAACTCCTTGAGCACAGCGGCCTATATATATGGATCGACATAGACCTAAGTACAATCAATAAATACATTTGTATACTGCAGATATGTAAATATGTTGATGAAACCTGCAGAACGAGCGATATGGACCATGCTAGGGCAGCGAGCACCGCGACGAACGTCCCTTTGATCCACGCGGCTCCCGTTAACGTTTTCGCGGCCGTGGCGGCGGCGGCATGGGTGGGAGCAGCGAAGACACGGTGATGGTTGACGGGGCTCAGCGACTCCCCGGCGTACAAGGCAATGACTAAGACCCCGGCAAGGCAGAGCGCCAAACCACTCAGCTTGGCTATGCCCGATGGGCTCCTCAGCTTCACCTCCTCCATCCTGCGTGCACCATATCATATAGAGAGAGAGAGAGACAGAGAGAGGTATGCATAGACATATATATATATTTACTTGGTTCGATGGCAGTGTAAGTTAGACACCTTAACAGAAGCGCCAGGCAGAAGGTAATCACAGGAATGGAGTTGGTTGATGCTGCTAACACCGTTGCTGATGTCAACTTCAGGCTCACGTTGTACAGATTGCCGGTAACTGTTATCCTGGAAATCGATCAGCAGAAATGTACATCAATTCGATCACAAATTCCTCCTTCAGTTCCGGACGAGCAAAATCAATCAATCAATCATTCAGTGAACCTAAATAAATTACAAAGCAAATTAAAACCAGATATGGTACCCGATTAAGGCGTAAACGAAGATCTTGAAGAGCAACACGGTCGACATGATGGATCTTGCATTTCTCCTGCTACAAGTTAAACAGCAGATCTCATCTGTATATCATTTTGAGGTGACGACCACCGTTTACAAGATGAGTTACCTCTCGAGAAGAACTGCAATGGGCAGCAGGAGTAGAGACGCGGCTGCCTGGCGGTAGAAGACCAAGACGAAGCCGTTCAATCCGTGGTCCATTGCCGCCTTGTTGATAACCCACATGCCAGCGACGATCAACCGTATGGTGATGGCGACTATGTAAGGCTTTCTGCCGTCCATATCGACCTAGTAGTAGTTCCAGAGAGATATTCTGCTGTTACAGTTAGAGACGACTCAAGAGAGCTTAAAACGTGCTTATGATTCTTTTTGTTCCATATATATATATATATATATATAGCGCGCTGCTGTAAGAATAAAATGCATTTTTTCCAAAGTGTGTTAGGGAATGGGGACATTCACCGTAATGTAAAAAGCAAAGCATGCATTCCGCATCAGCGCGCATTTCCCTTAGGACCCACACGTACAAACCATACCTAACAAATCTAACATGTCTATTTAAGTAAATTCATCAGCTGGGGCACTCTAACAATAGTTGGGGGACTCTGGAGGCAGGTGGTTCTTGATGGATTTGCTATGTGCCTCTATAAACCGTTTCTATAATAGTGATGGAATTGATGGGTGCATGCATTAAAACAAATTTTATCAATGGGTTATATTTTCCATAGCTCTTCCCTAATACTCTCTCTATCCCACAAGGCATGTCATTGTAGCATTCAAATTTTGTCCCACAGATAGTGTCATTCTCACTTTTCAACGTAAATTTCTCCTCACCGAATATATCTCTCTGTTTCTGGTTTCCTTAGAGCAAAGTTTAATAACAGGCTGCAAGAAAGCTGAATGCAGGACATGGAAGGGAGAAGAGAAAAGAAAGTGGAGAAGCGGGTTGTAAGCTTACAACCGGCTTGGACACAAAAAACCAAAAAACTTTGTGAGAAAGGCGATACGTGAGGCATGTATTAACGTTGAAGAGCTAATTTAGGGGGGTGGTGGGGTTGGGAGTGGGGGTGTGGGAGGGGGGCGTTGGGAGAAGACTACAAAAAAACCTTACAGTCAGCAACTGGCTATAGCTATTAGCCTTGCTCTTAGCACATCACCTTTCACCAAGCCTTAATTCTCGTGTCCACGTCTAAAACTGTGCTTTAATATGGAATGGAGCAAGTATGCGAAGAAGCAGGTCTAGATATAGATATTTTTTTAGATAATGGATTAAAAATCCGGCCTCTACATCTAAGGATGTACACAGCCCATTATTACAAAAGATTGGAAGAAAAAAAAACACGAAGCAAGCCAAAGCGTGCGGACAGAGACATTGTTACTAAAGTAAACGGAAAATATGCTTCCACCCTCTATTGGAAATTTCTAGAGCAATGATCTCCAATTGCTTGCTCAAAGCAACGAGGGTGTCCTTTGCTTGCTCAAGACGCTACAACTGGGCCCGAAGCGCATCCAATAAGCTCCCTCGAAGATAACCTCGCATAATAGAGTTAGATTTCATTTTTTAAAAAATCGTGTCATTACGACACCTCCAGATGGCCCAGAATAAAGCTGCCACCCCAACCCAAATCAACGGTTTAGATTGTTTATGTTGATTATGAATCCAACTACCAAACATATGGTTAATAGAAATAGGTTGGGAAAGATTAGTAGCATAGAAAATAATCCTCCAAATCATCTTGGCAAACGGGCAATCAAAAAAGAGGTGTTGGATAGACTCATTCATATTACAACACTCGCATTTCTGACTCCCTTTCCAGTTTTTCCTAGCAAGGTTATCCTTTGTCAAAATGACACCTCTTTGGACAAACCAGAGGAAAATTTTAATCTTCAGAGGTATTTTCCATTTCCAGATTCGTTTATGTTGGAAAGGTGGATTTGTATTTATAACATTAAGATACATAGATCGAACAGAGAAAATTCCAGACCTGGATAAAGACCATCTAAAATAGTCTTTACCATCCACCAAAGCCACATTCGAAACTTGGGCTACCAGAAAAAGCCACTCAGAAAGATTATTATTCACCAATGATCTCCTAAATGAAATATTAGGAGGGTTAGAGGATAAGACTTTCGAAACCGTAGCATGTCGATCCCTTGCTATATTAAATAAGTTCGGGTATCTATGCTTGAGGGGCTTATCACCTAACCAAGTGTCTTCCCAGAACCTTGTATTATTTCCATCTTTAATTAGAAAACAACCTTTATCAAGCACTTCATCTTTAATATGCATGAGGCCTCTCCGTAAGTGAGAGTCATTAGGTTTGGGCGACACTTGGGTTAGGGTCTTGGAATTTAAATATTTATTCCTTAACAAGGATTGCCATGTACCATCAGTGTTTATAAGACTGACGATCCATTTGGCTAGTAAACATTTGTTATGCAGGTATAAATCTATAATTCCAAGACCACCTTGATCCTTAGGGCGACAAAGGATGTCCCACTTAGCTAGTCTATATTTATGATTTCCTGTAGACCCTTGCCGTAAGAATCTTGATCTGAATTTATCAAGATTTTTGAGGACTCCTTTTGGGATCTCAAAAAGGACATCATAAACATAGGTAGACTACTCAAGACAGAGTTTAGCAACACAAGTATTCCCCATAGGATAGGTATTTTGCTTTCCAACAAGAGAGTTTTTGTTCAAATCGTTCTTCTATTTTCCTCCATTCAGAATTAAGGAGTTGTCTATGGTGCATGGGGATACCTAAGTATCGAAAGGATATACCCCCTGTATTACAACCAAAAGAGTGTAGTATAATAAGGTTCCATCTCTTTGGCTGCACCATAACAGAAGATTTCACTCTTGTGGAAATTAATCTTTAGTCCGGACAATTGTTCAAAAACGGTAAGCAGTAGTTTTAGATTTTTTGCTTGCTCCGGATCGTGTTCTAAAAAAGATAATGATGTCATCGGCATATTGTAAAATAGATAAACCATCATCAATTAGGTGCGGGATAATCCCTCCTATTTGTCCATCGGCTTTTGCTCTGTTGATGAGAAGAGCTAGCATATCGACAACGATGTTAAACAAAATAGGTGACATAGGATCACCTTGTCTAAGGCCACGTTTGGTCTGAAAGTAGGGACATATGTCATCATTGACTTTAACCCCCACACTACCTCCTGTGACCATATATATATTCTACTAAATCCTAGCTCCACTCCTGCCTAACACTAGTTAATTTACTAGTTGTAGGGTTTGCTCTTCTCCACAAAACAAGAGATGCACTAGCTAATTATTATATACTATTTCTGCATGAAAGAAATCGGAGCTTTATGCAGTTAGGTGTTGCCCTAATTAATGTCTAAGAAAGTAAGTGCCTATCCACACGACAATTCATGTAGAATTGTAAAGTAGAAGCCTCTTCCCATTTCACTTACTTGGTCCTACCTTAATGTGTTGTTAGATGTTTAAAAAAAATGTGTTGCTAGACCAGAGGTTGGTGGTTACTTTGCTGTCATAACAAAATTGATCAAAAGATTGGTAAGTTGAGTTGTGCTCATATTGCAGAAGACCCACAATAGTTAATGTTGTGATCTCTACAAGCTGGCCTTTTACATGAGAAGCCTAATCTTGCCAGCTGGTGTCATTGATCAAATAGACACAATATGAAGGCATTGTCTCTAGAAAGCCGGTCGACATCGAGGGACGGTGCCGATTAAGAGTGTATTTGGTACAACTCCTTGCTGCTCCGGATCCAAAAATCAGCTCGCTCCGTATTTTTCCGACCAAACACTTCCGGCTCAACAAATCCACCAAGGATCCGCTCCAAAAAATGGAGGAGCAAGCCCCAAATCCATGGATTTCGTGGAGTACCTCAAGGGGGTGCTCCACGAAACCAGATTTGGTGGAGTTGGAAGAAATTACCCGCCACTTGCCAGCGATTAGTGGAAAATGACCGGTTCATTTTATTTTTGTCGCACCTCACGCGTTGCTTTTCCGGGCGCCGCCCGCATCTTCTTGTCTGCGCCGGCACCTCCCTCCCGGCGCCGCCAAAGAACCCTCCGGTGAGCCTCGCCCGGCCCGGCCTGCCTCCTCCTGGCGCTGCCGGTCTGGCGGCCTTGCCCGGCCCCCACCACACGCGCGCCGCCATGCCCCTCCCGGCGCCGCCAGTCCGTAAACCCCGCCCCACTCCACCACGCGCCGCCCCGCCATGCCCCTCCCGGGCGCTGCCAATCCCGGCGAGCCCCGCCCTTCACGCGGCGTGGTAGGCTTCTACGGACGGCGACGAGGTGGTCGGCATCACGCGCCGGTCCGCCGCCCAAGCCATCGAATCGGGCATGCCCCGCTACCGGTGTGAGGCGGCCTTGGTGTGCTCGCCGGGGCGCGGCCCCTCCGGAGCACCGCCCCACCATGAGTGTCGGCCATCGAATCGGCTGTGCCGCCGGACGCTAAGGAGGAAGAGGCGAGTTTTTTTTTTCTTTTCTATTCTGCTGACATGTTGGCCCTAAGTGTCATAGAGATGGCGGGGAATCTAGAGCTGTACCAAACGCTTTTTCGAATCCAAGATCCACGGTAGAGCTACTCCACGGTGGAGCTACGCGGATCTGCAACTCGGAGCTATTTTTTTCAGAGCCGGAGCTCTGCCGAACACGCCCCTAAGAGATGCTTCTGTTGGAATGTGATCTCCGCTAATCAAGATTAATAATGAGATTAACTTAAAGACTAAGTTTTGGTCCACTTGGCAAGTCTCTCTATCCAACCAAATCAGCCTTTGCCATGATCGGCGACAACCCTAAGTTGTCTAGGGTGTGGCCCTGGCCCATAATGTTGTATATATAATAAGGAGTGACGTCCCTAGCATTACAACAGGTGAATCACAATACCAAACCGATCTCAAATTAAGGGCACCAAAGAACACATTCATGGAAATCCCTGGCATTGGAAAAAGACTTGGTCAAACATTGAAAATATGAATCGTGAATAATTTAAAAAATTAAAAATGTGAAAACCATATTAATAGATCTGCCATGAAAAATACTTTTTAAAAATATACAATATCACTTTTTAATAAATATTTTTATAAAAGTAGGAAGTCAAAATTTTGTTTTGGAGATCGTGTCATTCCAAAATGACTTCTTTTTATCAGCCTCAAGGGAGTATGTAACAAACTACTATCGTATCTTCCTTGGTTGTTAAGGTTAAGGCCTGGCCGAGGCTACATAATAACACGTACTCGTGCATGTTTCCTGATTCTTTCACAGGTATCATGTTTCTCGCCTATCGCGACCTACAAATTAAATCAAGGAGGTGGATACTTGATATCTAGTTCTAATCAATACTTTGTCTTCTATTAACCCGTACTATGCTTCCTTTTTGTGCAATACATTATAGTTTTAAATGTCACTGCTTTATTTTAACACTTAATTTAGACCTCATTTAAAGTTTCACTTGATACCCCCAAATTCATAAGGACGGCACTGGTCTCCTACATTTGAAGGAGATGGGGATGTGTATTGGTGAGTACTCTAAAGTTTTAGGTATTGGTAATGGGTTAGGTAATCTGTTGTTGGAGAACTCTCAGTGATCTATATGGTACTTTTTGGTATTGACGATGTGATGGGTAATCTGTTGGAGATGCACCAAGTGAGTAAAAGATGTTGTCTCTGTGCCTCTCTCTCTATATAATATTGATATAACTGATTATAGATGAATAGAATAGCTATAGAAGAAACAGAGAAGAGAAGATATAGATATATATAATATATATAAAGAGGAGATATTCAGATAGAGATAGAGAATATATAGAAAGAGATGTTGGGATAAGACAATCAGTCTCCTGTTAATCTGACAAACAAATGTTTGATTTCACGTCTTGCTGCGACTGCCACACGGTACTTCTCCAAAACAAGTATTCTGACGAGAAACTGCCCAAACTTCCACGACTAGATAAAAGCGTCATTACAGAGATCAGCAAGGGATAAATGAACACATAAACTTATTATAGGCTTACATCAGGTCAGTGATAGGCTTATAGCTGGTCAGTGCATCTTCCTCTCTCGTCATCCCATATTCGCATGTGCATTCCTCACGACGTCAAATTAAAGCAGGTCTGATCATTTCTATTATCAAAAAAAAAAGAAAAAAAGATGGTCCATTCTTTCTTCCCAGGCATGTCACTGAAGTATACCGCTCCTCTTGTAGAAGATGAGGGCGACGAGGTAGATGCCGACGGTGCCGCCGACGATGCCGCCGGTGACCTCCCAGAAGGTTCCTTCTGTAGAGGCAGTGTAGAGCGGGATGGTGATGTTCATGCCGAAGACGCCCGTGATGGCGATGGCGCAGCTCATCACCAGCGTGGCCGTCGACAGCAAGATCCCCATCTGCAGCAGCTGGTTCTGCTTGTCGTCCAGCATGATGTTGATGTAGTCCTCCGTGTCGTCCACGTACTCGCGCAGCTTCATTCATCAAAAACAACAGCCAGCCAGCCGCCCAAGGTTGGCGATCGATCCAGCAATGGTGAGTTCAGGTTCTGGATGCTTGGCAAGAAGCCAAGAAATGGACGATGCGAATCATGCGATCGATACGTACAGTGGAGAGCTTGTTGAGGGTGCCGTCGACCTGCACGAAGTAGGCCTCCAGAAGGTTCTCCAGCTCGTCGATTTTCGGCGTGAAGCCGACGACGGAGGTCCCATTGCCGTCGCCGCCGTCGGATGTCCCCTCCTCCTCGCCTTCTCCGTCGCCTTCTTCTCGGTCCCTGCAATATTTGCCTCACTCTTATGCTATTCTGTCTGACAACGGATCGATGCACTGTTCTAGTAGCTGGAGTTCATCAGATTTGGGTACCTCTCTTCGTCCAATTCTTCGCTTGCTTCGTTGTTGGTGCCGAACCTCGATGAGCGGCCATCAGCGGCGGCTTGTTGCTGGTAGGCGAGCTTGTCGGTTAGGTGCATGGCGGCCATGTCCACGTCATCGTCTAGCAAGTGTTCTAGCTCGTCCCTGACCTGTCAAAACGTACAAGCATACATGGCGCCATGGCATTTTCAGTGATGTAACGAACATGAGCATAAAACAACAAGAAGAACACATGTGTGGTTGAACGATTTTTTGGAGTCATCTGGACCATACTTAAATGTGTGCAGCTAACTTTTGATTACCTTTTGAACTCTCCCGGAGATGGCAAGCAAGCGGCTCTTGATTTGTCTCACACGCTCAAGATTCATAGTGCTGACATTGGAGCTGAGCTCATCCAGAGCTGGGTACGCCTCCTTCTCCAATGTGCAAGTCTGAAGAAACACACAAATCATCAGGGTCAACAACAGTTGACTTGCAAACAGTGATTTGACCGCGTTGACTTGACCGTACCTCATGGTCAAGTGACTTGCATGAGAACTCGAGGCACACCTCCAGCGCCCTCAACTCGAACGGCAGCACCTTGTCGCGTCGTGCAGACGCTTGCCCGTCGTCCCTGCCGCCGCCGCCGCCGCCACCGCCGCCTCCTACTCCACCGGCGGGGCTCGGCGGCAACGCAGCACCTCCACCCACCGACGCCTCGTCCTCCTCCTTCATTCCATGGTTAAAGAAAAATCAGTCCATGCATGAAACGATCAAGAAAGAAACCAAACAAAGGAACCGTCGGACGTACCGAGGCCTGCGGCGGCGTGGGCGAGGCGACGAGGCGCTCGCGGAGGTTTCGTACGAGCGGCGCGACGGCGGGGTCCCTTGGCGCCGGGACGAGCACCTCGGTGGCGGTGATGACGGCGCGTGCGCGCTCCAGGTTGACGACGACGGCGCGGTCCCGGCCCATGATGCTGCACGGGTAGGACAGCGCCGGGTCGAGCGCGCGGAGGTCGCGCGCGGGGAGCCCCGTCCGCCGCATCAGCTGGTGCTTGCCGACCTCCTCCACGCGCCACGAGCCCGCGACGGACACCGCCGCCCACTCCCCCGGCGACGCCGCCGCGGCGCCGCCGTGCCTCATCCGCCGCGTGAACGCCGCCATGGAATGGACGCATGCACGAGTACGTACGGCTCGATCGGGAGCGCGATGCAGCTCGCCGGCGTGGCGATGGGAAGGAAAGCGCTAGCTCGTCCTGTCCTGTCCTGTCCTGCCGCGGTTTTGGCGGCCGGGGAGGAGCTGCTGCTGGCTGCTGCGGCCTGCGGCTACGGCTACGGCTACGTGATCACGTCTAGTGCCGCCCGCGCTGGTGGCGTGTCGTGGCGTGGCGGCAAGATCGAGCACGGTGACACCAGCGTGCGCGGCCTGCGGAGGAGCCGGACAAAAGCTGCGGCCGGCCTGCGGAGGATCGGAGGGAGACGGTGCGGTGCCGCCGATGCCCTGTGGGCCTCTGATGCCGCCTTTGCTCTTGGATGTGTGCCCATGGTCTGCTTGGTCTCTCCGTCGACTCCGCTGCTGGTTCGTCGATGGCAAGAATAGAAAATGCGTAGCCGCAGCAGCAGCTACTTGGAGATGTCACTGCTGTCTGGCGAAATGCTGTAGGCATCAGAAGTGGCAATTGAGCTTTGTTTTATCGGCGACAAAATTAAAGCTTTAGGCCAGAACAGCAAGTTGTGTACGTTAATATATACTGTACTTTTGGTAGATAGATGCGCTGCAAGCTTTGATTCGATTTCGCTGTGTTAAGGACCGGCCAATGTGGAGCACAATCAACATGGAGTATATAAGAACCACCGATCGATTAAGGAAAGGATTTCGTGTCAAGTTTTTTTCCTTGCAAACTTTTGCTTTAGACATGTACCTTCTCCTGATGAGATAGTTGAACACGAAAAACGAAACCCCGATCGACCAGTGAGTTGAACGGCTACTTTGGGCGGTTTACGAATCGATGCGCGCGGTGTAGGTGTTGCTTTGTTTAGACCAGGCGACGCCGATGGATGCAAGATTGGAGACAAGGCGTCGTCCACCTTACATGTGTCCCTGGACCTGGAAAAGCTAGAGTAGAGTTTGGGAAGACGTAATCAGCAGGAATTTGGGGAGAAGTCAAACGAGCATATCAAATGCAGCTGGATTCAGTCACAAGATGGTTTGTGATAGTTTGGAACGGCCAGCATAGGAGCATGGATGAGAGCTTGTTGAGCTAATGTAGGGTCCACTGGAAAATAGTTTTTTTTTTGATGAAAACATTGGAAAATACTCCCCTCGCCTCAAAAAAACATGCAACTATAGGAATCATGCCGGTCAACTTGACGAAGTTTGACCAAGTTTATAGTAATTAATATTAATATTTATATCTCAAACAAAATTTATTATGAAAATATATTCCGTCACGAATCTATTGATACTAATTTTGTACTATAAGTGTTAGTAATTTTTATATAAATTTAGTCAAAGTTGGAATCGGATGACTTCTCGGGAAACGAGAATCACATTTTTCTAGGACGGAGGGAGTAGTACATTTTCACAGTAGATTTTTCAGTGGCTCAGTGACGAGTCCAATAATACTTGATAAAACGCTTTTGTAATAACTGGTGAGACCCAAAAAATCCTCTCAAATCATTCACAATTTTGGGAGAAGGCCATGTTGCAATTGCTGGAACTTTTGTTGGTTTTGTTGAACACCTGCAATT
Organism: Hyparrhenia diplandra; assembly: GCA_015847255.1. Lineage (NCBI taxonomy): Eukaryota > Viridiplantae > Streptophyta > Magnoliopsida > Poales > Poaceae > Hyparrhenia > Hyparrhenia diplandra. Next base: position 242,034 of record JADLZK010002321.1, read on the forward strand.
GAGAAGATGTGCCCCCAAATATTCGAGCTCTGCCTGTGCAAAAGCAAGGTTAGATAGTTTGAGATGGAATTCATTTTGCTATGAAATCTCAAAGATGTGGACAAAAAGAGCCACAAGTTGTTCCAAAGTAGGGTTATACATCAAAATGTCATCCATGAAGCCTAAGTACACCTGGGCATGTTTCTTTTTAGAAGGGACAACAAAAGATTTACTGTGGATTTTATTAGATGATAAAAGAAGAAAGAGCAATTTACAACCTTTTTGCAACCCTTTTGGGCTAAAAACTACCACTCCAGACTACTCTAGACGACTGAGGCCTAAAATTCAAAACCATGGCAGAAAAAAGGGATAAATATACACCTGGGCATGTTTGGAACAAAACAAATTTCACAACAACTTTGGAGTCTTAATTTGGTTCCTTTGGAAAGGATTCATGAGCGTTTGGATCAAAATACAGGAAATAAAACCTTTAGTACAACTCAATGTAGTCCTGCAATCCAAACAACAAACTTTAAATATTCTTATATTTTGGATTCACGCGGTTTTTCAGTTTCTACTGCATCGGAATGCGTTCCAAATATGACATTAGGGAGCAAAATGGAATTTTTAGGACATAACTTTGAACTCAAACAAGCTATGATGAGCTTTGAATGCAGGTTTGTACTTATCCATTATCGCAACCCAAATATGTGAAATCTAAATCGATAGTATAGTTTGGTGAACTATTTTGCCCCATGTAGGTCATCCAATAACTCACCAACTATAGGTAAGGGATTATATATTATCCTTTTTCAAAAAAATCGTCTATAGATCAATTATGCGCGTACACAAACAGAATACAATATGAACATATATAATCGTTAGGAGAAATGTCACTTTTCTTTGGATGCAATACATACAAGAGTTATCTAAAATCAAGGTCTACTTGTATACTTCATTGAGACCGTCATTCTGGCGTCGGTAAAATGTCCGAGACTTCATTTTAGGGTGTCACAGGCTCACAGCTAGCCTAGGGTACCGTAATAAAAATGCATCGTGGCCGTAAAAACAAAACAAATGAACTCCATAGGACACGATGCTCGCTCCTCTACGCATTTCCCTAGCATCCTATCCTCTGCCACCTAGCTTACAAACCAAAGCTGCAACGTCAAGCTATTCATAGGGCTGCCTTGGTTTTACTAAGAGCAAGTATTATAATAAAGCTAGCAAATCGGCTGTAAGGTCCCTTATAACCTTCTTACTGACCTACCCGTACAATAGTTAGTTCTTCACAATTAACATATGACCCACTTGCCTTTCTCACGGATAGTCTTGTTTCTTGTGCCCAAGAGCTTACAGCCAGCTTCTCCTCTCTCTCCTCCCTTCTCTCTTCCATCTCAGGATTTAGCCGGCTAACAGCCACTTATAATACTTGCTCTAAAACAACAATCCCTTTGGGACATACGGAGTACATCATGTGCGTCGGCGTTTCGAGGAACGGCGGGTGCCTCGGTGCCGGCAATAAAAAATTTGTAGGCTGCGTGCCTCCTCCTCGATGGCGTAGCGCGAAGATGGACACGGACGCGGCGGTTTATCTGGTTCAGGGCCAGCGGGGCCCTACGCCCGCGAGGGTGCGTCACGCTCGTGTTAACTTTCGCGCTCAAAGGTGAGCCTGCAGTAGGGGGTTACTGGCGGTCGTGTGGGAGAGAAGCGGTCTCAAGCCCCACGATCGTGGTTACGTGGTAATGGTGAGCGTTTTCTCCGTGTGAACCGGAGTTGAATGGGGTCGAATCCTCCTTAATGAGGCATTACTCCCCCTTTTATAGGAGAAGGAGAGAGATAACGTTTACACCGGTGGACACCTAGGTGGCTAATTTCGAGGCCGCACCGGTTGCATGTGCGCCGCCGAGGGTCGGTTGGCGTGGATGTTGCTTTGAGCGAACACGCGGCGTCCGATCCGATGGTGGACGTGTCGTCCCGGGCGCGCCCCGGGGGCCCCGTGAGGCGTCCCTCGCGCCCGCATGGCGAGGGCCGCCCCGGCCCGTTGCCGGCTATGCGTGTCGTGTGAGGGTCCGCCCAACGTGGCGTTTTGACGGTGCTTTGGGAAATGAACGGTGTAACCATGGTTTCCGTCTTGCCGGGTGGCGTAACACGCCACCGGGTTCAGCTTTTTCGTCCCATCGGTCGGATCGGGAGACGATTCGGCGGATTTGATTTGACCGGGCGTGTCGATGGCACCGGGCGCCTCGCTGTCGTATCGCCGCATTGAATGCGGCGGTTTCCCTTCCTCTAGACGGAACCTCCCACGCCCGAGGGTGCGCGTCCCCGGATGGACTAGTTGGGCTTACCTCGCCCGAGGATGGAGAGCCGGTCTCCCTCGGGCGAGGCGGGAGTTTTGGCGCCCGAGGGTGGTGAGCTAGGCCCCCCTCGGCAGGCGGAGATTTCTCCCTGGCCGGTGAGCTAGGCCGGCCTCGGATTTAAACGGAGATGTGTGGTCGAGTCCGAGCCATGGGGGTTACGCCGTCGACGTGGAACGTCATGGTTCATTGTTTGGCCGAGGTCCTTGACCTTGTCCTTCGTGAGCGTGGTGAGCTCTTTACGCCGTGGTGACTCCATTTGGGCCGCTTTTTGTGGGCCGTCAGGTGGGCCGATTTCGTCGTCATGTGAGCGTCGTGGCCAATGGCTCGGTCCATCGCTCGCCGGGCCGTCCCTCCGTGCGGGGTGATAGCAGGCTAGGTTTTTGCGGGCCTTGGCGGGCCGGCAAATTCTCATAGTTTGAGAATGTCTCGAGGCCCAATATTTAGGTCCCCCGACGGTAGCCCCTCGAGCCCCCCGGCGCAGTGAGGACTCGCCCGGGGGTTCCGCTTTGTTCGCCGTCGCTGGTTGTTTCTCGGGTGGTGGTTCGTCTACAATGGGGCTACAGCTGGCATCTTGCCGTTGTAGTAACCCGAGGCCTCGAATGGAATGGCGGATTCTTCGAGGTCTTTATGTCTCGCATCTTTGGCAAGACCGAAACATCTCTTAAATTGCGCTTGTTTGTGCGGAGCGTGTTTGTTTTGGCGTGGGCAGCCGAGGGCTGCGCTTATGTGCGCAAGGTGCGACCCAGGCCTCCGACTTTGATCATACGCTCCTCGTCGCCCTCCCGAAAGGGAGGAGGAGGGGAGACACGTCACAATGCCCCCGTAAGCGAATGTGTCGTGCTTTCCTGAGCGTTTGCAGCGGTGTGTTTAGCGGGGTGCCCGTGCCTTGCCGGAGCAAGGGTCGGCTATGTGATCCAGGATTCACCCCATGAGAACCTCGCGGACCGCTTAGCGAGATCCCGGGGTTTGGGCGGACCAACCCCCGCGAGGGCCTGTGGGCTCCCACGGATGGGACATCTCTATAAGCAAGCACCCGCGGGCCTTAAACACGTTCAGAAATCCAGACGGGGCCCGGGTATAGGCGGTTGTGCATTTCCCTCCCGTCCCTCGGCTCGGGTTATCCCGAGGCGACGTAGAAACCCATGTGGGCCCAAACCGCAACCTTCGGGAACGTGCAGGTGTGTCACCCCGAGGCTCGTTTGGTTTCCGGCCGGGGCGGGAACCGTCAACGGACCCGGCTTATTTGCCCTCTCGGTCGGGCGCTCGCTTGGATATGGGTGGTCGGACGGTTTCCTCGACCGGAAGGCCGAGGCGTCTAGTCGCCACGCCCGAGGTGGCGCGATTGCGGTCCCCGATGGGACGCGACTTACGTCTTCTTGTCGAGGGCGGAGATCGTGGGCTCCGTCGGCGCATTAATGCGCTGACGGTCCCACCGCAGCTTGGCCGTTGGATGAGCGATTTCTCGCTCCATCATGGGCCGCCATTTCGGGAGTCGGTTTGGTTGCCCAGCCGGCGGTTTGCCTTCCCTTCCTATAAATATGGGGGTCGCCGCGGCGGCGAGATAGTTGCTCCTTTGCTTTTTGCCTTCGCCTTCTTGCCTTCTCGCCGCAAAGAATCGGGAGATAGAGGGAAAGAGTAGGAGAGATTGAGGGAGAGATTCACTTGCCTTGCGCTCGTGTGATCGGGGTTGCTAGCGGTTGCCACCCTTCGCCTCCCTTTCATCCATGGCGCAATCGGTAGCGGTGGCGGTGGCGAGGGAGGTGCTCGATCTTCGGCGTGTGGCGAGGACGACGGCGACGGAGGAGAAGCTCCGGCGTCGTTGATGAAGGGCTTCTTCCCCCCGCACCGATGAAGCGCGGCCGGAGTGGATTGCTCGGATTGACCGAGGAGGAGCCTAACCCTCCCGATGGCTACGTGGTGAGCTTGATGGATCTTCACCGGCGCGCGGCTGTATGCCGCAAGCAGCGGTTCATTCGGGCGATCCTCCACTACTATGAAATCGAGCTTCACCACTCGCCCCGAACTCGATCTCCTGGGCCGCCATCTTCGTCACCCTCCGTGAGGATTCGGGGATCGAGCCGCATTGGGACCTCCCGGTTGTGGTTCTTCAAGGCGAACCTACTTGCATCGGTGGCGCGCAGGCCGCCCACGGAGGGCATTGCGCGTTGGTGGTGCGCGCCCAAGTCGGCGGAGCGCACGGCCGAACCGAGCCGATGGGTACATCCTATCCAAGCTCACCTCCTCGAACAAGGGATGGCAGGATCGGTGGTTCTACCTCATAACGATGAGAACGCGCTCCCCAGCGTAATCGGGCGGGTCCTTAAGCATCGCCGCGAAGTGGGCGGGGCCCTCCCTCGGAGGATCATCATCGGTTGGAGGGCCTAAGGCAGGGGCGGTCCTGCGGCTCCGAGGGAAGGATGTGAATGCCGCCGTGGTCGCCGCTTTTCATCGGGCGTCGGGTGTTGCCGTTGATGGCTCGCCCCTTGCCTATGTGCAAGATGACTCCCGAGGCCGCTGGTCTTGGTGCGCCCGGATGTCGCCTTCGCTTCCACCGATGGCTTGGCCAAGCGGGTGAGGGATGCGTTGGGGTCCAACACCCCGTCACACATCCCGGAGATCCCTATGCGCCCGACCGAGGGTATATTTCCACGGTGAGTGCTTCTTGGCCGGCGTCCCTTGCATTGCTTTGGTGTGTTGTCGCCATGGCGGTTCTCACTTTTTCCTCCTCGCGAGGGGTTGTATCAACTACCGTGACTCCCTTCCTCCGTGCATTTAGACGCCGACCGCCGGGCTGCGAACCGTGCTCGGAACGAGCCGCAGAGGGCCCCGCACCGAAGAAGGAGGAGAAGAAGAAGAGGAACGTGGCTCGCGAGAAGCGTAGGCCGAAGCAGCGGAAGGGGCGAAGTCGCTCGATACCTCGACCACCGAGGACGATGACAACCCGGAGGATGAGTTTTATGTGAACTCGCTCGATGACGATATGGGGGGCTCGGATGGACCGAGCCATGGGACTCCCGACCGGTCGGGGCTCCTATGAACCCGAGCTTTGAGCCCGAGGCGCCGGGGATCGCCGACACCCGATGCGCCGAGGGCTCTTCCGCCGAGTCCTCGGGACCATTGGCATTGGCCATGTAGGCACGGGCGTCCACAGGTGAGGCCCGAAGGGAGGAGTCGACGCCACTGTCGCGGGTACCCGGCGCCGCGAGAAGCATGGTTTGGGGGGAGCCGCCGACCCTCGGCCCCGATCCGGCGCGTGCGCACGAATGTCGTGGGGAGACGGCTCAAGGCGTCAAGCGCGACGCCTAGGTCGCAGCCTTCCCGAGCCTCGACCACGCCTGGGCGATCCCTCGGGCCGTGAGTTTCTTTTGCCTCTCGCGATCTTGATCTTCTTCCGCACATGATTGCTTCGATCCCGACACGTTCTTGACTCCGTGAAGCGAGGGGCCACTTCTCCGGCTCGCGCATCCCAAGAAGGCCTTGAAAGCTAGCGCTGGCCTCGGCTGGGGCCCGAGCGGGGTCGCCGACCAAGAGATCTGCTACCTTCATTGAATCCTCCCGTGGCGCCGGCCCAGCCCTGTGTGGGCTCGGACCCGGCCGGCCGCCGAGGCCACCCCGAGGTGGTGCAGGCCCCCGTGGCGATGGTGGGTCGGCCACTCGGCCCGATGGTGGTCGACCACGAGAGCTCGGCCGTGGCCCATGACGTCGGCTTCGGTCTTGAGCGGATGGCGCCATTCGAAGGGGGTCGTGACGCCGGCGCCCATCCCGAGGAGTCGGCCCCTTTGTCCGGGGAGTTCTCGCAAGAAGAGCTCTTCATGGCGGCGGAGACGCGCAAGTCCGCTGCTTGTGACCCTGCCGACCCGGGGTTCACGAGGCGTATAACCCCGACTTCTCGCTACTCCACGTGTCCGGGTTTCGAGGCGGCCCTTGCGCGGCGGCGCCGTCTTCGGCCATGACGAGGACGGTGCCGTGGTCGGCCCCGAGGGCCCCCCGGACTTCTATTGGTCCAGGTTCCCTGAGCCGCGGGAGTTGCCTGGTGGAGGAGATGTATCCCTCTCGGCCGACCCTGCGGGCGGTCCACCTTGACTTCGGGTGGCACGCCCGGGGGCCGCCGCCGCGGTGGTCGACGGACCAGCCGAGGTCCCGGAGTGGAGAACCCACGAGCAGATCCGTCGGTGGGCGCCGAGGGCTTGGCAAGGATGGGGGACGCCATAACCGCCGACTTGCGAGAGGTCGACGCGGTAAGTGTCTTGATGGTCATCCCCCGTCGCATGTCTTCGTGTTTGTGTCTTGATGGGTAATGTCGTCGTTGCGCACTCTCCGTCGTTTTTGCTCGAAAAGTCCGAGCTCCTTCGCCGAACGTTTCAAATGGAACGCCCCTTGGTCAAACTCGGGTAAAGTTGATTGAGGCCTGGCGAGACCTCCCGCTCGCTGCCCTTGCCGGAGGAGAGGAGTCCCAACAGCGGACTCGGAGGCCGAAGCTCGTCAAGGCCGGGTCCGAGGCCGGCAAGATGGTAGTTGACATGGCCGAGATGAGCCATGATTTTGAGGAGGCTCGGACCCGGTCCCTCCAGATCTGAAGGAAGCTCAAGACGAGCGGGACGGCTCCCCGGAGGAGGCGAAGAAGCAGCGGAGATGTGTGACGCCTTGAACACTTCAGATCGGGCGAGTTGGTGTCCGAGGGCGAGACCCTTAGGAAAGAGAAGGAGCGGCTCCGTAAGTCGCCGGCCGAGGAGCACAACGCGATGTCTTTGGGGGTACCGGTGCCGTGGCACGTCTTCTTCCTTAGTAAGCTTTTTCACTCTTTTCGCCTTGCTTTGCTAACTTGGCTTGAGCTCCAATTGCGGATGCGGAGAAGGCGTGGGACCGAGGCCGTGAACACCGCGCCACGTTGGCGCAGGGCCGGAGTAGGAGCGTAAGTCGCAGGAGGCCGGAAGAAGCTTTGTCGGACTTCGTTCGCTTTGGTGCGCGGACAACCTAGAGGTTGGCCCTTCAAGACGTAACCGCTGGCGCCGTGGGTGGCTACCTCAGTCCGAGCCCGGAACGCCTTCCGGGTCCGGCGGCGTGCGCATGTATGGCCGTCTTCTCGCTCTCACTTCCCGATGGAGTCCAACAGCCGGACGGCGTCGCGAAGGCTTCTTCCTCGCCCTCAGACGACGAGGAGGAAGTTGATCCCAGGGGATGCCGGCGATGCCACTAAGACTCGCCGTGACGACTTTGTGGACTCGGCGCCGCGACCGATTGGCCTCCCGCTTTGAGGATGAAGTGTGTCCCCGTACTCCCCATAGAGTCAACCTATGAGGCGGACACGAGAGATGGTGGACGCCCAGAGTCAGAGGATGCGCCGGCTGGTCCGCCGCCTCCCTCGGGGAAGCAGGTTGTCGAGGGTGTTGCTCGCGCGCGAAGCTTCCTCGTCGGCGGCCGTGAGGCGCAAGTGGATGAAGCCCACCCCCCCCGACCTCTCCTTGTATGAAAAGTTGGAGCTTGTGAGATGGATGTATATAAACAATGGTGCCGCCCGAGGTCTATGGCCTTGGCGGGTGCATTTATGTTTATGTTGCGTTTCTCGAATTTGTTCGTTTATTGTGTGGCGGGTCGCTTGCTTTCTCCATTTCGCGATGATGATAACCGTGGATGCCATGGGGCAGTCCATACGGATGCCGCTAAGGGGCGGTCCGTTTGCCTCGGTTATCTTGCTTTGGATTTGTGCTTGAGCGACCTTCGCGGCTTAAACGATTGTTTCGAGAATGCGCAAGAAAACTTTTTTCGTTGAAGAAAAAGTTTTGAAAAAAAAAAGGAGGGGTCCCCCGAGGGGGTCCCCGTGTAGCCCCCGAGGAGTTTTAGTCTTGTCTTTGGACGAGGCTAAGACTCCCTTAAGGTTTGCACAAGAAGCACTTTTTTTCGTAAAAGATGTAGATCTTTTATTGAGTGAAAAACGCCGATGCTTGACTTCTAGTGCGGAATTTAAGGGTAGAAGCGACGTATCGTTCTATGTTCCAAGCGTTGGAGTAGACTTCGCCCTTCTCGTTCTTCAAAGCTTGTAGGTCCTGTGCCTTAATATTTCGGCAATGAAATAAGGCCCTTCCCAAGGTGGCGTGAGTTTGTGGGCCCCTTGTTGTCCGTCTTGAGCCCCGAGCACGGGATCGTTGACTTGGAACTCCCCGAGGCTTTAGCCGCTTGGCGTGATACTTGCGCGAGCCCGCCGGTATCTTGCTGAATGCGTGGAGTGCGACATCTCGTGCCGCCAACTTGATCTACGGAGTTTTGCCTCGCCCGGGCTGGTTGCCTTGCTGCGTGTAGGCTCGCGGCCTCGGGGACCCATATTCTATGTCCGTGGGCGGGATCGCTTCCGCCCCATAGACCGTAAAGAATGGGGTGAACCTTGTAGCTCGGCTTTTGTCGTCCGAAGGCTCCATAGAACCGACGGTAGCTCCCCGGTACCACCTTTCCCGCGTCTTGGTTCGGTTGATTGAAGATTCTTGGCTTGAGCCCTTTAGGATCATGCCGTTGGCACGCTCCACTTGACCATTGGTCTTTGGGTGTGCTACGGCCGAGGTATCAACCCGGATGCCATAGTCGCCGCAGAAAAGTCGATGAATTTCTTCCCCACGAAGTTGGTTCCGTTATGCGTGATGATGGAGTTAGGGACTCCAAAACGGGAGATGATATTCGTAAAGAATTTCACCGTTTCCCCGTGTGAGGGCTCACCACGGGTCGGGCTTCAATCCATTTGGAGAACTTGTCGATGGCGACTAGGGACGTGAGTGTGTCCTCCGGGCGCCTTTTCCGGGGCCCGATCATGTCGAGTCCCCACACCGCAAAGGGCCACGTAAGTGGTATGGTTTGCGGTGCTTGAGTTGGGAGGTGCGTCTGCGTGCGTAGAATTGGCACTCCTTGCACGTACGCACAACTTGGTTCGCGTCACGTCTTTGCCGAGGGCGGTAGAAGCCTTGCCTAAAGACTTTACCGACTAGAGTCCTCGGGCGGCGTGGTGACGCATTCCCCTCGGTGAGTGTCCTCGGCAGTTCTTTGCCTTCAGTAGGGTATGCATCGCATGTACACTCGAGGCTCCTCTCTTGTAGAGTTCTCTTTTTTTCTCCAATTAGCGCAAAGGACTTGGCCCTTCGAGGGGCCAGCTGGCGGCCGGTCTTGTCCTCGGGCAGCTCACCTCGGGCGAGGTACTCCAACAGCGGCTTCCTCCAGTCGGGGACTGGGTCGACCGCCATTGCTTCGGGCGTGGCCTGCCCTGGGGCGCCTTCTTGAGCCCCCGAGGGTATTTCCAAGGGTGCGTGCTTGACCGAGGGTTCGTTGAGATCTCGGGTAAAAACGTTCGGGGAACAAGTACCTCGGGTTCTGCTGCGACCTTGGCGAGCTCATCCGCGGCCTCATTGTAACGCCTGGGTGTGTGTTTGTGCTCGAGTCCATGGAATTTTTCCTCCGCTTACGCACTTCTCGGCAATACGCCTCCATCTTCGGGTCGCGGCACGCCGAGGCCTTCATGACTTGGTCGATGACCCGGTGCGAATCCCCCCGGTTTCCAACCGTCGGATTCCGAGGTCCGCCCGCGATCCAGGAGACCATTGACCGGCGCCTCGTGATTACGTGGACGCGTTGTTGGAGGCGTAAAAATGCGGCCGGATGGCATACCTCGTGTGAACCCCGAGGGGTGAGATGAAGAGCAAACCAGCCCCGCTTTGCCTTCATCATGGATCCATCGAAATACATGGTCCAAACTCGCTACCGGATGGGTGCGGGGGTAGGCGTGTATCGGTCCATTCAGCCACAAAGTCGGCTAGGACACGGGACTTGATCGCCTTGCGAGGGCGGGAACGATATAGTTTCGCCCATGAGCTCCACCGCCCACTTCGCCACTCTTCCCATGGCCTCTCGGTTTTTGGAGAATCTCCCAGGGGGAACGAGGACACCACGGCAACGGGTGCGAGGGAAGTAGTGACTAAGTTTCCTTTGCGTTAGTACGATGGCATACTGATGGTTTTGCATCCGCGAATACCTCGTCTTGGTGTCGGAAAGCACTTCACCGATGAAGTGCTTGGGGCGTTTGTGCGGCAACGTGTGCCCCTCTTCCCGATGCTCCACTACGACCACCGCGGCCGACCACGGGGGTAGTGGCGGTGGACGTATAAGAGCGGGGTTTCTCTGGATTTGGCGGTACCCGGGACCGGTGGGTTTGTCGGGAGCTTCTTGAGGTTGCCGAGGGCCCTCCGGCCTCGGGGTCCGTGCAAAGCGCCGGACTTGCGAAGGAGTCGGTAGAGGGGCAGGCCCTTCTCCCGAGGCGTGAGATGAACCTCGCTTAATGAAGCCGGGCAGCCCATGACCTTCAGACTCCCTTGAGGTCTTGGATCGGACCCATCTTGGTGATTGCGCCCACCTTGGTCGGGTTTGCTTCGATGCCTCGTTGAGAGACAATAAAGCCCAAAGCAACATCCCTTGGGGAACCCCCCGTATACGCACTTCTCGGGGTTGAGCTTGACTCCCTTCTTGTTTAGGCACTTTCGAAGGTTTCCCCGAGGTCTCCCTACGAGGTCCCGACGTTTTCTTGGATTTGACCACAATGTCATCGGCGTAGGCCTCCACGATCCGCCCGATGAGTTCCCGAAGATGATTTGCATGCATCGCTGGTATGTTGCGCCAAAGATTCCTCCGCCCGAAGGGCATGGTGAGGTAGCAATACATCCCGAAGGGTGTTATGAACGAGGTCGCGAGCTGGTCGGACTCTTTCATTTTGATCCGGTGATAACCGGAATACAGCGTCAAGAAAGGACAACGTTTCACATCCCGCGGTGGAGTCGACAATTTGGTCGATTCGAGGCAAAGGAAAAGGAACTTTCGGACATGCTTTGTTGAGACTAGTGTAGTCCACACACATCCGTCATTTCCCATTCTTTTTCTACTACTACACGAGGATTAGCTAACCACTCTCGGGTGGAAAACTTCTTTTATAAATCCGGCCTCCGGCGGCTTGTGGATCTCTTCGCCGATGATCTTCCGCTTGGTGTCATCGAAGCGGCGCAAAGCGCTGCATGGCGGCTTTGAGCCCGGCGAATGTCTAGGGAGTGCTCGGCGACATCCTCGGTATGCCCGGCATGTCGAGGGTCCCCATGCAAACGTGCGGGCGTTTCGACGGAGGAAGTCGGCGAAACACCGCTTCCCTATTTTGGATCCGTGTCGGCTGATGGTCGCCAGGCTTCTCCTTTGGGTTCTTGGGATCGAGTGGGATCTTCTTCGTGCCGAGAAGGGCTCGAAGCTCGGCCGCGGCGCTTGGCCTCGTGCTCGGTCGCGATTTCGTCAAAGCTTCTTTTCGCGTCGACAATGAGTGCCTCGGCAATGGCGAGTGCCTCGGCGTATTCCACGCTCTCCACATCGCACTCATATGCGTGATGGTGTGAGGGGCGATGGTGATGACACCCTTTGGCCCCGGCATCTTGAGCTTGAGGTACGTGTAGTTCGGGATAGCCATGAACTTGGCATAACAAGGCCGTCCGAGGAGTGCGTGGGTACCGCGGACCCCAATAATCTCAAATGTGAGAGTCTCTCGCCTGAAGTTCGAGGGGTCTCCAAAGTGTAAGGTCCTAGATGGCTAGAGGGGGGTGAATAGCCTATAAAAATTTTCTACAAGCTCAACTAAACAAACCAATTAGTATAACACACTTTAAAAGCGGTTTGCACTAGCTCTAATGGTCAAGCAAGCCTTCTAGTGACAAGACTAAATAATTCTATGATCTCTAGTCCACACAAGGTCTATGTCACTACTCTAGCTAATGAACAAACCTAATATGATCCTTAAGCTAGCTAAAACAACCTACACAAGCAAGTGCTAGTTCTCTACTCAAAGTAAACTAACAAAGTAATGCAAGAGTGAGAGACTTGTTATACCGACTTGTAGAGGATGACAACCAATCACCGGGAGGAAGAAAAGCAATCAATCACTCGAAGGTGATGATCCACACAATGAGACAATGAACAAGTCGATTTGTTCACCCGGAGTTCGTTGTACACCGACAACTACTCTCCGGTTGTGCCGACCAACATAAGGATGGTGTTTGAGCTAGGCGGTGCCCTTGCTAGCCTCAACACACCACTCACCAAGTGAGGTACCCAAAGCATGAGCAATGTATTCCTTGCACTTTGTCTTCCCGACGAGGAGTGCGTAATCCTCTCACAAACCAACCGGAGGTGGCCAAGAAACAATCACCTCTTCTTGCGAACAACTCCACCACTTCACCAAGCCGGCTAGGAGCGGTGCCTCCAAGAGTAACGGGAAATCCACCGTCACAACACGATCCCCAAGTGCCTCTAGATGCAAGAACTCGATGCAATGCACTTGGATCACTCTTCTCTCAAGAATGAAGCTCAAATCAAGAGTGAGAGAGGAGGGAGGCTTGCTTGCTTGCTCAAAGGTGTTAGGAATGATTCAAATGTCCAAGAGAGAGAGCAAGAGGCAGCCAAGGGGTATAAATACCCCACACCACTAAATGTGGCCGTTGGGGAGGAAACCCACGGTTTGCCAGCGGCTGACCGGACGGGATCGACCGGACTCACCGGTGAGTCCGGTCGGTGGGTCCGTCACAACCGACAACCCCGAACGAAGTGGTTTTGCCCTGTCTCAACCGGTCCGGTCGCTGGCGTCCGGTCGGTGCCTTCGGTCAGCACCGGAAGCATCCGGTCATCAGCGTCCGCCGGCCCGAGGCCGAACCCCGACCCCGCGAGCTCTCGCGCCGACGCGCGGCCGGAGCGGCCCGGTCACATTTGACCAGCCTTCCGGCCGGTGCGTCCGGTCACGCCCGAGCGGCGAAAAGTCATCGTTTTCGTCGCCGTTCCTTCGCCGTCTTTTTCTCCGACATCTTTGTCCAACAAATATACCAATTTGTGCACGAGGACTAGCATGTTCTCATCTCCACGATGCATCCGGCGCAATAGAAAATAGACGTTTCATTTTCTCAAAAGCGCCGAATCCCGCCTCGCAAGCTCGGCGGGAGGATGAGCGGTTCCCAAACCCAACTCAACCCCCGCAACCATCACCGCCTTGCAAATGTGCCAACACCACCATGTGTACATCACCATGTGCTTGTGTGTTAGCATTTTCACAATTCATTTTGAAGGTTAGGTCAGCTCTTTAGGTTAGAATGCATGCATATGAGACTTGAACCTAAAGGCACGTGAGGATCGATATGTACAAAAGTTTTCCCTCTTTATAGTACGGCTTATCGATCCTATAACCACCCACACCCTCTATAGTGTCTTGGGTGTGAAATCAAAAGTCCTATGGTTATACCTTTGCCTTGGGACCTTTGATCTCCGAAAACTCCACCGAGTTGCATGCTCGATCATCTTTTGGATCACCTCGATCCATCCTCCATGATCACCATGCACCAACTACGGCACGACCAATCTCCAATCTAATCAAACACTTAGCATCGAGAGATTAGTCCTTAGGTGTCACTAATTAGCCAAAACCAAACTAGAGATCTTCAATCTCCCCCTTTTTGGTAATTGGTGACAACCCGCATAAAGGTTTTATGATTAATGATTTTGAACATACAACGGTTGTCTAAGCATTTTGCTTACAATCATAGGATTGGACAATCATCATAGTTCGGTTTTGGTAGCATGAGCTCCCCCTACATGTATGCCACGAGTTTGGAACGAAGCATTGCATACATGTATGAATATTGAAATTGAGGATGAGCTATGTTACCAAAATGATGCTTAGGGTGAAAGAGATGGACCTTTGAAGCGTGATACCAATCGGAGTTGCGCCATTTTCACCATACATGCATCAAGGTAACTAGATTTTCATCAAAACTCAAAGTACCACGTGAGATCACATTATAAGCAAGGTACTTGAATTAAGAGCGGAATTTAGAAAATCTAGCTAGCTCCTATGCATGCTAGTTATCAACCACTTGTAAAGCATCTTACTCAACTAGCATACACCACACAAGCATGTATATATGGAATTTAAAAACATGTGCAATGAGCAAGTCATATGTTAGTGCACAAACAAATGCAACAAATTGTTTATGAGCTTGCTCCCCTACTTGTGTGAACCACTTGTTAAACTCATGAGCCACATGAGAGATTTTCAAAAACATGTGAAATTTTTAATTTTCCAAAAACCTTTCATGCACTAATCTCTCCCCCTTTGTCGACAATTTCCACAAAAGGTATGACCATGTTGTGTTATGGAAGAGAGAATAGTGCTCAAATTTGGTCAAATTTGGATCACTTGTCAAACATATATTTCGGTTTGAGCCAAAGACAAGCTTCTTCACACCTCATGACAAGGGTTATCTTGCCTATGTTGAACTATATGTGTGAAAAAGATAGCCAAATTCAACACTTGAGATTGCAAGCCCATAAACATGTCATATGTCATCACTAGATCAATCAAGCATAAAGAGCAATAGTGATGGCATACATACATTGAAATCCTTTTATTTTCCATGAATGCTTCCTAAGGCACAAGTTATATGTCTATATGTTCTAACAAGTCCTTAGATATCATGAATGCCATGCCAAACAATGATACCTTTGCTTGGCTTGATGGAGGGGCAAGTCATGATAATGAGGTGCATTCAACTCATGTTGGAGAAGTCAAGGATATTCAACTCATTTCTTAGCTTGCAAAACCTCTTCTCATCTAGTGTCTTTGTAAAGATATCGGCCAATTGATCTTCGATGCCAATAGGTTGGATAGCAATGTCACCCTTTTGTTGGTGATCTCTAATGAAGTGATGCCTTATGTCAATGTGCTTGGTTCTTGTATGTTGGACCGGGTTTTGAGTCATCTTGCAAGCACTTTCATTGTCACAATACAAAGGCACATGATGGAAATCAAATCCATAATCCTTCAATGTTGATCTCATCCATAGCAATTGTGCACAACAACTACCGGCACTAATGTATTCGGCCTCGCGGTTGAAAGTGTCACACCGGTTTGCTTCTTTGAGGACCAAGATACTAGAGATCTTCCAAGGAATTGACAAGTACCACTTGTGCTTCTTCTATCAACCTTGCATCATCCATAGTCGGAGTCCGAATATCCAATAAGCTCAAAGTTTGACCCCTTGGGATACCATAGCCCAACATTTTGTGTGTGCTTCAAGTACCTCAATATCCTCTTTGATGCGGTGAGGTGACTCTCTCTAGGTGAGGATTGAAATCTTGCACACTTGCCAACACTAAACATGACATCGGGCCTAGAAGCGGTCACATAGAGTAAGCTTCCAATCAATGACCTATAGTACCTTTGATCAACCATATTGCCACTTTCATCTTTGTCCAATGATCCATTGGTACCCATTGGTGTATTAATGTCCTTTGCATCTTGCAATCCAAACCTTTTGACCATGTCTCTAATGTATTTCCCTTGACTAATGAAGGTGTCATTCTTCATTTGCTTGATTTGAAGACCAAGGAAATATGTTAGCTCTCCAAGCATAGACATTTCAAACTCTTTTGCCATCATCTTGGCAACCTCTTCACAATACTCTTGATTTGTTGATCCAAAGATGATATCATCAACATATATTTGCATCACAAACAAATCATTGCCAATCTTCTTGATGAATAAAGTAGTGTCAACTTTGCCCATCTTGAAGCCTTTCTTGAGTAGGAAGTCTCTCAACCTCTCATACCATGCTCTAGGTGCTTGCTTCAACCCATACAATGCCTTGTTCAACTTGTACACATGGTTGGGATGATGGTAATCTTCAAAACCGGGTGGTTGCTCAACATACACTAGCTCATTGATGAAGCCATTGAGAAAAGCACTTTTGACATCCATTTGATAGAGCTTGATGTTGTGTGCACATGCATAGGCCAATAGAATTCTAATTGCCTCTAATCTTGCAAACCGAGCATATGTTTCACCAAAGTCAAGACCCTCTACTTGAGTGTAACCTTGTGCAACTAGTCTTGCTTTTTGTTTCTCACAACAATGCCATCTTCATCTTGCTTGTTCTTGAACACCCATTTGGTTCCAATGACATTGTAGTCCTTTGGTCTCTCTACCAATTCCCAAACCTTGTTTCTATCAAAGTTATTGAGCTCCTCTTGCATTGCAATGACCCATTCTTCATCCTTCAAAGCATCATCAATCTTTTCGGGCTCTTCTTGTGACACAAAAGCAAAGTGTTCACAAAAAGATGCTAGCCTTCGTCTAGTTTGCACTCCACTTGCAATGTCACCAACAATTTGATCAATTGGGTGATCTCTAGCAACACTCGAGCTTTGGAGTATAGGAACTTGATTGCTTGAGCTTGGTTGATCACTAGTTGTTGCTTGAGATGATGTACTAGCTTGTTGTTGATCTTGAACTTGAGCACCACTAGCTTGAGTGATTTGCGCTTCATCTTTGTCATCATCAACTTGATTTGGCCTAATATCACCAATGTCCATGCCTCTCATGGCATTTACCAATTGAGTTCCACTAACATCATTGAGGTTCTCATCTTCATCTTGGGACCCATTGGTTTCATCAAATTCAACATCGTGGACTTCTTCAAGCACACCACTTGAGTTGTTCCACACTCTATATGCTTTGCTTGTGGTGGAATAACCAAGTAGGAACCCTTCATCACATCTCTTGTCAAACTTGCCAAGTCTTGCACCCTTCTTCAATATATAGCATTTGCATCCAAACACTCTAAAGTATGCAATGGTTGACTTTCTTCCATTCAATAGCTCATAAGGTGTCTTGTTCATCATGAGATGGCAATACAATCTATTGATGTAGTGGCATGCGGTGTTGATTGCTTCGGCCCAAAATGATTGACTCACATTGTACTCACTAAGCATTGATCTTGCCATCTCAATGAGAGTTCTATTCTTCCTTTCAACTAGGCCATTTGACTCCGGTGTATACTTGGCCGAAAGTTGATGCATGATTCCATAGTCATCACATAGCTCATCAACTCTTGTGTTCTTGAACTCACTTCCATTGTCACTTCTCACTTTCTTCACTATGATATCAAACTCATTGTGCACCCTTTTGAGAAAAGTTTTGAACAATGAATACACATCACTCTTGTCATTGAGAAAGAACACCCAAGTGAATCTTGTATAGTCATCCACAATCACAAAACCATACTTGTTGCCACCAATGCTTGTGTATGCGGTTGGGCCAAACAAGTCAATGTGGATCAAGTCAAATGCCTTGCATGTGCTCATGAAGCTCTTCTTTGGATGAGTATTGGCAACTTGCTTGCCGGCTTGACATGCACTACATAGCTTGTCCTTATCAAAGTGAACATCCTTCAAGCCTCTAACTAGATCATGTTGAACTAACTTGTTGAGTTGCTTCATGCCAACATGACCAAGTCTTCTATGCCATAGCCAACCCATGCTAGATTGAGATATCAAGCATGTGCTAATTTGAGTCTCACTTGCACCAAAATCAACAAGGTAGAGGTTGTCAAATCTAATTCCCTTGAAGATCAAGCTTGAATCTTTTGTGCTCACAATCTCAACATTGTCTTCACCAAAGATGCACTTATAACCAAGATCACAAATTTGTGCCACCGAAAGCAAATTGTACTTCAAGATATCAACTAGTGCCACATTTGATAGTGTCAAGTCATTGGTTATTGCAATCTTGCCTACACCTTGAATCTTGCCACTTTTGCTATCACCAAATGTAATAGGCTTCCCATTGTCTTGAGTTGAATCAATGGTGTTGAACTTCCTTACATCACCGGTCATATGTTGAGTGCACCCACTATCAAGAATCCAATGGTTGCCCCCAATCTTGTAATTCACCTACAAGGAAATCAATAATATTTAGGTACCCATTTGCCTTTGGGTCTTTGGAGGTTAGCAACCAAAGCCTTTGGTACCCAAATCGCCTTCTTCTTTGGGCCAACAATGGGTGTACCAACAAACTTTGCCTTGACACCCTTCTCACCCTTGGTAAGCATATAACAAGAATCAAAAGATATGGAATGCACTTTGCTTGATTTCTTGTTCATGTTGCTTTTAGCACATTTTAGCTCTTGATGTCCCACTTGCTTGCATCTATTGCAATAGAGTCCATTGCTCCTCACAAAGCTAGGCTTTGGAGTAGCAAAGGCCTTCTTGCCTTTCTTGGGGACATAGCCTAAGCCTTCCTTGTTAAGGAAAAACCGTTGGCTACCCAAGCACTTTAGCAAGCGGGCATCCCCACCATAAGCCTTCCTCAAGGAGTGGGTGAGCTCATCCACCTCTCTTTTGAGAGTCTCATTCTCAACCTTTAGTGATGAATCTAAAATTACTCCATCACTAGTAGTAGAGCTTGAGTGGGTTGATGTGGATGTGGAAGGAATAGATGGTTCTTCAACATCAACCACAAAGGATTCATCTATAATGTCACATGTTGAACCAACATCCTTCTTGATGATTGAGCAAGCTCTATCATTCTTCTCTAAGAGCAAGGCATGGGCTTTCTTAAGCCTTGTATGAGCTAGCTCCAATTCCCCATGGTCTTCCTTTAGACCTTCATGGGTGGCCTCTAGCTCCCTAAAGTCTTGCTCAAGAGTTTTTACACTCTTTTGCAAAGCTTTACATTCCTTGTCCTTAGTCTTAAGCATGATATGAGTTTGCTTAAGCATCTCTAAAAGATCATCTCTAGTGGGTTCATCATCATCATCATCTTCACTATCACTATCATATTTTACTTCATTATCACTTAGTTCATCATGCTCATGCAATGATACCTTAGTGGCCTTAGCCATGAAGCATGAAGGTGAAGAGCCAAAGAGGGATGATGTCTTGTGTTGGCCAATTGCACTCATGGCCTTGGGCTTCTCTTCTTCTTCATCGGATGAACCATCACTATCCCATGAGCAAACAAATGCACCATCATTTGTCTTCTTGAATGTCATTGATTTGCTCTTCTTGTTGGTCTTGCCACCCTTGTTTGCCTTGTGCATTTCTTTCTCTTTCTTGATTGGGCAATCGGCAAGGATGTGATATGGACTATCACACTCAAAGCACTTCCTTGGCTCTTTATTGCTCTTGGATGAGTCATTTCTTCTTCTTGAGCCTTGGCCGAACTTCTTGCCCTTCAAGACCTTGTTGAAATTCCTCACAAACATGGCAAACTCTTGATCTATCTCATCAAGATTGACTTCCTCATCATTTTTCTTGAGCCTTGACTTGCCCTTGGCCTTGGATGAGGTGGTGGCGGCCTTGAATGCCACAACCTTCTTGTTCTTGTCATCTTCCTTCTTCACTTCATCTTCTATGCCATCAACTTGCTCATCGGTTAGCACCTCTCCAAGCAAGTCACTAGGTGTCATTGTGTCCAATGCACCTCTAAAGAGAATCTTCCTCAACATAGCAAATCTCTTGGGCAAACACATCAAGAATTTGTGCCCAAAGTCACGGTCTAGAGTCTTCACTCCCAATGCCTTGAGGTCATTCACAATCACTTGGAGCCTATGAAATGTCTCCCGGTATGCTCTCATCCTTCTTCATCTTGAAATTCTCAAATTCACTCTTGAGAACATACAATTTGGTACTCTTCACAACCTTAGTGCCCTCATAGGTCTCACATAGCTTCTCCCACACTTCACTTGTCTTCTCAAGGTCTTTGATGCCCTCAAACACCTTGACATCCATGCCATTGTACAATGTGTTCAATGCCATGGTGTTGCATTGCTTGTTGGACTTATCGTGGGGGTAAGGTTGGTTGGATCAAGGATGACATAGTCCTTCTCGATGACCTCCCATACTTGGTCATTGATTGATCCCAAGTACATTCTCATGCATCTCTTCCAATAATCAAAATTCTTGACCCCATCAAAGAAAGGAGGCTTTCCCCCAATATGGTTGAACACAACACTAGTCATAGCTTCACACCAAGGTTGTTAAGCCTTCAAATATGGTGACCACGGCTCTGATACCACTTGTAAGGTCCTAGATGGCTAGAGAGGGATATGCTTGACCAGGGTAGCTATGATTTCGCACGGCTTCTTGAGCATGTCGTCGAAGGTTTCTTGTGGCGGGGGCGGGGCCCCTTGGCGGTCGACCGCAGCCACCATGTCTTCATCGTCCGCTTGGGCGTTATGGCCCTTGCCCTTGCGGCTCTTATCCTTTTTCTTCTTCTTCCTGCCCTCCCGAGGTTGAGATCCCTCGGGCTCCTCTTCCTTGCGCTTCCCCGCCCGAGCCCCCGATTGAACAGAGCCCCGACGGCCTCCTCACCGCATTTGGCGAACTTGGTGGCGATGTCCATCGGCCGTTTGCCTCGGTTGGAGTCCGGCGCCCGGCCTTCTTCACGAGGTCTCGGCATGAGGTGCCGGCCAAGAAGGCCCCTATGACGTCCGAATCCGTCACATTGGGGAGCTCGGTCCGCCGCTTGGAGAAACGCGGATGTAGTCGCCAGGATTCGTCGGACTTTGTTGGCAGTTCCGAAGGTCAGGGAATTTCCGGGCGCAGGTCGTGCCCTGGAAGTTGCCTTTGAAGGTCCTCACCAAATCCGTCCCAGTTGGATATGAGGTTGGGCGGAAGGTGTTTCGACCAAGCTCGGCGGACTTCGGAGAGGCGGGGCGGGTTCACGATTATCACCTTGTCATCATGCGCCCCCTGCAACGGCGGAGCCGGCCGATGTCGTCCGCCCCATACCTCGGGGACGAGTTTCTCCCGTATACTTCTCGAGGTGGCTAGGTGGCACGAAACGCGCGGGAGTGGTGCTCTCCCCCGATGTCCCTTGTGAAGGCTCATTGCGGGCCGGGAGGTTACGGGGAGTACCCTCGGTCTTCCGAGGCGTGCATGGGCGTCTCGTCCGCACGGTCGCCCCCAGGTGGGCTGCCTCCGCCGCGTGCTCGTTGTCATTTCGATCTCGTCCCCGAGGTCGGGTGCACCTTGGTGACGGTCTTGGCGGGGGGTCTTCCATACGATCCCAGACGGGACGGTTCTTTGTGGTTGTCGTTCGGGCGCCCGGGACCGGGCCTTGCGAGGGCCCGGCTTTGCTCGAGCTGGGTCGAGCCTTGTCGGCTTCGTCGGGACTCTCCTCGTCGCCGCAATGTCACGGCCCGATCTCGGAGGCCGAGCTCTCCGCTTTGTTATGCGGCTGCCCTATCAAGGAGATGCCGCGAGCCTTCCCGAATGCGTCTTCCCTCGGTGGTAGAGGGCTCGGGCATCCGCGTACCAACATGGGCCGCTTTGCCGCTACGTTGAGGCTTGCTCGGTTGAACGGGGCGCTATGTCGGGAAGGTGTGGCGCTCCATTGGTGTTGCGATCGCCACCTCCGGGGCTGAGGTGCTCTCGGGGCCGGCCTCCACGCCGGGCTGTTCCCGTTGAATGTTCCGCTCGTCGTCGTGGTCGCGGATTCCGCCGAATCCGGTTACGCAAGTCTTGCGGTTCCAGTGCGGCCGGCCGGCGGCGGTGGCTACGGGCGGGTGGGCGGGGCGGAAGTACCGGGGCTCGCCGTGGCGGCTGCGTCCACGTCGTCCTCATTTGGACACGTCGGTGAACCCGACCATCTTGCGGCGGGACCTCGGCGTTGAAGCATTCCAGCGTGGGGTCATAGTACTCGTCTTCATCGTCGGTGCAAGGAGTGCGAATGCTTGGATGAAGTTCTGTTCTCGGGCGGTAGGCGAGTCCCTCGGCTCGTGGGCCCGGGCCCCAATCGAACCCGGAGGAGGCGGCATGACGGGGTCGTCCCGCATCCTACGAAGGATGCGCTCCTCGAGTGCATATCCATGGGGTAGCGTTCTCGTGGAGCGACGGGAGGCTGGCCCGTGCTCTCTGGCGGAGGCTTCGGCCGAGGTTTCGCGCTGCGTGGATTCACCGGGACTCCCTCCGGTATGGCCGGGGAGGAGGCGTTTTCCGATGATTAGGGTTTCGGGGCATCCTTCCCGCCAGTGGGCGCCGGCACGGATCTTCCCGAGGCCTAGGGTTCTGGGAGCCCTTCTCGCGAGTCGGCCGGGAAATGTCGGCGAATTCGAATCCGTTGCTGGAAGGCGCCTTGCGCTAGTGGTTCGCCTTGCCCGCCTCGGCGCGGCGGACCGTGATGGTGGGCGCGTCGTGGTGGCGTCTTTGCTCTCCCTCCGGCCCGGTAGATCCGGCGAAGGATCATCTTGTAGTTGTGGCCGGCGCCACGAATGCCATTGCGTTCGAAGAACGGTGGAGTTCGCGGGAGAGCGTGCTCCGCAGCGAGGGTGGAAACGGCGCAGAAACGCCATGAGGGTTGATGGAGATGCGGATTGCACACGGCGCTCCCTACTGGGGCGCGCCAAGCGCCGGGCGTTCGAGGCGGCGGGTGCCTCGGGTGCCGGCAAAAAAAATTTGTAGGGCTGCGTGCCTCCTCCCCGATGGCGTAGCGCAAGATGGACACGGACGCGGGCGGTTTATCCTGGTTCGAGCCAACGGGGCCCTACGCCCGGTGGGGTGCGTCACGCCGTGTTAACTTCGGCTCAAAGGTGAGCCTCGCAGTGGGGTTACAGCGGTCGTGTGGGAGAGAAGCGGTCTCAAGCCCCACGATCGTGGTTACGGTGGTAATGGTGAGCGTTTTTCTCCGTGTGAACCGGAGTTGAATGGGGTCGAATCCTCCTTAATGAGGCATTACTCCCCCTTTTATAGGAGAAGAGAGAGATAACGTTTACGTCCGCCCAACGTGGCGTTTTGACGGTGCTTTTGGGAAATGAACAAGTGTAACCATGGTTTCCGTGCGGGTGGCGTAACACGCCACCGGGTTCGCCTTTTCGTCCCATCGGTCGGATCGGGGAGACGATTCGGCCAGCTTTGATTTGACCGGGCGTAATCGATGGCACCGGGCGCCGCTTTGTCGTACCCGCCGCATTGAATGCGGCGGTTTCCCTTCCTCTAGACGGAACCTCCCACGCCCGAGGGTGCGCGTCCCCTGGATGGGCTAGTTGGGCTTACCTCGCCCGAGGATGGAGAGCGGCCTCCCGGGCGGCGGAGTTTTGGCGCCCGAGGGGTGGTGAGCTAGGCCCCCTCGGGCGGAGGCGGAGATTTTCTCCGGGTCGGGTGAGCTAGGCCGGCCTCGGACGAAACGGAGATGTGTGGTCGAGTCCGAGCCATGGGTTGGGCTGCCGTCGACGTGGAACGTCATGGTTCGTTGTTTGGCCGAGGTCCTTGACCTTGTCCAGCCGTGAGCGTGGTGAGCTCTTTACGTCGTGGTGACTCCATTTGGGCCGCTTTGTGGGCCGTCCCGGGCCGATTCCGTCGTCATGTGAGTCGTGGCCAATGGCACGGTCCATCGTTCGTCGGGCCGAATCCCTCCGTCTTGGCGGGGTGATAGCAAGGCTAGGTTTTCTTGGGCCTTGGCGGGCGGCAAATTCTCATAGTTTGAGAATGTCTCGAGGCCCAATATTTAGGTCCCCGACAATGTCGACTCTTTATTCTATCCACATGCTTGTATCTCCAGATTGGCACAACAACATACTTCCGTGCAATTGGATTGTTTTCCCAAGTGGGTTGAGACATGGAGGATTTGGAGAGAAGAAAGTATTTTTCTAATCTTGCTAAAAGCTCAAATCTAAATTGAGAGTGAGTTGTGAAAACTCTAAGCTATGCTATGAGAATTTTTTGAACTAGACTTTTATAAAACCCATTTTTGGTCCCATGTGATGGAAAGAGAAGTTTTGGAAGGATTCAACTCCCAAGTCTCAAGCGGTCCACGTTTTCGCCGTGGTCAACGTCGCTGTCTTGAGGCAGGACCCGCCGTCAGGACGTTGTGCGGTTGTCTCGTAAATTTTCTACCAACCACATTTCTCCGCCACGACTCGAGCTCGACACACGAAATCAGACATGGCCGCCGCCGCCGCCGCCGTCGCTCCTTCCTGTCCCGCGCCTCCGCGCGGGCTCCGCGGCGCCAAGACGGTGCCTCTTCCCTCCGCCGCCGCATCCAGCCGGGGAAGGGTCGTCTGCGGCTCCTCCTACGCCCGCCGGTTGCAGTGCCGCCGCTGGGCCCACCGTCCGGACGCTGCGACGACGCGGATCCGGCGGCCAACGGCGCGCCGCACGGCGGTAGTGAGGGTGAGGGTGAGCTGCGCCTACTCCCCCGGCGGTAAGAGCCTAGCTGCTTCTTCTGATTGATCCCCGTGACGTGAAGCTTTATTTCTCATGCCCTCTTCACTGCTCGCTTACCGCTTCTCGGAAAGTGCCATACCCTGCTTCAAGCTTCTATTTAGTTTCTTCTTTGCCATCAATTGTGGCGAACATGCTTACGGGTGTCTAGTGCTCGGCCAGTCGGCCTAAATGCTGTGGTGAAAGGCAACTTGACAGAAGCTGGATTTAACGGATGGAATGGACATTGTAGTTCATCCTTCGATTTCAAGCCGTGATTAGCAACAATGATGGGAAGTTGAGTCTCGATACTTGGCAGCTCTGGCTATGAAATTGAACTTTCCTGGAACTTCTTTGAAATATTCTAATAGCTGTTTGCTGTTCCCATGCAAAAATGGAAATTTCATGAGTACCATAATTTAAAAGCTAAACTATCAATTAATTTTACCACAAAGATAGACAGGCACTATGCATATATGCTTATTATGTTATCTTACTTCCATACAGCTTTCAGCTATGTCCATTCATAGTTTGGTTGAGTAGATTTCATTCTCTGTTTTATTCGTCTTCTTTGTGTGATAGATAGACCATCAACTTTGGGCATCTTTGTGATTGACCTAAATAAAGATTTTCAGATGCCCTGTATACTTGTCTGTGTTTTTGAGCTTTTCTAACTCTTATATGAGCAGAATTACTGCTTTATATTTGACATGGATTTTATCTGTGAAGCTTATGTAGAAATATTTAGAAAATGTCTAATGATATTGTCTACTTCTACAGCTGAAACAATCACTGCATGCTCTTGGAATGAATATGTGATCTGCAGTGATGTACCTGTGCTTATTGAGTTTTGGGCCTCCTGGTGTGGACCTTGCAGAATGGTCACACAGATTGTCGATGAGATAGCACAAGAGTATGCTGGGACAATAAAATGCTATAAGCTTGACACTGATGATTACCCACAGGTTGCTACAGCTTACAGCATTGATAGGATTCCGACTGTTGTACTCTTCAAGGATGGAGAGAAAATAAATAGTATCACTGGGACACTGCCAAAGGCTGTTTATGTGAAAGCCATTGAGAAATCTATTTCAGAACAATGACATATTTGGTTAATATTCTTTGGTCCAGAGTTATTAATCTGTATACTTCATTTTGTACCAGAGAGTCCAGAGGGAACACAAGGTAAAATTTGAGTTTACATCACAAGCATCTTATCTAGAAGTATGGGACTGATGATGAACCTTTTGCTATACAATAGCAGTGTAAATATAGGTGTATATCTTGAAAGCCAGAGTGTTCCTTTTGAAAAAAAAAATCCTCAAAGGCTGTAATGTATTACAGGGCAGCATATTGAGGCCCTCAGCGATACCTAATTTAATAAAAATCAAAGTTAGATTTTCCTCAATTTTATTGTTGCATCTGTATCATCTAATTTATAGATAGGACATGTACATATCTTGCATTTACTTAGGTCTTGTTAGGGTAATCTCTTCCCCATGGGAATTGAAGAAGATTCTTAAGGTAATCTCTTCGCGAACAAGCCCTTAGTTTTCATGATCCTTATTCCCAATAAACATAGCACTTCTTAACACACCTAATATGATACAATGGCTAACCATTTGAGTTTTTCTTATCAAAAGGTGTGTCTCACCACCAAGTGACTGTGTGAGTGCTACTGTTGCTACTTCTTTACAGTTGATACCAGGGGCAGATCTAGAAACACCATCTCAGGGGGTGGGGGCTAATTAGTTAGGGAATAACTATTTTAGGATTAAGGGGGTGCTAATTAGTTAAGGACATGCTATTTTGGGCTGAAAATCAAACAATTTGCATGGTTGGGGAAGATTTGCATGGAGAGAAATGAGGCTGCGCCCGGCTACAGCCCCCTAGTCCGGGGCATGGATCCGCCCACTTAGCTAAAATTTTCAGGCATATCTTTACGGTATGTGCTGCCAACATGACCTTTTTAGCTACTATATTTATCTATTCAATGTGTGATATTTATAAAATCAAAAGGCTAAATAATGGCTCTACTTGTTAGGAAGGTAATTTGTGTTCCCTTCTAGGTTATCGCTCCTATATATGGCTAGACAATATATATTACGGACGAATATTATGGAAATGAACTAGTAGCAAGAACATAACTGGAATCTGAGGGTTAGTTAATTTTGTCAATGGAAATGAACTTGTAGCAAGAACATCACTGTAACCTGAGATAATTTATTTTTTCCAAAACATACTTGTACTTGTGCTGACTGATAAGGTCATATATGATACCTTTTAAGAGTTTATACTATATGATATGCAAATTTTGGCTAATTTTCCTGATTTTTTAAATGTGAACGAGCAGGGGATCTGCCTATTGTATTACTTAAGAAGACACAGACAAGCAAAGCTAATTTTCCTGATTACCTTTGTATTTCGGAACACTTTCTTTAATGCTGGTTTGGATGCTCATGTAAATATTTTAATTGGATGTAGATTAAATGATTTTCTGTAAGATCCTATTTAGCATTTCCTAATTATTATTTTTGTTCGCGAGAATGGTCAGGGGGAAGGGCACCGGTGGAGCTGGTGTGGGATATCTTAGTCATTGCTTGTACTAAAAAGATTAGGTGCACAATTTAAGGTTGAAATGTTAACATGACACAGCTATTATCGATACATGGCAGAATTGTACCTACTCTAGTTCGAATGCTATTGATCATATAGTGACATTATTGACCAAATATGCTGTTGACATGGCAGACTTGATGTTTGCTTGACATACTTTCATGCATGACATGCACCAAGCAAGTTTGTAATGATTATGCGGTTATGGTAGAATGAATGTGCACTGGATGATCAGCTTGGTGTCACCAATCTCCATCCATCTTAGTCATCACTCAATTCCCTTAGCAGAAGCCCATGAGGTCTCGATTCATGGTGTTCGTTTCAGCCCCAAGTCAGCATGGTTAAATGAAATTGGTCTTTGGTGCACATGTTGCAGCTATGTTATTTGTTGTTATGTCCACCATTTAAGAGTCTGATATACAGCCTTAGCATGAGAAAATTGCTTGGTTCTTGAGTAATTGTAATTGCACACCATCTGCCACAGTAACTAGTCAAGCACTTCATGGTTGTTGCTTTGGTCTTTATCTGACCTCTTATACCATAATAAGGAAATCGTTGGGTCACTTTCTACAGTTGACATGAAGCTAGTGTTGATTATAAATATCAACTGGTACACCATCTGGTCTGGGACATTTATGAACGTGTACATTGGGAGCAAAACGAGATCCTGAAAAACATTTGAAATCAAGTGGGTACCAGGAGAAAGTAACCATGCAAGTAAGTTTTGCAACTGCTGATGCAAAATAGCATGTGCTGAGACTAACATAGTGCATGGATGTACAGTCTACAATGTATGGTGGTAATGGTTGATGTTGAATCCAATGTCAACTGAAATAATCCGCCATGATGACAGGATTAGTAGTTGAAACCATGAAAAAATGTGTGATTGATGACTGTCGTATTCCAATGGTGCATTGTCAGTGTCATCTTCAGATGTACTGGTATGGCCGTATGGGTGTTTAAGGCTTCAGAAAACTTCATTAGCGATGCATTACCTCCTGGTATCATCTCAGACTTGTTGTGCCCCTCTATCCTTGCTGATACAAGAGATACACCTGTTATTAACAAGGCACTCTTAATGAAATACACATGAAGTTGCGTTTAAAAAAAAAAAAAATATTACACAAGGCACTAGCACGAGAACTTTGGAAGCAACACAGCTAGCAGTTGGGCAACTCGATAAAGACAAATAACTAGTCTGTGCTTCATGGTCTTTAGTGTCAGTGTAAGTCTCCTGTGCTAGTATGGTCAACAAACATGGTGAAGTACCTAACTGTGGTTGGCAAAAGACTTTGATGTGATATGGATAATCATTTGGTTACTGTTCTGTTAACTGCAACTTTGATTCTACCTGCTTAATGAAAAACACGCTAACGCGTGATCGAAATGGATAATCATTTGCAAGTGTTGTTCTACTGACAATGACTTATACCTAAGGTAGAAAGTTCAGAATGAGTAGGATTTGATTTTTTTTGCAGGAATGGTGTTGAGCAGTACAAACCTGTAGTGATCTGATTACAGCAAGATGACCATGACTTCTTAAAATAACATTATAGTTTATCTGCAGTAACCTGACACTTCAGTGCTGTTGTTGATTATGAACATAGAACCCATGTGATTCTGAGGTTCCTAAACATGCGGTGCAGTCCCTTTCAATTTTGTGTGCTTATGAAGCAAACCGAAATATGGAAGCAGTTCAGTGGATTGGAGCAGAATCTGATACGCTGAGAAAAAAATAATTGAGAAATCTATAATTTGATTTATCAGGTATAAATACACTTGTCAACTGTAGTAATAATTTAGTACTATTTGTAGAGGCTTTCCCCACCTTTCTTCAGTCTATGTTTCTTTATGTTCCTGATCAGGATTTATTTTAAATATAATTATCTTTTCTACTGTCATGCTCGTATATAGTCTTATTTTTGCTCTTGTTATGCTACCATGTCTTCCTCAATCATTGGGCGAATGCAGAGACTATTGGGCTCCTGACAACATGCTTGCCTCCAACTTCATTCCAGCTCAGGAACCCATAGTTCCCAATGTAGTTGTACTCATATGAGTTCCTTTTCACCTGGCTGACCTGCACCGTGACTGTGAATGGCTGCTTGCTGCCTTTGCCGCTGAAGGACAGCGCCGTCGGCGAAACCGTCACCTTCATCCCTGCCGGCGCCGTCACCGACACACTGTACTTAGCCGGTGAGGCTGCGACGTTTGTGAGGACCCTCTTGAACGTGTGTGTGGCTGAGTTGGTCCCGTTGAGGATGACCATGAAGGACGGGTAGTTCAGGTCCAGGTTTGCGCCGGCGCAGCTGGGGTTTCGCCGGCCGGTGATGGTCGATATCTGGCGGCTGCTGTAGTGCAGGGCGCACAGGAAGTTGACGTAGTCGTCGGCGGCCACGTCGTAGACGAGGCCAGGGTCTATGGCCTCGTTGGGGCTGACGTGGCCACTGCCAAAGTCCAGTGGCGTCCCCGGTGACCCGGTCGGCATGCTGACGATGATGTTGCTGGCGCTGTCCTTGACGTACGCCGTTGTCATCATGGCGGACCGGATGGCCGTCGGGCTCCAGTCCGGGTGCACCGACCGCAGGAGGGCCACCACGCCGGCGACGTGCGGCGACGACATGGACGTGCCGGAGATGAGCGCGTACTTGGTGAAGAGCTTCTGCTTGCCGAACTCCATGATCTCCTTGTTGGGCACCCACGCCGCCAGGATGTCCACCCCCGGCGCCACGACGTCCGGCTTCAGGATCGTCGGGCTGATCTGGCCGGGACCGCGGGCGGAGAAGTAGGACACGGTCGGCGCCGGCTTGACGCCCAGCGCCGTGCCGCCGAACCGGAGGCTCGCCTTGGGCGGTGCCCCTCTGCCTGGCCGTGCCGTCGCGTACTTGGCGATGGCCGCGCCGGCCGACTGGGTCACGAGCACCACCGGCATGGTGTAGTCCGTCGGCTGGAGGAACTCCTTCATGTCGCTCGCGATGATGGCGCCGAGGCCGCCGTTGATCTGCACCTCCTCCATCTGCAGCTCGATCTCCATGTTCGGGCCGCCGGCGGTGCAGAAGACGTACTTCCCTTTGATGTCCTTGCTTCTCAGGCTGGAGGGCTCGCACTTTTCCTTGCTCCTGTTGCCGTGGCCGTAGTAGAGGTTCACGCTGGCGGTCGGCGGCGGCGTGCTCGTCAGCGGGTACACCGACTTGCCCTGAACGGTGGCGCCGCTGCCGAGCGTGACGATCGCGGTGAAGTCCCTGTCGACGCTGGCGGCGCCGACGGTGGTGATCCAGGGCGCGCCGTTCATGATGGTGTACCCGTCGGAGCCGTCGTTCCCGGCCGAGCACGCCACGAAGACGCCCTTCTGCATGGCGGCGAAGGCTCCGATGGCTATCACATTGGTGTCGTAGGACGTCTCCGGGAAGCCGAGAGACAGCGACATCACGTCGACGCCGTCGGCGATGGCCTGGTCCATGGCGGCCAGCACGTCGGTGGACGCCGACTCCAGCGAGTCGCTCGAGAACACGGCCTTGTACATGGCCACCCGAGCCTTCGGGGCGATTCCCGTGGCCGTGCCGTTTGCGTAGCCGAAGTAGCTTGCGCTGCTGACGGCGGCGCCGGCCGCCGTGGACGACGTGTGCGAGCCATGGCCGTAGTAATCCCGCGGCGAGTCGTAGTCGTCGGGATCGATCGTGAGACCTCTGCTTGAGTCCCTTGCTGAAGGAGCGCGCCCCGATGAGCTTCCGGTTGCACATGGATGGCTTGAACTTCTGGCCGGCCTCGCACGCGCCCTTCCACTTCGCCGGGACAGGGCCCATACCGGCGTCCCTGAAGCTGTCGCTCTCCGGCCAGACGCCCGTGTCGACGATCCCGACGATCACGCCGTCGCCGTACTTGGACGCCGGCCAGACGCCCGAGCCGCCGCCGCTCGTCAGCCCGAGGAACGCCGGCGTGTGCGTGGTGTGGAGCCGGCCGTACGTCTCCGGGAACGCGGCCACGTGGCCATCCACGCCCCTGAGCTCCTCCAGCTGCCGCGAGGTGAGCACCGCGCTGAACCCGTGCATGACGTGCGTGTACGTGTACAGGTGAACCGGCGCCGCCGTGCCCTCCACGCCTGCCGCCGTCGAGGACGGCAGCGACGACAGCACCGAGAGGTACCACCCCTCGTGCTCCACGAACGGCTTCGGCATCTTCTCCACGTCCATGTGGATGATGTACGATCTCCGTTCGCCGTCAGCCACCGCCGCGGCGGCGCACCACAGCAACAAAACGCTGATGGCGCCGAATAACCCGGCGCGAAACATTATCGCCGAATAAGCTGAGACGCTTGAGCTCAGAGTTGCCGCTTCTTATGCATCAGCGGCAGCGGAGTGGCGAGCTGATTGAGCTGAGTGAGAGTGAGTGAGTGGAAGCCACGAAGGGAGAGCACTCGCCGTCGCGTCGCCGGTGCAGTGGTGTGGTGACACCCTACCAGACGATAGTACATATACATTATATAGGCATATATATAATGGATTCCATGGCGGCCATATGCATGGGATTAATCAAATGTCACACACACCGAAGAAGAATCTTAGCAAGATCGTCATCACCAAATAAAGCAAAAGGAGCTCAGCCCTGGGATCGATCGATAACCCCATGGGTGGCCAGCATGTCTGTCGACGTTGCAATCATTGTACAGTGCCATATCTTTTTCCTTGATGAAATCATTCATGTATGCAAACTATAATCGGCGTCTGGTGCGCGTCCATGTCGCTGGACTTGCTTTCCTCCCACGAAAGCGGCTCTTATTCGCACCTGTTCGATTAGTAGTATCTTATTAAGTTATAATCCTCCATCCTGCGCCTTTACAGTGCTAATCCCATGATGACACCTTGTTTAATTTACTCGCCAATCAGTTCGTTATGCATCTACTGCAGCTAGCTAGGGCTGCTTTGAGCTCAAGCTGCGCCACTTGGCGGCACTGTTGCTAATGCTGCGTCGTCAAAGAAATTCAGGAAAAGGGGCACGATTTGGGAATGGATATGCTATCTGTTTCCTCTGAAATGATCGCGTGAAACCGATGCGCAACAGGAGCAGCAGAGGAAGAAAACAAAGGCACCAGGGCTCAGTGCTGTGCTGTCTACGGTGGGTGCTGCGTGCACTCAGGTTCAGGGATGGTCTTGGTGTGCGTGTGTGCGGTCAGCTTCCTTCCCTTGATAATGTGCTCCTTTTCCGGCCTTGTGTGCTCCACTGCCGGCCGCCGTATGTAGGTCTTCGGTTGCGGCGGAGACCGGCCCGTCGACTGGATCAGAGGCGGCCAGCGAGCACTGAGAGTGACGGAGACCGTTGAGTTGAGGAGTGCAGCACGATCGCATTCAATTCTGAGCCCTCCTCTCGCTCGCGTAACGCGTTCTGATTCCCAAGGGTTGCATTCTTTCATTCAATTCTTCATTTCGCGTAACGAACACTACAACCACTGACGACGATGCCATTCCGGAATTTACAAGCATTTTGAGGTGGATATGTGGATGTGGCATCATCGA
This sequence comes from Hyparrhenia diplandra, assembly GCA_015847255.1. NCBI lineage: Eukaryota > Viridiplantae > Streptophyta > Magnoliopsida > Poales > Poaceae > Hyparrhenia > Hyparrhenia diplandra. Next base: position 274,525 of record JADLZK010002321.1, read on the forward strand.
TGATCACCTTGCTCTGAGTTTCTCACTAATTATTGCATCCTATATGAACTGAATTTGCAAGGTCCTTGCAAAGATTTCAGGTGGAAGACTGCAGCACGGCCGCCTGCACATTAATTAATCGATCGATTTCTCAGTTTCTAGCGTAACAGATTCTAATTCCTGACGACGACAGTGACATCAACTGCTTCTCATCAGACTTCCAGTTCCAGGCTGCCGTCCGGGACTGCACAAATGATTCGAATCAGTTGCTTGCTGTGAGATCCAAATCGAATAAAATACATAACATGAACTGGAGCTCTGAGGCTTTCAGCACTCCACCTGCGTGTCATCCATCGCACTGTTCCATAATTCCACACGAAAAACTTTGCTTCTTGTAAACTCATTGCATCATACATGGCACACTGCACTCATTGCACAGTAGCTGCATAAATGAAACTGGGCAGAAGTACAAGGCAGAACAAGATATTGGTAGTACTGTGCTGTGTGTGCAGTAGTAGTACTATAATTGCAGTGGTTGTAGAGGCTTGCAATTGTATTGCTAGCAATTGTCCTGGCAAGCCCTTTTTTTTCAGTGGCGATTACTGATCATTGGAGTGTGATTGTGAAGCGAGAGGCCGCCGGCAGCATGATGCAAAAAGGTGAACAATCGATGGCGATGATGCTTTGTTTAGGTCGATTATTACTCTTATGATAGCGGTTGGTGTGTGTTTGTGGAGAAAAAGGATCCCAACGGGAAAAAAAAGGATCGGAGAAGGATACCAACGAGAAAAAGGATCGGAGAAGGTGGCCACTTTTGTTTCTAGACCTTATCTAAAGCTTCGCAAATATCTTAACAAACTTTTATGCTTGATTTTTTTTTTTTTTTTTTTTTTTTTTTTTTTGAGCAGGACTTTTATGCTTGATGTGTATGTGCTCTAAAACAAAGTTTGATGTGTACTTCCAACTCAGGTTATATGGTGATATGGTCGAGGACAAATAAAATATTTTTATTTCTTTTCGAGACAAGAGAAATCAAAGCTTGGCCGGTATATATCCTGCTCATGGACTTCTGGTATGAAGTTGTCTTGATTTCGATAAAATTTTCCTTTATCCAAAAAGACAAATCTTAAAGGTGCTAAGAAGTTGGGAAAAATGAAAAAAAAAAAAAGTGATAGGTTTAGCCCAACATTGTTCCTCTGTCTAGGCCCAATTTAAGAATGGAACTACCAAACAGCTATCACAAGAAAAGTAATCATACTGTGTTAGAGCAAAGTTTATTCGTTTTTATAGAGAAAAAAAAGGATCACAAGAGAATAATCGTACTGTGTTCCGAGCATGGAAAAAGATGTTTATTCTTTCGTAGAGAGAAAAAGGGTCAAAAGAGAAAAGTTATGTATCACAGCACTTCTAACCCAAAACCATATGGTTTGTATGATTATTAATTACGCTGTCAGCTAAGCCAAAAGATGATGTGGCACATATATTAAATAAGAGAAATGAGGAAATAGTTTCTTATTGAAAAAGCCATGTCTACATCCAAACGAGGATACAAAGAGATGTGATTGATAGACGAGGGAGAGAGAGAGAATACATACAATTGGACAAAAAGAGTATTATCTTTAGAAACAATTCCTTGTCGTGACAAGGGCAACTTGGAACGCCGGAGGCTGGGGGCGTGCAGCAGGCCAGCCCAATAGCCCAGCGGGTCATCTTCCTCCTCGTGCACCCGCTGACGCGACCCGCCGCCCCCGCCGTCCCGGGCCCCCCGCCCCAGCGCGCTAGGGCTCGCTCGCGGGCGGGCCCCTTCTTCCCCTCCCCGCCCTGCTTCGCCGCCGCTTTCTCCTCCAACTCCGGCGACGCGTTCTCCACCAACTCCAGCGACGACGGCGTTCTCCTCCAACTCCGTCCTCCGGCGCGCGGTCACCCGACGCCCCCGCCGCCTACCCGGTACCAACCGAATGGGTCGAGCCACGACTAAGCTCGGCGGCGCCCCGCCGCCAAACTCTCACCGCCCGGCCGAGCCGTCACCGCCCGCCGTGTCGACGTGGCCAGCGGCCAGGCCGGCTCGGGCTCTTTTCTATGGCGGGGGAGGAATGGAGGGGAGGGAGGTCGGCGGGACGGGCGCGGCGCCGGTCCCCTAAAGCGACGGCGACGACCTGCGAACCCTAAATCGGCGACACCGGGCGGGACGGAGGCGATGTCGCGGCGAGGAAGGCGATGGTCGCGGCCACGACGAAGTGATGGGCTATTAGGCTGCCAAAGTGATGGGCTGGCCCAGCTTGGGGTGGTTGGCGCGACCATCCGCGCCCGGGGTCGGCAGCTAGCATTTCCGGGAGGCGCATGACACCGATGGGGTGGTCTTACGTGGGCGGCTGTGAGCACATAGAAGGGGCCCATGTTTGGTGAGAAGTGGCTTGGTAGGCACATGGTCTTTGGGCTTGCTGTTTTTTCGCCCTGAGTTCAGTTGTTGTTTGTTCGTTCTTTCTTTCATGTGTTTTTGGTTTCCCTTCTCTCTAGTAAGCTCAGCACTTATCAACGAGTGTGAGTAACTTGTAATGTATTTCTAATTCTTCATAGACCCCACTTGAATCCTTAAAATTGAATTTATCATAGTTTAGTCCCTTATTTAAGATATGTTATATAATCTCTATAACTTCATGTAAGTTAAGATTACAAACATACCATAGCGATCTAAAAACTTCATTTTTCATCTTGCACCTTATGAATTTGAGATAAACTTATTTCTGAACTTAACTTAAGTTGTGGAATATCATCTAATTTATAAGTAGATTCCAATTTCTACTAGAAGCGAGCTAAACTAGCCTTTAATGAAATACGTACCAAGTGACACGGTTGTGAAAAAGCAAAGTATGGCGGCCCAGCAAGATGCGTTGAAAGAAACCACATGTGCCCAAACAAGAGATGTGGATTTTCTTGAGTTCTTGGATGTCGCGCTGATACTCACTCTGTCCAAAAAAAGAGTATTGTTTTAGATTTTTCAAATTAACATCATATTTGACCATCCAATTTATTCAAAAAAAAAGTTTCATAAATATTTTCAATTTTGTTATGGCTTATTTATCATTAGAGATACTTTAATATTGATTTATTTATTTTATAATTGACACAAATTTTTTGAATATGACTAAGCAAATCAAACACGATGTTTAAAAGTAAAAAAAAAAAAGACACTCTTTTTAGGACGGAGAGAGTACAATGCAAGACTAACTTGATTTTTACCTCATTAATAATTTTATTGGCACATCATTGAATTGCTGCAAGGTTAATACAAGGTTGGTATTAATATGAATCTCTCGAAGGTTGGTATAGTATCGTTATATATAATATTCTCCTAAAAACGCATGTATCCTATTATTTTAATTTATTACTAATTGGCTAGTTCAATGGTAGGACAATCCAGGTGGGACGTTACCTACCAGGGTTTAAATCCTGTTGCTCGCATCTTTTCCCGGGATTTTTTTATAGGATTTACCGGCGTTATGCATTAAGTGGTAGCGACGTTCCCGGCCGACGACGAGGCGCCAAGTGACCGGGAATCTCCGGATCCGCCGGGTGCTTAGTCCTTCGGAGGTGCTCATAGGGGTAGGGTTTGCGTGACGTGTGTTCATAGGGGTAGGGAGTGTCGTGCGTGCATTTGTGAGTGTCTGCGTTGTACTATGTCATTGTCACAAAAAAATTATTTAAATTTATTTAAAAACGATTATTATTTTACTCACCTTTGATTCAATTGATCATACACAACAACAACAACAAAAAGTTACAACCCCTCCCAACTTGGCCTTTGTTTGGATGTATTTGGTTACATGGGTCCACATATGTTGTGATAAATTTGAGTGGAACTTAAACTACTTTTCTTCCTCTCTCTCCTCACCCTTATCTTCTCCACCAGCAAACACATGGCAGCAGCGTTCGTCTTCCTCGCAGCTCTCCCTCGTGCGGCGCACGGAGGATCCATAGAGGAGCGGCCCGCCACTCGTGCTCCCCACGGCACCTGCGCCCGTTGCGGCCGGCTCGGCGCAGTTTCGCCGCCGCTGCGTTCGTCCAAGGGGCCGCCGCCGCCCGGGTGGCGCAAAGGAAGAAGGAAGGGGGCATCATGGTGGCAGAGCTCCAATCCACGGCCGCCATGGACGATCCATACCCGACCCGCGAACTCGCCCGGCTACCCGGCGCTCGGGCGGAGCCAAGTGATGGACCTCGGCGCTTGCGCCGCGGCCGGTGGCGGCGGATTCGCCTTCGGGCCCGCGGTGGATGTCGTGCTCGGGCCCTTGGCAGGGGCACGCGGCGACCTCTCGCAGTCCGGCGATTTCTGGCTGTCATGGTCCGCCCATGGCCCTTCTCCCGCCAGCCGCCCCGCGCAGGCCTCGCAGGCGGGCGGCGCTGGAGCCGACGACTCGGTCCACCGCCGCGGACAAACGGCGATGCGGAGCCATGACCACGGGCGGACTCACGACCGACGGGCGGACGGAATCCGGTGTTGGGGCAGGGCTCGCGGCGGGGAGGCGGCCTCGGCCGCTCCCCTGGCAGCCTCAGGGCGCGGCGACCGGCCCGCTCCTTCGGTGGACTCTAATCACGGGTTGGGAATGAGAGAATACGGTCTATGGAGTGTACCTTATGTATCGAGAGGAGGGATTAATAGATCATCAATGCCAAATGGGTGGAGGGCAGCGCGCGACGGCGGTGCATGCATGGAGGTGAGCAGTCGGAAGGGAAGGGGGGAATAAATTGGGTGGGGGACCTCCTCCCATTTTACTCTAAATAGAGAGATCATGTATACCATTTAATATAGAGATTAGGAAATATAGAGATTATGGTATAAAACTTAAAATAGAGATTAGGGTTTAGAGACTTAATATAGAGATTAGGGTTCAATTTAGTGTGTAGGGTTTAGGGTTTAGGGGCTTAATATACAGATTAGGGTACAAAATTTAAAATAGAGATTAAGGTTTAACTCACAATATAGAGTTTAGGGTTGAAGGATTAATATAGGGATTATGGTTCATGGTCAAATCTCTTAATATAGAGATTAGAGCAAAATGGGAGGAGGTCCTCACGGTGAGGACCTCCCCACCCACCCGGTTCCAAGGAAGGGGACGGGGTGGAGTGGGCAGAGGAAGAGGCCGCCGGTACATGTGGATGCTTAACTGAAACAGAAATACCTATGTGGCATGCCCGCATGATTAGAGAACTCTCCTAGTGGGGTTCTCCTTTATAGGAGTTATAGATACTTGGTGATTACAATGAGCATCTACCTTAGAGCATCTCAACAGTTTGCCATCTCAACTTGGCATCCATAAAATTTTAACAAAATGAGAAAAAATAGCCTCCAACAACTTGCCATCCAACTTGCTAAAAAGTAGCAACTTGGTAAATTTCTCCTCCTCGACGCGCATATTTGCTTTACAAGATACCGCTTGGCAAATTCTCGGTGCCTGCTGCCGATTCTCCGAACCTCTTTGTGGGACGTCTCGATGCATGGTGGCCGGCGGAACCTGCTATGGATGTCCCGCTTGTGCTACAGTGTGTCGAGTAGCACAAGTGTTGGTCGCCGGCAGTATCGTGGAGTAGCACAAGTGCGTGTACTGTGTTTGTGAAGTAGCACATGTGCTTGCTTGTGCTACAGGCTGCTAGCGGGAAATATCCTCCATCGCGGTAAAAAAAAAACACCAGCAAAAGCCAAAAAAAAAAAAAAAAAACACCGGCAAAAATAAGTTTGGGCCCATCTATTTGAGATTTGAGGAGTTAATTTTACCAAATTATTGGAGAGGGCTTATTTTTTCACTTGGCAAATAGTTTAGCAACTTGGCAAATTACAAGATTTACCAAGTAAAAATTAGCAAACTGTTGGAGATGCTCTTACCCATTTTTTTAAAAAAAATCCCTAGGTAATTTGGGAGGGGAAGACACTTTTAGGTCGTCTACACAACTATAATAAACGGTTTGATTTAAGGCACGATTTAATCGACTTGATTTAAGACAGTTTTAGGTACAAAAGTTTGATCATTAAAATATATTTTTTAAATACAAATATAATATTGTACCTACTTTTGTAATACAAACTTTTTATAACAATGTTCGAATTTTTAAAATACGTGCCAGCCTTAGCCAGTCCATTCAACATGTCAGGCTGATCATCAAAACCATTCGGCAGCATTTGGAACTTTCCAATCAACAGTTAACACAGATCCAATCAATGTAGATATATTATATGGAAAATCTTTTCACCTGGATATAGAAGGAAGCAGCGATATCCTTCTAGATTTGTGATAGGGTTTAGCGGTGAGGTATATATAAAATCTATATAAATAGGAGAGGAAGATTTCATACGTATTCTCCGGCCCGTTCCTCGTTGGATCCCTCCCGAGGTGGTTTCGCCGCCAATGGCGAATAGCATGGCGGCGCCTCTGCCACACGATCTCATCCCGGGCATCCTCCTCCGCCTTCCGCCGGATGACCCCGCGGGGCTCGTCCGGGCCTCCGCCGTCTGCAAGGCCTGGCGCCGCATTATCACCGACCCGGCCTTCCCCGGCCGCTACCGCGCGTTGCACCCAACGGCCCCCGTGCTCGGCTTCCTCCACCGCCCTAGGAAGGGAAGAGCTTCCCCGCTTCATCTCCACCACGTCCTTCCGCCCGGCCGCCGCCGACCATAGCCTGCACCCGCTCGACTGCCGCCACGGCCGCGCCGTCTTCTACGACTATGGCTCCCTCTTCAATGGCGTGCTCGGCGGCTACATCGTCTGGGGACCCGGTCACCCGGCGAGCGGCACAAACTCCCCGAGGTGCCCGATGTCTTCACGCGCCCAGCTGTGGTTTGCGCTGCCGGCGGAGATTGCGACGACCACCGCGGCTGCAGTGGGGGCCCTTTCATCGTCGCCTTCGTCGGCGTGGAGAACATACCGGAGAGCTATTACTTCGACGCACACGCTTGTTTCTACGCGTCTGACACCGGCGAGTGGAGCTTGCACATCAACATCCACCTCGACCACGGCCGGTACTACCCCGATGATCGCCCCGCCGCGCTGGTGGGGGACTCGCTCTACTTCTACTGCCGGCGTGGGATCCTGCGGTACCGGTACGGCCTCCTGCGCCGTGTCGGCGGCAGGAACATCATCTCGGCAGGCATCAGCGAACGCGACGTCCTGTCGATGATGGACCTGCCGAGGGAGGAGCGTCTCGGCATTGGCAAGGGCAAGAACACCAACGTCGTCGTCATGGCAGCGGAGGGCGGCGGGCTAGGATTGGCCTGCCTGTGTCCTAAGACTGGTACCATGCTCTACCTATTGGCGAGGGAGGAGAGAGGGAGCACCGTCGGAGACGGAGACGATGGCCGATGGGTGCAGCGCAGGGTCATCGATCTCAAAACGCTGCTCCCGGTTGGCAACGACCCCAAGAGGCAACCACGCTTGAGTGGCGTTGCCCAAGACGCCAATGTCATTTTTGTAAGCACAGAAGATGGCGTCTTCACCATCGAGCTTGGGTCGTCATTACAGGCGAGGAAGGTGTGCGAGATGGACGGAGTCGTCAAAAACATTTATCCCTTTGTGAGCTTCTACACTGAGTCATTGCTGGTATGGCCTCCATTCTTTATTTTCGAGTATATTTACTACAATGTAGAGCATATCAATTATTCATTCCATCTCAGTTGTCCTCATAAAAAGAACACAACTACTAATCAGGTAAAAACAAGTATATTTTCGAGCATATTATTACTTCTTTATTAGTAAATGCTTTGTACCTTTTGTCCTCATAAAAAAAAAACACAAAACTACTAATCAGGTAAAAAAAAGTTATGTACATTTAAGAGTTACTCTTCACAATGTTCATTAGCGAAAGAATCGTTAATGTTAAATAAAATAAATTAAAATGTGTGCTTAGTTAATCTGTCCAATACCAAAAAAAAAATTATTCAACTGAAAAAAAAATACTTGCCTTTTATTCACACAAGTATGTGAACCGAACAAATATTGCAAAGTGGAGGATGGAGTACGTTATTTCGTTCAATATATGCAAGTGTGATTGCTCTGATCTATAACATGGTTATATAAGATGAATGATGAATGATGCTTGGTGCCTTTTCAGCTGAAGCTAGCCAGCGGCAAATTGCCAGCACCAGACGGGAACCAGTGATCTTGGTGTATGGCCTACGGGATATATATGGAAATCGATCATTTCGCAGTGCTGATGGCCTGATGTTTGGGAAAATGAAGTTCAGTGAGAGTAGCTTGTTTTATTAATTCACCTTTTTAGTTCATGTTCTTCCTATCGAATGTGATCATGGATCAAACAATTAAGCTCCTTTAATATTTTGTCAAATACGAGTCATTTGCAGGAAACAATTTGTCTTGTTCAATTCATCGTAATCATGTTTTGAGGCATCTGCATTATTTCAACGTTTTGACATAGATGGGTTGTGGTGTTGCACCTCCTTTCAACATTTTTGCCCATACATGGTGCATACTGCATATGCTGCGTTTGCAATATTCTGTACCTTGGTGTGTGGGTGAGGCTGAAGATTGCAAAAAAAGTGGTAAAACAAGGGAGCTAAACTTCTCTTATATGGTGTGTTTTTCCTTTTCCTTTTAGGGCGAGAGCAAGGAGAGATTCTCTTCTATGGTTTAGACCTTGTTCCCCTTTTGAATTAGTTGAGAGAGTGAGTGAGAAGATCTGAGGGGAGAGGTTTTGATCTACCATCCACTGCTACAAACTCGATCCATACATTGCTATTGTAAGGTATTCAACACTATTTATTCCTCCTGTTGCCAGGTTCCTCAGTGGTGGTCTAGGATGAATTCCAGTGATGGATGGAGCAGCGGACCAGCGGTGATAGTGCTAGTGCCTAGGTGATGGGATTAGAGGATTATGAGTGATGAGTGGAGCAGCAATAATGGTAGTGCCACAACAACGGGATTAGGGCATGTTCAACCCACGGACAGCCTTCTGTCTATAAGTTTTTGGAAACCGAACACAGACAGTTAAAAAGACAGGTCGTACAAATGGATTGTCGGTTTGTTGTCTACATGGTATTTAATACTTTGAATATAGCTAAGATCAATTGTAAACACCGCCGCTCCCGTGTTGCGATCCCCCGCCGGTGGCCATGCCCTCCGCCGCTGCATCATCCGCCGAGACCGCCGCCCGCCACCGAGACCGACCACAGAGAGATTTTGGCACGCAACAAGGCCACAACCACATCTCGATCCCCGCCATTGCTTACAGACAAGGCAAGCCATACAACGCTTGCGGCAGCGGTCGTCTTCAACCTGGGAGCACGAGCCCCCTCGTCTCTTCGCAAGAGGACGAGCACGCTCATCTGCAAGGCCACGAGGGGCTTTTTTGAAAAAAATCCGGTATACAGATGATGCTAATAGACAGGATGTACATGCCCTTAGAAGAGGACCGGACAGGTCTAGTGCAATGGCACTGGAGGCCATTAATCATTGCTTCACGAAGAAAATTAAAACGTGACAGACATTGAGCTACCAGTGGTGGTTCCTGCCATTGGTTTTTGATTGGGGAAGAAAAATGTGAGCTGGCCGTTGAACTATCTTGAGTTTATCACACCCAAAATGAGCATTATGAATCATCATAGCCATATGAATTATGCACCATGAGTACAACCCATTTACAAAATTATGTTGTATCATTTTAACAAAAAATCCATTCACAAAAAATTTCCATGCTTCTTTTGTTGCAATAAAATTTCAGCGTATACAATGGGTGTCTAGGACGGAACGGACGGACCTACACCATACGCGCCGAACCCGCACCGCACGCCCGCTCCTCCTATCCTTTAACCTCGACCACCCCACTTGCTCCTTCCACTTCCCTTCTTCCTCCTCCGGCTCCTCCTCCTCCCTCCTCCTCCTCTCTCTCTCTCTCTCTCTTAGCGCGCACCGCAACCTCCCTCTATGCCCCCTCCATGTTGTGACGACCGGCGAGCTGCCCATCCCTCTCTTCCTCCACGCCCTGCGTGCCTTCCATGAATTGAAGTGGGGGCAACGGCAGCAGTTCCATCGAAGGGCGTGGCTCCCTCCCTCCATGTTCTCTCTCTACCCCTTGCGTTCCACAAGCTCCATGCATGGCAGCGGCTTCTGTCAAGCTAGGTGAGGTCCTTGTTTAGATCTCAGCCTTCTTCTTGTTCTTCTTCTTCCTCCTCCTCCTCTAATAGATCTAAGCTCTCCTTCGCCTCCTCCTTCGGTCCTCCTGCGGGTCTGAATCTAAGGGATGTGGCGATGGCTAGGGTTCCGACGAGCTATCGGGTTCAGATCTCACCGTGTTAAAATAGTTCTCAATTGATGTTGCAATAGGTTTCAGCTGATGTTGTAGTAGTATTGCGTTGAGATGTATGCAGTATGTTTCAATTTGCTTCAATCTGAATGTTGCAGTAGGTGTTACGTGTTCGTTGCAGCAATTGATTTAGTGTTGTTATAACTAGGTGGATTCCCGCGTTGTCGCTGGTATGAAGGAGAAATCTATGAGTTAGAATATTACTATAACACTCCTATTTTTTCTTTATTTTTCCCTTTTTGCATTCTCTTTTTTTTTTTTTATTTTTACTCTATACCAACTACCATCGGTGGGTCCACTTATAATTTTATCGAAATATATCCATATGAGATCTTGTTTTGAAGGATTTATTAAAAGAAATTCAATGGTGTACTCCAAATTTAATTTGGTTTTTTGGTTTATGGGTTATAATAATTTTTTAGTTAGTTCAAACAGTGGGGCCCGCAGCCAATGTCATGGCCTTAGGTGGGTTGTGCGTAGCATGCTTGCATGAAGAGAGAGAGAACTCCTGGTGGGGGTACTCTATATAGGTGTAGTAGATAATTATGTTCATGGTGTTTCAGTTGATTCAGCTTCTGAACTTTTTTTCTTTTTGGTATTAGAATAATACGTTTTCAACTTCTTCATCCCAATGTTACAATTGTTGTCTCCTTTTTTGCTTGTTGCAATATATAAGTTCATGGTGTTTCAACTGCTTCAACCTATCGTTGCAGCACTTTGTTCGATGGTATTGCACTGACATGTTCATGGTGTTTTAGTTGCTTCAACCTACCGTTTGCAGCGGCAAGGGGCTGACGGGGGCTTGCAGGCGAGCTAGTAGCGGGCAGAAGTGCTAAGGGGACGGCGAGGCTGGGGGTGGGCTGTGGGGCAAGCTGGAGGCATCCGAAAGCGTTGGGGCGGCAAGGCTAGGAGGCAGGAGGATCCTGTGTGCGTGGAGTTGGGGCGGGTTTCTTACGTAGGTAGCAAAGGAAGTGCAGAGGCTGCGTTGCGTACCCACTACATTCTCTCTTTCTTTTCTCTGTGCGGGACAAACGTGGGGTGGGGGGGCATGATTCGTGCGGGGGAGCGTAGGATAGGCGGGGCCCTAGGTGCGTTCCGATGGACGCTGCATCCAGACGTCCAGGCGCTAGTGCACCCGATAAAATTTTGATGATATCCTATGATAATGTTTTATAAGTACTCCACGTGTCTCCTATGAAATAACACTTAGAACTAGTTTGTCCCCAACTTTGTGGTGCATTTTTTAAAAACAAAGCGAATTCCATCATGAGGTATGAAACCTTACTCTATCAATCGTCGTTATTATGGCCTCACTAAAGGGGTGTTGGCACTATGGCGCATGGCGATGAGGAAGGCGAGGAGGCGCATGGCGCCGCCCGGCAGCCTCTCTCCCCGACGACGCGTCATCCCCGACATCCTCCTCCGCCTTCCGCCGGGACGACCCGAGGGGCTCGTCCGCGCTCCTCCGTGTGCAAAGCCTGGCGCCGCATCATCATCGACCCCGCTTCCACGGCAGCTACCGCGCATTGCACCCCACGGCCCGGTGCTCGGCTTCCTCCACCGCCCTAGGAACGAGGAGCTTCCCGCTTCGCTCTCCACCACGTCCCCCGGCCGCCGACCATCGCCAGCACCCGCTCGACTGCCGCCACGGGCTGTCTTCTACGACTATGGCTCCCTCGACTTCAATGGCGTGCTCGGCGGTTACATCGTTTGGGACCCGGTCACCGGCGAGCTGCACAAACTCCCCGATGTGCCCAATGTCTTCACACGCCCAGCTGTTGTGTGCGCTGTCGGCGGAGATTCCAGCGACCACCGCGACCGTAGTGGGGCCCTTTTCATCGCCGCCTTCGCCGGCGTGGAGAACATACCGAGAGCTATTACTTTGACGCACACGCTTGTTTCTACGCATCCGACACCGGCCGCTGGAGCTTGCACCTTAACATCCACCTCGACCACGGCGGTACTACCCCGACGACGCCCGCCGCCCTGGTGGGTGACTCGCTCTACTTCTACCGCCGGGCGGGGATCCTGCGGTACCGGTATGGCCTCCTGCGCCGCTTGGGTGGCATCATGGGCATGATCTCAGCAGGCATCAGAGAGTGCGACATCCTGTCCATGATGGAGCTGCCGAAGGGGAAGCGTCTCGGCATTGGCAAGAGCACCCACGACGTCGTCGTCATGGCGGCGGAGGGTGGCGGCTAGGATTGGCCTGTCTGGGTCATAAGACTGGTACCATGCTCTACCTGTTGGCAAGGGACACAGAAGGCGCTGTTGGAGAGGATGCCACCGCCTGGGTGCAACGCAGGGTCATCGATCTCAAAACGCTGCTCCCGGTTGGCAACAACCCCAAGTGGCAACCATGTTTAAAGGGCGTTTCCCAAGAAGCAAATGTCATTTTTGTAAGCACGGAAGATGGCATCTTCAGCATCGATCTTGGCGGATCGCAATTGCAGGCGAGGAAGGTGTGCAAGAAGGGTGTAGTCCACGACTGGATGCATCCCTTCGTGAGCTTCTACACTGAGTCATTGCTGGTATGACTTCTATTCTCTATTCTCGAGTATTTACTGAGTACTAATTAGTTTGGCAAGTAATAGTTAGCTACAATAGTAATAATGTTTAGAACTGTGTATGATGATGTCCACCTTAGAGTGATGATTGGTTCATTTTATACCTACAGTGTAGAGCATCAATTAATTCCATCTCTATTATCCAACTAACCAATAAAATCGACATATTTAATCAGGCTGGTGATTTCAGAAGTAAAAGTTCAACAAATTAAATTAAATTAAATGTGTGCTTAGTTAATCAGATCTGTCCAATACTAAAAAAAAAAAAATACTCAATTGGAAAAAAGTTACTTAGCCTTTTGTGCCATGTAAGTATGCGGACTGGGCAAATATTGCAAAGCGGAGGTTGGAGTACATTATTTCATTGAATTTGCAATTGTGATTGGTGGTCTATAACTTGGTTATATGTAAGATTAATGATGTTTGCTACCTTTTCAGATGAAGCTAGCCAGTGGTGGCAAATTGCCAGCCCCAGACGGGAACAAGTGATCTTCGTATGGCCTATGGGATATATGAAAATCGATCATCTCGCAGTGCTGAGGGCCTGATGTTTGGGAAAATAAAGTTAAGTGAGAGTAGCTTGTTTTATTAATTCACCTTTTCAGTTCGTGTTCTTCCTATCGAATGTGATCATGGATCAACCAATTAACTTCCACTTTAAGATTTCGTCAAACGAGTCATTTTCAAGAAACGATTCAATCCATCGTAATCGTGTTTTGAGACATCTGTTTTATTTTAATATTTTGACATAGATGGTTTGTGGTGCCGCAGCTCCTAATTTCAGCATTTTTACTCATATACATGGTGCATACTGCATAGGTGAAATGAGAGCTGCTCAATATTCTTTACCTTGGTGTGTGGGTGAGGGGGCAGATTACGAAAAGTGGTAAAACCAGGGGAACTAAACCTCTCTTCTATGGTGTCTTTTTTCCTTTTCCTTTAATTGTTGAGATGGGGTGAGAGGAGATTCTCCTCTATGGTTTAGCGCGCCCATCCCCTTTTGAATTAGTTGAGTGAGTGAATTTGAGGGGTGTGGTTTTAATGTACACCATCCATTGCTACAAACTCAATTCATACATTGCTATTGTGAAGTAATCCTACATTTTTTATTCCTCCTGTTGTACGGTTCCTCAGTGGTGGTCTAGGATGACTTTGAGTGATTGATGAAGCAGCGGTGGTACTGACTAAGGGCTGGTTTGGGTAACGTAAATACCGGCCGGTATCCCCTGCCGGTCTCGCGGATTGAACGTGAATTTTGTTCCCCTGTCGATCCCCGGTGCCCGCTCGGGATCAGCCGAGCCAGCCAGATACGCTGAGCCGAAGAAACCCTCGGTTCCCGATATCCAATTCAACCGACAGGAACAGAAAAAACCAAGTCGGGACAAGTTTATTTCTTCCTGTCATGGACCTTGGGTCCATGGCGATAGTGTCTTCTCCGGCGAGGTTATACCCCTCTGCCGCAGGCTTGGTTCTAGGGTAGCAGCCCTAGTCGCTTGAGAGTCATTGGGAGAGAGGGATTGGTTGATAATTCCTTGCTTAACTCAAACTGCCGAGTACAAGGACTATATATAGCCATTGGCTCTAACAAACTTGGAAACTACTCAATCTAATCTATTAGGAAACTATATATAGCCATTGGCTCTAACAAACTTGGAAACTACTCAATCTAATCTATTAGGAAACTAGCCATGCGGCTGTTACCAAAACTGATTGCTCCATAATTTGAGGGCTGATGGTCTTGCCTTCTAGCCACTCTGCATGGTCGCCCTTTGGCAGCTCGCCCCTCGAGCTGCAGATCGATGGCGGAGGAGAAAGGTGCCGGTGCCGACATCGTCCGGGATCCCATGGGAAGAGCGCCAGCTTCATGTCGGATGAAGGAAGGATCAGCCGGTCAGTCCGCTGGGCGCCTGAACAGATGAGACATCCACCGTTCGTGGTGGTACAGACTGAACCGGTCAGCTCGCCGCACGACGATGGTGAGGCCGGTAGGCACCATACCTCGAACGAGCAGGAAATATAGGTGGGCTCGAGTGGTTGATCGCCAAGACTACGGCGAGGAATTGAACAAAGATGCGCGATCTTCCGCATCGCCGCCCGAACAAGGAAGCCGCGTCCCGCGGCGTTTGCAAAGGCGTACTCACGCCTACTCCCCGCAATGATGGTCATGGATGGCCTTTAGCGACCACAACAAGGTGCTTCTCCCCACGAACCCTCGCTAGCGGGCCGGGCCGCACCGCTGCGTGGAGTTCCTTCTTTGTCTTCTCCTTATGAGCACACCAGCGGTTGAACATCACGACGAGCCGATCTAGGTGCTCAGCGAACGGTCTATACCCTCGAGTCTAGTGAATGCATCTCGAAAGTTAGAGAGGGTGGGTGGGAGGTCCCTGCGGTGGCCGGAGATGGTGGAGAGGGAGGGCGGAGGGCGAGGATGACCGTGCTCGGGTATTGATGTCATGGACCTTGGGTCCATGGCGATAGTGTCTTCTCCCGGCGAGGTTCTACCCCCTCCGCCGCAGCTTGGTTCTAGGTAGCAGCCCTAGTCGCTTGAGAGTCATTGGGAGAGAGGGATTGGTTGATAATTCCTTGCTTAACTCAAACTGCCGAGTACAAGGACTATATATAGCCATTGGCTCTAACAAACTTGGAAACTACTCAATCTAATCTATTAGGAAACTATATATAGCCATTGGCTCTAACAAACTTGAAACTACTCAATCTAATCTATTAGGAAACTAGCCATGCGGTCGTTACCAAAACCGATTGCTCCATAATTTGAGGGTCGATGGTCTTGCCTTCTAGCCACTCCGCATGGTCGCCCTTTGGCGGCTCGTCCCGAAGGCTGCAGATCGATGGCGGAGGAGAAAGGTGCCGGTGCCGACATCGTCCGGATCCCATGGGAAGAGCGCCCGCCTTCATGTCGGATGAAGGAAGGATCAGCCGGCCAACGTCGCTGGGCGCCCGAACAGATGAGACATCCACCGCAGCCGTGGTACGCATCGAATCGCTCGGTGGAAGCCCGCCCTCGCACGACGATGGGTGAGCCGGGTAGGCACCATACCTCGAACGTAGCAGTGAAATATAGGCGGCTCGAGTGGTTGATCGCGCACTACGCCGGTGAATTGAACATCATGCGCATCTTCGACGCGCTCGCCGAACAAGGAAGCCGCGTCCTGCGGCTTGCAGGCGTACCACGGCCTGCTCCTGCAATGATGGCCATGGGATGGCCTTAGCGACCACAACAAGGTGCCTCTCCCCACGAACCCTCGCGCTGCTGAAGCCGCACCGCTGCGTGGAGTTCCTTCTTTGTCTTCTCCTTGTGAGCACACCAGCGGTTGAACATCACGACGAGCTGATCTAGGTGCTCAGCGAAACGGTCTATACCCTCTTCGAGTCTAGTGAATGCATCTCGAGTTGGAGAGGGTGGGTGGGAGGTCCTTGCGGTGGCTGGAGATGGTGGAGAGGGAGGGCCGGAGGGCGAGGATGACCGTGCTCGTACCAGATGTCATGTTCCTTGGATCCATGGCGATAGTGTCTTCTCCGGCGAGGTTATACCCCTCTGCCGCAGGCTTGGTTCTAGGGTAGCAGCCCTAGTCGCTTGAGAGTCATTGGGAGAGAGGGATTGGTTGATAATTCCTTGCTTAACTCAAACTGCCGAGTACAAGGACTATATATAGCCATTGGCTCTAATAAACTTGAAAACTACTCAATCTAATCTATTAGGAAACTAGTCATGCGGCCGTTACCAAACCGACTCTAAAACTAGGAAACTGATTGCTCCATAATTTGAGGGCTGATGGTCTTGCCTTTTCTAGCCACTTTGCATGGCCGCCCTTTGGCGCCCATGACACTTCCCCTTCCGCCGGTCTCATCGCCGCCCCGCCCCGTGAAGACATGGCGGCGCTAGGGTTTGAGCTCCGCCGCGGGCTTTCCGCAGGTGACCGACGACGCGTTTTTTATTGTTGCCGCCGAGGACGCCGCCGCCGCGACGACCGAGTACATTGGCTGTTGGCTCGCCGTCGCCACAGCGAACGCCGAGCGCGCCGTCCCGAGTTCGAGAGCGCCGGAGGACTTCGCCGGGCCTGTGTCACACGCCTCGAGTACAAGTGCCGCCGCCGCCTCCAGCAGCACCTACTACGCCCTCGGCCAGCCAAGTTGTGCATGGTCTCCTAGGCACAGGTTGGGCACCTCATCCCCATACGTTTGTGTGTTTCTTCTTAGATCTACTAGTCTTCAGTATTTACTTCTTAGAATCAAATCTAATGAATAGATGGATGAAGGAACTGGGTGGTGGTTCTTGGTCATGGCTGGTGCTTTCGATTGAATCATGTTTGTACATAAGATGTGTTTTTGTCGTGTTCATTGATCGATTTATTTATTTTCGGTTCAGAGATATTCATCTATTCAGGTCACAGAGAGCTTTGATTTTTTGATGCATGAAGTGCAGCCGCATGCTTTGTGTGTGTGCTTCTCTTCTCCCACCCTGCTTTCCGATTAGCTGCTACTGAATCTGCAGCAGCATTTCAGTTGAGCCACCCATAACGATAAGTCGATTACAGGGTATGCAACTGAAATAACCTTGCTCAGTTCACATACTTCATGCATTCTTCGTGCAATGCCCGCAGCTATTACACATGCATACCATATGGATACGGCACCCTCTTTTTTTCTTCAGTCAATCTTGTTGTGCAGCCTAGCTGGACCGAACCTACTGCTATTGTCAGAGTCAGTTTCATGTGTTTCTAGTTGAAAGCTTCTCTGTATTCTAATTGTTTGTCAGTACAGTCTAAACTTTGGTAGCGCATTTGGTTCCTCTTTGTTTGCAGCTTGTGTTCAGTACACTTCAGTTAATGAATCACATACGTATAGATATGTCTGAAGTAGAATGAAGGTGGACAGATTATTAATTATGACATATGACAATATCTCAGTTTGTTTCTATTTGCAACTTTCAGTTATGGCTATGGCTAATGGTTAATTGGTCAGTTAGCGAGATCATTTGTGCCCATCATATTATGAAATTGGTCATCACCTGTGAATTTAGCAGAAAAAGCCTTATTTGTGTATGCAGGTTCTGCTATGTCTGTATGGGCATACTTACACTTGCTCTTTATCTCAACAGTTGGCCAGAATTGGATTGGTAACCATGCTAGTGTGGTAGCTGTTATTATTGCTAGGGTTGGAAAAGAGGTGTGATACCGAGGTGAGTTTGCTCTTAAAAGCGTTCTTTGATATTTTGGCGAAACTATTGTTTTTTTTTGAGGAGCAACCCTGTTTCTATTTGCTCGTATCATTCTGGAACAGCTCACGCATCTCCTCATGCCTGCTTGGAATCTTCTCAGAATGTTGTCTTGTATTCTTTTCTTTCTTAACCATGAGTTGTTTGTTTATTGATTCAGGTTTGAGGGCATAGCTCATCTGAAGATACACCTTGCACCATCAAGATGAAGTACCATCATCAAATGTGCTAAGACATCAGAATTCCATTTTTTTTTTTTTTGATTCAACCGGATGTAGTTACATATCTATCTTTACTTCCAGAATGTGAAAGTCTGCATACAATCTGTTAGATAAATGTCATATGTTTGGTTGCCCTATGAGGGATGAAGATTTGTGTGTTTTAAATTAGTATAAATTTATTTACCATTTCTATCCATCGGTATATCGTACTGCTATTGTCAGAAAATCTTGTCTTTATATTCACGGAACTGTTACAACTTTATTTTTGAAATCCTTGTTTTTTCTGAGTTTTTTATGTTTTATGCTGGCCGGTATTTATATACTATCCAAACGAGCCCTAAGTGGGATTAGGGGCTGACAGGGCTAGGTTAGCGGCACTGGGAGCCATCATTTCTTGATGAGGAAGAAAATTTTGCCCGACTGGTAGGTAACTGGATGTTGCCTGGAGTGTGTTTGGTTTGAACTCCTGGATAGTTGCCTGGGCCAGGCAAGGGTGGCCTCCACCAGGCGACGAGAAACGAGTGCTTGCCTGGCAATCATTACCGTGGCTGTTGTCTCTTCCGTTCTTTTTATTTTTCTTTTTTCCTTTGTTGTGTTTGAAATGAGCGACCTGATTACTCTATTTTCTCGCATCCGTAATAGGTGTGGTCCAACCACCATTAGTAGATTTTGTTCTATCCATTCCTCAATTATCTTAATTATTATATTAGAGGCATGAATTGCTAGGAAAATAAAATATTTAAAGTATTAGTATTTTGTATTATTATAGTTTATTAAAGCTTTTATTTATATTATTTTTCTATATTATAATGTATATTACTCCAAAAATTTTGAAGTTCTATACGCATGAAAACATATTTTTATTACTGATGGTTACTTAATTAAGTCCATAAATCAATGTTTAGCATATAAATTCAGTTTGTCTGTACCCTTTTTCTTTTTTATTTACACGTAAAAGAATACTGACGGTGTAACAACTTTGTATATATTTTTTTATTTTTAATTTTATCTCCATGTTCACATTAAAATTAACATCACTCGTTCAGCACAATTATAATTTTCTTTCTTGTAATACATTTTTTTCGTGTGACATTTTTTAGATAGCTAAGAAATCTATAAAATTTATTTATAATTTCAAATATATTGTTAATTGAGAAAAATATTTGTATGGTTTTATTTATTTATTGCTTGTGTATATTATAACAGTAATGGTGTATGTTTTAAATATGTAATATATTTTTATTAGATTTCCGTGCACAGGCTTCCAACCAAATGCATCTCATATAATTTGTCGGCCAGCAGATTGCATCAAATTCTCAAAGCAACTTCCAGGCAACACTTTTTGCCGAGACAAGTAGTCCAGGCTTCCATCCAAACAAGCCCTTAGTAATTGGTTAAGGCAAAAAATGTGAGCTGGCCGGAGCTATCAATGGCTGTTAGGAGTGACACCCGGAGAGTGTGGGGGAGGTTGAAGGAGTTTGTGTCTAACTATCTTGATTGATGACTTGATCACATCCAAAATAAGTATTATGAATCACATAAAAAATCATTCACAAGAAATTCCATGATTCTTTTGTTGCAATTAAGTTTTGATGTAATCCTATGATAATGTTTGTGTTCCCATTGGAACTCACGGGCACGAACATAATAGTACTTTGTCTCAAAATACAAAATGATACCTGGAACAAAGTCTGTCATCAACCTTCATGTGCATCCTTTAAAAATCAAATAATTTCTCGATCAATCAATGTTATTGTGATCCCACTAAATAATGTCAACACATGTAAGTTACAATGATTATGTTATCATTAATCAATAAACCCGAATTAGGAGTCTATGCTTTCGACTATAACACCTCTGATTTTGTGAGATGTTATTTATGGGACTGTGCAAATATGCTAATCGTTTTAAAAAAAAATTGCTAGGTACTCCATCCGTCGGTTTTGACTTTTTCAGTTGAGTTCGTATTTTCAGGTCGATGGCGCTTTTAGTCGTATACATAAATAAATGAAAAATTGAAGGCTTCCGTTTTAAATAATATATTTTTTAATTAATTAGTAGTGCAAAAGTTCCGTTCCACATAGCAGGCTGCACGCCGATAAAGAAGACGAGAAAGTAATCAAAATAAATAATGCAAGCTAGGCAGCAAATTTGTAGAACAAAGGAACGTTTGGAACTTTCCAATCAACACAGATCGAATTGGTTAATACGAGTATATAGGAAGAAGATTTTATACGTATTCTCTGTGCCGTTCCTCCTTGGATTGGATCCAATAGCGAGTAGCATGGCGCCGCCACCGCAGCCTCTGCCGGACGATGTCATCCCCTGACATCCTCCTCCGCCTTCCGCCGGACGACCCTGCGGGGCTCGTCCGGGCCTCCGCCGTCTGTAAGGCCTGGCGCCGCATCATCACCGACCCCGGCTTCCACGGCCGCTACCGCGCGGTGCACCCAACGGCTCCCGTTCTCGGCTTCCTCCACCGCCCAAAGAACCCCAAGCTTCGCCGCTTCGTCTCCACCACGTCGTTCCGCCCGGCCGTCGCCAGCCGTCGCCAGCACCCGCTCGACTGCCGCCACGGCCGTGCCGTCTTCTTCGACTACGGCTCCCTCCACGGCTACGTCGTCTGGGACCCGGTCACCGGCGAGCTGCACAAACTCCCCGAGGAGCCACCGGTCGGCGAAGGCTTGCCCCGCCCAGCTGTGGTCTGTGCGGCGGGCGGAGGCTGCGATCACCGCGGCTGCAGTGGGGGCCTTTCATCGTCGCCTTTATTAACTTGGAGGTCCTACCGGAGTTTGATGTCGGTGACGATGAGGATGACGATGACGAGACGACCGACGATGACGATGACGGCAAGTACGTTGACGCACACGCTTGCTTCTACGTACGAGTCTGACACAGGTAAGTTTGCCGGGGTGATCGATATCCACCTCGGCCAGGGCTGGTGTGGCCTGGACGATAGCCCCGCCGCGTTGGTGGGGGACTCGCTCTACTTCCTCTGCACACCGCGGGGGATCCTGCGGTACAGGTACGGCCTCCTGCGTCGCTTGGGCGGCATGAGCATGATCTCAGAAGACGACGTCCCTCCATGATTGAGCTGCCGAAGGGGGAGCATCTCGGCATTGGCAAGAGCACCAACGTCGTCGTCATGGCGGCGGAGGGCGGCGGGCTAGGATTGGCCTGTCTGGGTAAGACTCGTACCGAGCTCTACTTGTTGGCAAGGGACACAGAAAGCGCCGTTGGAGATGATGCCACCGCCTGGGTGCAGCGCAGGGCCTTCGATCTCAAAACGCTGCTCCCGGTTGGCAACCCCAAGAGGAAGCCATGTTTGACGGGCGTTGCCCAAGATGCCAATGTCATTTTTGTAAGCACAGAAGATGGTGTCTTTAGCATCGATCTCGGCGGATCGTCATTACAGGCGAGGAAGGTGTGTGAGAAGGGCGTAGTCGACCACTGGATGTATCCCTTCGTGAGCTTCTACACTGAGTCATTGCTGGTATATGGCCTCTATTCGATACTCTATATATATGTTTGGTTCATAATGAATTCATAGTTTTATTGAGGCAAGTAATAGTCGATCAGATACAGTACGGCTAAGAAGCCACACAGAATATTGTTAACAAAGCAGTGAGCAACATTGCACATTGCTTCTGAGTTGCTGCTGGCTAAAGATAAAAGTACGCCATATAGTTCGCAATATTAATCTTATCCGCATTGCTTAGTATGCACAAAAACAATTCTTGTTGTAAAGCTGACGTTTTGAGAGTTCGTATGCTCATGCAAGTGTGATTGCTGATTTATAGCAATGTTATTTCTTTCAAAAAAAAAAAAAAAAAAGATCTATAACATGGTTATAAGCTTAATAATGATTCTTGGTTCCTTTATTTTCAGCTGAAGCTAGCCAGCGGCAAATTGCCAGCACCAGTCGGGAACCAGTGATCTTCGTATGGCCTGACAAATAAATGGAATATAGGCAAATCGATTGTCTCGCAGTGCTGATGTTGTTCTGTTTCTTCAGGGAATAGTTCAGCGAGAGTAGCTTTGTTTAATCAAGTCACATTTCAGTTCGCATTCTTAATTCCTGTCAAAGTGATCATGGATCAAACACTTAAGTTCCACTTTAAGATTTCTTCATATACGAGTCATGTTTTAAGAAACAATTTGATCTTGTTGAATTCATCAGTTATGCTATTGCGGCATTTGCTTCGTTTTAGTATTTTGATATGGGATGCCACAATAACACAACATGATCGCAGTGCTGATGCTGTTCTGTTTCTTCTAGGGAAAAAAAGTTCAGTTAGAGTGACTTTTTTAATTAATTGGCCTTTTTCAGAACTGATGCTTCCCCTTTTGGGACTAAGGTAATGTTTGGAAGGACTCTCAACTGCTCATCATCTCTTACCTTGTTTTATCAGAACTATTTTTCTTTCTCTTCCCTTGATGAACTAGGAAGCCAAAACCAATATTTTGGGCTTATCGAGCTCTGACTTTTCCACTACTAATGGAGTCGAAGCCAGAAGGAGGCTAAACAGCAGAGAGAGAGATTCTTTTTTTATGATGTGGCTTCTTCTCCCCTAGTTGGGGTTGAAAGAGGGGAGATTTTTTTGATCTACCAAATTCATCCATTAGATAGTAAAATTGATGGTGATTTGAAGCCTCCCAACTTTATTTTCTTTTTAAAATCTATAGCTCGTTTATTTTCCTTATTTTCAGTTAGGAATAGGTGCGAGAATCTGCTAGAAACAGTTGCAAGAACAAGTTCAGAATAAGACCCCAAAACAAAAATGTCTAGCGACAAGTCTATACAGCAAAGACATCTCTTTCTGGAACTTCCTTTAGTAACTTTCTCATCATTCAAAAACAAACTCTTTTCGTTTAATACAAAAGTGTGCAAATCTTTTGCGTGATAGAGAAAAAAGCTTTCTCATCGCCCTCTAACATGTCACAAATCTTGATGTCACCTTCCATTATCTGCAGCCGTTGTTATGGCTTTAGGAAGCGTCTTGTAAATGTTTCGGGTTCTTTTGGCCTAGCAGACTGTTGTTTTGTCCCGCGACCCCAAGATTGAAAAAACTCTCTGGAGTGGACAACAACTTATTTAGCCAATCCAGTATTGATTCAGGTTTTCAGGCCAAATGGATGCCCCAAAATGACTAATTAATACCTTCCAAATTACGTAGAAACAGGTGATCGCAAAAGCTGCTTCCTTCCAAATTACGTAGAAACAGGTGATCGCAAAAGCTGCTTCTAAGAACCTGAATCGTCTTGTTGCCCATACTGTCAGTTTCTCTGGTACCTTTGAACCAAACAACCATATCAATTGAACCAATTTTCTCTGCCAATAGGTTCAAGTTCAACAGTATTATGATTAATTTTTAGATAGTTCAAACGGTAGAGATTATTAAAACAGTTTTGGTAAGAGAAAAACGGGGAACAATTTTGTAATTTCAATACCAGTATTTACATGGAGGGGTGGATCTACATGTCGATCCTAAGATAGCTCATGCAAATATACATTTAGCCCTGTCTCATTCGGCCTAAAAGTCCCTTATACTATTTACACGACACCCCCCCCCCCCCTCCCTCACCCTTTGAGGGATGAAATTCCCTCTAGTACATGTCAAAAATGGTGACACGTACCACTTAGATCATAGACCTGTGGTGGTGCTACTGCTAACTAAATCGATTCCAGAAAGAAAGGGAGGTAGTGAGGAAAGGAGAGAGGGTGAAGAGTGTAGTTTTTAGGATACTCTGAAGACTGTGGTTGTTAGCTTGAAAGAACAGAGTATTAATTCCTTGGGAGATATAGAGAAATGAGCAAAAAAACAAAAAAAGGAACTTGAGAAATGGAGAAGGGCACCGATCAGTGATGATTCAGTTAGGAAGAGGAAGCGGTTTGGAGATATAAAGTCGATAGTTTGGAGGTGTATTGGAAGCAGTGTGCCCATGTTAACTGGATGCAGTTTGGAGACCGAAACATGACCCTTTTTTCATAATGGCTGCTCGACTAGAAGGCGAAAAAATAGAATTGGTTGTTTGCAAAGGGAGGAGGGAGATTGGGTGTCTGATGAAGAAGAGAAGATGGGTTTTATTGCTAATTATTATTTTTTTCAGCTTTTCAGCACTAATGTGGCGGGCGATGGGGAGCATTGGCCCTGCCGTCACAAGGGAGATGAACGATATGCTCATAGCAGAGTTCATTGTGGAGGAAATCAAGGGAGCTTTGGACGCCATTGGCGACCTAAAAGCTCCTAGAACGGATGGGGTGTTGTCTGTGTTCATAAAGAATTGTTGGGACGTGGTGGTGAGCGACTGACGAAAGAAGTGATGTGTGTACTCCGAGGTGGCAAAATGCACAAGGGTTGGAACAATACAATCATCTCACTGATCCCTAAAGTTGACAGGCCGCAAAAGGCAACTGATCTAAGACCCATTAGTCTTTGCAATGTGGTTTATGAAGTTATATCAAAAGTCCTGGCAAATAGGCTCAAGGTTGTCCTTCCTGATATAATTACTCCAAATCAAAATGCTTTTGTTCCGGGAGGTTAATATTTGATAATATTTTAGTTGCATATGATATATGAGCAAAGCCTGTGATCGGGTTGAATGGTGTTTTTTTGGGAAAAAATGATGCAATGGTTGAGGTTTAAAGAGGAATGGATATCCTTGATCATGGAGTGTGTTACCACGGTAAAATATCAGGTGAAAGTTAATGGCGACTTGACTGAGGAGTTTACACCGGGAAGAGGGTTGCGATAAGGGGATCCCCTATCCCCTTATATATTTTTATTATGTGCAGAGGCTTTTTCAGATTTGTTAAAAAGGGGGGAGATGATGGATTAATTGCGGGAGTGAAAACCTGCCGGAGTGCACCTAGCATATCACACCTATAGTTCGCCGATGATTCTTTGATATTGATTCGTGCGAATGAAGGGAATTGCGAGCACTTGTAGAGAATACTCCAAGTTTATGAAGATTGTTCAGGTAAGTTATAAATAGGGAGAATTAGGAATTTGGCCCTGAAAAAAGTTTGTCTTAGGAATCTGGCTTTTTTTAATTTGGAAATCTTTCCTCAAAAACGAAACTTTGTTAGGAATCCGGTCTTCCGTCAGTTTTGGAATTCATAACTAGACTTTGGTAACTCCAATTTTGGTAAACCAAATTTTGTTGTGCTCCTTGAGATGTCTAGTTTTTATTAAAAATATGAAATTGACCATGTTTTGTAGAATTATTTATTTTAATAAAAACATAATATATTGAAATTCATAATTCTCCCTCATAAATAAGGCAAAATCAGCAATTTTATTTAGCAAAAACATGTAGCCACATCAAAGGAAAAAGTTCTGTGATCTGCTACATGTGACAAAGGAGACGATGAATGAGAGATACTTGGGTTTACCTGTACATGTCGAGAAGTCAAAGATGAACACCTTTGCATATTTAAAGGACCGAATTTGGAAGCGTATCCAGAGGTGGAATGAAATTTTTTATCCTGGGCAAGCAAGGAATCTTTGATCAAAGATGTGGCTCAGGCTATCCCAACATTAGCTATGGGTTGCTTCCATATATCTAAGACTCTCTGCGATCAGATCGGGCAATGATTTCTCGTTTCTGGTGGAATCACCATGAAGGCAAGCACAAGATTCATTGGTTAAGCAAGGATCAAATGATAAAGCCTAAAGAGGAAGGGGATCGGGCTTTAGAGGCATACATCTCTTCAACATTGTTATGCTTGCTGAACAAGGTTGGCGCCTGTGGAAACAACCTGACTCGTCGTGTACTGAAAGCGAAGTACTACCCCAATTCCTCAGTACTAGATGCTAAACCAAAGGCATGAATGCCATTTTCTTGAAGGAGCATTCTTAGCGGCCTTGAGCTAGTGAAGAAAGGAACGATTTGGAGGGTTGATGATGGAGTTGGTCTAAATATTTGGTCGGATCCTTGGTTACCAAGGGATTTTTTTAGGAGGCCGATCACACGCCGTGGCCATTATCTCTTGTCAGGAGTAGAGGAACTAATCGATCCTAATAGTGGTCAATGGGACACTCAACTGGTCCACAACATTTTCTGGGAGGAAGTCCAGGTTGCTCTTTCTGTTAACCAAGGTCGAAGCAATCAATTAGCATGGCAAGTTCAGTGCCAAAAGCGCCTATAAGGTGGCCCAAGCTGATTCAGTGAGAAATGGCAGTAGCAGTGGACATCATGGTGGGAGTTCAAACACACCAAACCGGTTATGGAAAGAAATTTGGAAGTTGAATTGTCCTAACAAAATTAAGCATTTCTTCTGGTAATTCGCTCACAGCAGCCACCCTCTTAGATGCATTGTTCGATGAGGGATGAAGATTTGTATGAGATATCTAGTCTGTAACAAATTGGGTGAAGATGGCGGACTCCTATTTTCAAATACGAGTTGGCAGAACAGTTGTGGTGTATGCTGGGCCTTGAAACAGAGAGGAAAGCGTTGGAGTCCATCTAATCAGCAACCGGAGCTGTTGAATTGATTTTTGCAAGCCTAGGAACACAAGAACTGATGATTATCATCCTATTGTGGTTCATTTGGTCAGAAATAAATATCATCAGGGAGGAGGGAAGAAGGAGAAGTGCTGCAATGCTTGCCAGGATGGTTGAATTGTATGTGAAGGAGAATGCAACTCCACCTAGTCCACAAACTCTAAAATTTGGACGCCCGCTGGCTCATTGACCAAACCCCTGCATCCACTCTGAAGTTGAACTATGATGCAACTTTCTCCCACGAGCTAACAGGAAGCTGGGGGCTATCATCAGGGACAGCGATGACGACGTGGATATGTTAGAGTGAGGTCGAGTTAATCATCTCCTCATCGTTTCCATGCGGAGATGATTTCCCTGTCTTCAAGGAATTCAAATGGCGGTGAACCTAGGCATCGGTCACATCATTGTCGAGACCGACGTGCAAGAGGTGGCGAAGGTGCATTCAACTCATCACTCACGGGATAGACGTGTTATGCAAACAGGATCAAAATCTTTTTTTATTGCTAAACACATGAATCCTATCTACTACACCTATATAGGTAACCCCTACTAGGAGAATTCTCTGGACATACAGATATGACACCTAAGCAGCCCCACCCACATCCACTCAACAAGCCACGTCATCTGCCTCCACTCAACCGCCCTACGCATGTCCACCGTCGTCTCTTTTACTCCTCGTGAGTGGATAGTTTACTTTGGCAACAAATAGGCGCTGCCGCTGAGTGCTGCACTAGAATTGGAATAGATAATTGTAGTTCCTCTTCTCGCAGATCACTTCTATATAAATCTATAAACAATAGAGTGGGACTGTGTGTTGCTTCTGCCTTCCAGCGATATGAACAAGATAGAGAGAGAATCCATGGACATAGCTGCATACCAGGCGGATCTCGATCTGGGACGCGAGCACGAGCAGCCCGCCACGACGCCGACATGGAGAAGGAGGGTCGCCCTGTCTGCCGCCAAGCACGGTGTGGAACCAGCGCGAGCTTGAGTCAGAGCCTAAGCACACGACGCATGGAGCGGAGCAGGTCGGCGGTGGCGGAGGCGGAGCTGCCACGACGCCTGGCCACGACAAGGGAAGAGCCGCCACCGCCCACAGGCAGCCATCGTTGGATGAGACAAGGGAGGGAGAGGCCCGAGGGGATGATGGTGGGGTCGATGGCGGAGAGGAGGAACGGAAGGGGAGGTCGTGGGTGTCTTCGGGTGCCCGGGTGGGCCGTGGGCTGGTACTAATGCCCGACTCGGGATTCAGTGTTTTACTACGGCAAGGCACGGCGTACTTTGCGGTCGTCTCTCCACCGCCGATCAAATCCAACGGCTCAAAGCAAATTATCCCATCTTTTAGCTTCTCCCCGTGGAAAAGGCAGGAGCGGAGCGGCGCTTAATTTGCGCTGCGCTTTGCGCCGGGTCTCCGCTGGCTGCGCCGCCGCCTCCCGCACGCCGCGCCGGCCCCCCGCACACCACGCCCGGCCTCCCACGCCGCCCGCTGCCAGCACCGCCGCCCGTCGCCGGCCGGGTTCCTTTGCACCGTGCCGCCCATTGCCGGAGGAGCCGAGCCGTCCGGTGACCGCCGACCAAAGGGCCAAGGCTGGCGTGAGGACCAGAGCACGAGCAGACCAGCCCTTCCGCGGCCTGCGGCAACAAGTAATCATCGACAGGGACCATCTTTGTGAGTTCTTCACTGCCATCAGATTCAGAATAGAGCCGATTCTTAAGTTTTCTCGTCTGACTGTAGACCTAATGCTGAGATAATTCTGATTGGTTTACCAAAATCTGTACTAGTCCAGATTACTCTGCAGCTATGTGCCACTAATTGTTTACAATAAATGTTTAGCTTGATAGAAATTGCAAATCTGCAATCATGTTGTAGTAATTTTTTTTTTTGTAAATTTTGTTCTTTATGACAGAAATTGACAAGAAAATTCAGTTACATATTGAAGGCAATGGCAGAACTTGACAATGGAACACCTCATGTTGGTTTGAGATTTCGAAATCCGGATGAAGCTTGGTTGTTTTGGGTGTCATATGGGGTCGCACAGGCTTTGATGTGAGAAAAAGATACAGATAATTGTAGCAAATTTGATGGCAAGGTGACTTCATGCAGATTTGTTTGTGCCAATGAAGGCCATCGAAGGAAAGTTTAATGTAGCAGAGAGCATGCGTGAAGTGTTTTGAGCTGAAACAAGAAACAGCCGCAAAGCACTAATGACAATTACATTGAATCGAAAGTGGAAGGAAACTATGAAGTCAATGATGTTGTCCTTGAACACAATCATCTCCTTCACTTGCCTGAAACTTCGACACTTGATGGCATCACAAAGGAAAATTTCAGAACTACAGGCTTTTGAAATCGAGAGCCGCCGATGATTCCGAATTAGGCCAAAAGCTGCCCATGAGTTTCTATCCATCAAGTTGGAGGGCCATTTAACCTTAGTTACACTTGTCGTGACCGCAAAAAATTATTTACTGAGCAAGAGGCGAGGGAGTTAGCTTTTTGGGCCGGTAGCATGTTGAAATATTTTCATGACAAGATCTCTCGAAAATCCATCATTCCAATATGCTTTGCAAGTGGATTGTAATGAGCATATAACCAACATATTTTGGGCTGATGCCAAAATGACCCTTGACTACGATATTTTGGTGATGTCGTGGACATTTGACACTACTTTTGGCACAAATAAAGAATACCGACCATTTGGTGTCTTTCTTGGGCTCAATCATTTTAGAGAAACAACTATTTTTGGTGCCGCAATTCTCTTCGATGAAACGAAGACTCATTTACATGGCTCTTTGAGACCTTTGTAGCAGCTCACAATGGCAAGCAACCTAGAACTATTTATACGCATCAAGATGCAGCTATGGGAAAAGCAATAAAGAATGTATTCACCGAATCATATCACGGGTTGTGCACATTTCACATAATGCGAGAATGCCCTCAAACATTTATCGCTGACGGGCCAAGAAGAAGAAGAAGAGAAAGAGGGTCGGGGTGAGAGTGACGGGAAGATGAAGAACCTAGTGTTCTCTCCGATTTTAGTGCTTGTATGTTTGGCTATGAGGACAAGGAGTCATTTGAACAAGCATTTGACATTATGAGAACAAAAGTGCACAAGCAAACTTGGTTGGATAGTATCTATAAGGTGAAAGAAAAGTGGGCTGAATGTTATATGAGAGATGTTTTTAGTTTGGGAGTGAGAAGCACACAACTAAGTGAGAGTTTCAACAATGCATTGAAGAACCATTTGAAATCAGATTTTGACATCATTCGATTCTTGAGGCACTTTGAGAGGGCAAAGTGGAAGACAAAAAGAACGAAGGAGCTAGAATCTGAATTTGAGGCAAGGAAGAACATACCAAGAAGGCTAATGTGCACTCCTATGTTGGTGCAAGCAAGTAAGGTATACACTCCAGTTATTTTTGAAGCTTTTCAAAGTGAATATGAAAGATCTATGGCTGCATGTACAAGAGCATTAGGAGACAACAAATATCGTTCTTCGTTGGCGCACTCCATGGTGATCTAAGATTTGAAGAGGAGCGCATGGTAACGGTGTGACCCCAGAAACTGCATGCGTTTGTTGTAGCTGTGGAATGTTCAATAGGGCAGGAATATTATGTGCACATGGTCTCAAAGTTCTTGATTTAATGAATATAAAGATGTTGCCAACACATTACATCTTAAAGAGATGGACTAGAGAAGCGCGCACCGGAAGTATTCAAGACAGGCAAGGAAGAAATGTGATAGAAAACCCAAAACTGGAAGCTCAACTTCGACTCAAGTTTTTGTCTCATAAATTCTACAACATGGCATATAAAGCTGCAAACTCTCCAGAATGTTGCTTGTTGCTCGACAATGCTCTTGATAGCCTTTGCACACAAGTTGAGAATAAACTTAATGTATCCGGCTATGCTATGAATGAAAAACCAAGCAAATGAACAAGAAAAAATGTTGACCCAAATGTGAACCAAATAGATGATTTGCTTAGTGCAGCAAAGCTAAAGAAAAAGGAGGTCCAGTCAAAAAATTCGAAGAGAAAGTTGACTTGGTTGGATAAGTTCCGAAACAAGGGGAAGCGCAAGCAAGCAAAATCTGCCAAACCAAAGAAAAAAGGAACAAAGGTATGTTGCAAACTTACAACCTACATAATGTATGCTGTTGTCATTCCAATCAAAACTAATTGGTTGAATTTTTTTTTAACAGCCTCAAAACAAAAATGATGTTGTACAGCGCCAAGTTGAATTGGAAAATGATGGCAGCAAGAGATGAAGTTCGAGTCTCAAGATTGCGGTGTCCTTGGCGATTTTCATCAGCTCATAAGAGCTCCAACTTATGGCGAAAGAAAACCTTCAGTTCTAGTGTGTATAGGATGGTTGGATAGTATTTTGGACAGGACTAACTATAGTCTTTTGAGGCCTTACTTTTGTCTCTTCTGGCCTAACTATAGTCTTTTGTGGCCTAATTGTATATCTAAAATGGCCTATATAATTTTAGTAGAAGCATATAGTGCTAGTTCAAGAATATCACAACTTGTGGGGCACAAAACCCGAAGGTGCTTTGAATGATTTTAAATATGTGCTTGCCCAAATGGCTCGTTTGAGTGCAAATGTGTGTATTTTTGTCTTCACCGAATGAATACCTATTGTCTCGAACATAAATCAGTAGCATCAAAATGTGCCATTTCGATTTCAGATTTCATTACTTCACAAGATCAATATAAGGTCTCTCAATTCATCATATATACCATTACAATCTGGCATGTTTACAGGAAGCAATTTCTGAACTAAAGCTAATTACATTAAGAATGAGCTCTTCAGAAACCATCCTGTCAGCAACTCAGCATGCCTACGCAGTCCATCTCCGGGAAGCAAGGACCTCTGAGACGAACCAGTGCACGTGGGATTGAGTTTGTCGCCTCCACCGCTGCTCCTTGATGGGCCAATGGCGATGACAAGGCGCCGCGGGCTCACCGGGCTCCAGACTCGGCGGCGCCGAGTCCCCAGCCGGTCGCCGCGGCCGCTCGAGCTCGACGAGCACGACGTGGTGTGGCTGGGAGGAGGGCAGCACCAACAAAGACGGCCGGGCCGCCCGCCAAAGAACGGGCGCCGAGGGGCGAGGGGTGGCCGTGTCCGTGCCCGAGGGCGGTGGTGCCGAGCGCCCGCCGAGGCGGTCCGCGCCGGCGGGGGCCGCGCCTTGGCCGAGGATGGCGGTGGCGGGCGCGGAGGCGTGGCGCCCAGAAGCGGCGCGAGGCGAGGAGGCTAGCGGCGAGGTCAAGGGCGGCGGCGGCGGCGGGCGTGCGGCGCATAGATCGCATAATGCGCCGAGGCTCCCCGTGGAGGACTTAAGATGAGAGATGAGATTTTTGCCGAGAGCCGTTGGATTTGATCCGGCGGTGGGAGAGACGACCGCAAGGTACGCCGTGCCTTGCCGTAGTAAAGCCACTGAATCTCGAGTCCACTAATGCCGGTGGGCATCTGGGGATTCTTTTTTGTTTCTTTTTTTTTTTTTTTTTTTTTGAATTGAACATGTCATATATATTTTTTGTTACGGCTGCATGATACTTATTATTTCCCCCCTTTTTATGGTTTCTCCGGTCGGACCCTTCAAGTGAGCTTGGATGCAAAGCTAACTATCATTGAGAAGCCAAAAACCCTTGTGAAAAATGTTTGGCAAGTTGTTCCTTCTCAGGTTACATTGTTAATTCATAGTATTGATCATGATTTAAGTAAAAGTAAACTATATTTAAAATATACTTTCTTCAATCCAAAGAAGCATGTAACTATGAGATTAGTGTCGATCAACTTGACTAAAGTTTAACTAAATTTATAATTATTAATATTAATATTTATGCCTCAAACGAAATTTATTATAAAATATAATCCACCATAAATTTATTAATACTTATTTTGTATTATAAGTCTATGTAATATTTTATATAAATTTAGTCGAATTACATTTTTTTTTTTTGGCCGAGCGAGTACATACATTTTGTTTAAAAAAAGGCTGAATGAAATATCGCATGGGCCAAGGCCCAAAACCGCCACTGGCTCCGATCCTTATCCTCTTGTATACAGCCGCCACTGGCTCCGATCTGTGCTTGCTCGCCACCGCCGCCGCCGCCGCATGCTGCACTCGCACAGGCCGCTGCCGCCCCGTGGTCCGCTGGAACCGGCGCTTGCGCTGCCCCTCGCCGTCTCCGAAACCGCACTCGCCGTCTCCCGCGCTGCTGCTCTGCCTGCGCAACTTAGGTGCCCGCGAAGCCGCCGTCCGTGCTTCGGTTTGATGGAGCACCGGCGCCGCGTTGGCGTCACCTCTGCCTAACCAAGCCAAGGGACGAGGGCACCAACATCTGCCTGTAGGTTCCTTTTTTCCGATTTCATTCAGTTTTGGGGCAATTACCGCCGCCGATTTTATCTTTCCCCTTTTCCCGATTTCCGATTTCGTTTTGGAGGAGTTTGCAATTGGTTCTTCTAACTGTAGGTTCCCTTTTCCCGATTCCAGTTTTGGGCAAGCGAGGAGAAGCATGGCGCCTCTCCCTGACGATGTCATCCCCGGCATCCTCCTCGGCCTTCCGCCGGACGACCCTGCGGGGCTCGTCCGGGCCTCCGCCGTCTGCAAGGCCTGGCGCCGCATCATCACCGACCCCACCTTCCACGGCCGCTACCGCGCATTGCACCCGACGGCCCCCGTGCTCGGCTTCCTCCACCGCCCCCTGAACGAGGAGCTTTCCCGCTTCGTTTCCACCACGTCCTTCCGCCCCGACGCGGCCTACCACCATCTTCAGCAGCACCCACTCGACTGCCGCCACGGCCGCGCCCTCTTCTTCGACTATGGCACTCTCGACTGCCATGGCCACTACGTCGTCTGGGACTTGGCGACCGGCGAGCGCCACAAACTCTTCGCGTTTCTCCCGGACCAGGCCTTGTTACACGCAACTGTGTTCTGCGCTGCGGGCGGAGGCTGCGACCACCGTGGCTGCAGTGGCGGCCCTTTCATCGTTGCCTTTGCAGGCTTGAAGACCGTATACGAGACAAACCGATGATGTTGATGATGGATATGATGATGAGGAGGAGGAGGAGGAAGATGAGGGTGAGGGCCGTCTACGGCTGCTCGAAGCACACGCGTCCTTCTACACGTCTGACACGGGCAAGTGGAGTGTGCACATGAACATCGACCTCGACCAGGGCCGGTACAAGCTGGACGATGATCGCCCCGCCGTGCTGCTGGGGACTCGCTCTACTACCTCTGCTGGCCCGGGATCCTGCGGTACCGGTACGGCCTCCTGCGCGGCTTGGACTTCATGGGCATGATCTCAGCAGGAATCAGAGAAGGCGACGTCCTGTCCATGATGGAACTGCCGAGAGGGGAGAATCATGGCATTGGCAAGAACACCGATGTCGTCGTCATGGAGGCGGAGGGTGGAGGGCTGGGACTAGCCTACCTGTGTCCTAAGATTCGTACCAAACTCTACCTGTTGGCAAGGGAGACAGAAAGCACCGTCGGAGACGATGCCGACGCCGCTGGCCGATGGGTGCAGCGCAGGGTCATCGATCTCAAAACGCTGCTCCCGGTTGGCAAAGGCCTCAAGTGGCAGCCATGTTTAAAGGGCATTTCCCAAGAAGCCAATGTCATTTTTGTGAGCACAGAACATGGAATCTTCAGCATCGATCTCGGCGGATCGTCATTGCAGGCGAGGAAAGTGTGTAAGAAGCGCCGTAGTCTACGGCTGGATGCATCCCTTCGTGAGCTTCTACACTGAATCATTGCTGGTATGACTTCTATTCTCTATTCTCGAGTATTTACTGAGCACTATTTAGTCGGGCAAGTAATAGTTAGCTACAATAGTAATAATGTTTAGAACTCTGTATGATGTCCACCTCAGAGTGATGATTGGTTCATTGTGTACCTACAGTGTAGAACATCAGTTCATTCCATCTCTGTTATCCCCTAACCAATAAAATGCACATATTCAGTCAGGCTGTGTGATTTCAAAAGTTAACGTTCAATAAAATAAATTAAATGTGTGCTTAGTTAATCAGAGCTGTCCAATACCAAAAAAAAATTACTCAACTGGAAAGAAGTTACTTAGCCTTTTTGTGCCATGTAAGTATGCGGACCGGACAAATATTGCAAAGCGGAGGTTGGAGTATGTTATTTTGTTGAATTTGCAAGTGTGATTGTTGGTCTATAACATGGTTATATAAGATTAATGATGTTTGATTCGTTATCAGATGAAGCTAGCCAGCGGTGGCAAATTGCCTGCACCAGACGGGAACAAGTGATCTTCATATGGCCTATGGGATATATGAAAATCGATCATCTCGCAGTGCTGAAGGTCTGATGCTTTTAAAGTTCAGTGAGAGTAGCTATTATTAATATATTCACCTCTTTCAGTTCGTGTTCTTCCTATCGAATGTGTTCATGGATCAAACAATTAAGTTCCACTTTAAGATTTCATCAAATTCGAGTCATTTGCAAGAAACAATTGTGGTCTTGTTCAATGCACCGTAATCGTGACATCTGCTTCATTTTAATCTTTTTGACAGAGATGGTTTGTGCTTTTGTGGTGCTGCAGCTCCTAATTTCAACACATAGTTACTCATACATGGTGCGTACTGCATATGTGGAATGAGAGTTGTTCAATATTCTGTATGGTGTGTGGGTGGGGGGGGGAGGGAGAGAAATTAAGAATTAATTGTGGTATCCCCAGGGGAGCTAAACTTCTCTTCTATGGTGGTTTTTTCCTTTCCTTTTTTTATGGTTGATGAGTGGGGCGAGAGGAGATTCTCTTCTATGTTTAGCCCGTCCATCCCGGCATCCCCTTTTGAATTAGTTGAGAGAGAATGAGAAGATTTCAGGGGTGAGGTGTTAATCTACATCATCCATTGCTACAAACTCAATGCACTTTTTATTACTCCTGTTGTAAGGGTCCTTAGTGGTGGTTTAGGATGACTTTGAGTGATTGATTGAGCAGTGGTGGTAGGGCCTAAGTGGGATTGGGAGGACAGGGCTAGTGTAGCGGCACTGGGAGCCATTAGTCATTGCTTAAGGCATTGAGCTACCGATGGCAATTCCTGCCATTGGTCATTGGTTAAGGCAAACAAAATTTAGTTGGCCGTTGAGTTATCAATGGCGGTTAGGAATGAAGTTGAAGTCTATGTCTGACTATCTTGAGTTATCACACCCAAAATATAAGTATTATGAATCATCTTCACCATATGAAATATGCACCATCGTTGCCATACATGTCGCGACATTGCATCAGAGTACAAAACGATTTTCAAAATTATGTTCTATCCTTTTATATATAAAATATCCATGATTCTTTTGTTGCAATAAAGTTTTGCTGTAATCCTCCGATAATGTTTGTGTTCCCATTGTAACTCACGGGCATGAACATAGCAATACTCTTTAGTGTCTCCAAATATAAAATGACATTTAGAAATAGTCTGTCTCTAACCTCCACGTGCATCTTTTAATAATCAACCAAAAGAGGGCTGGGATTTTTTTTTTTTGAGATGGTTATTTGTGAGATGGCTATCAAATAGGCGCACCTCCGATTTTTGTGAGATGGTTATTTATGGGACTGTCTCTGCAAATATGCTAACCGTTTAAAAAAAAAAAAAATGCAGGTACGTATTTTCAATTTTCCAGAGAGGAGGACACTCTTAGTCGTATAAATCTATATCTATACCTCCTATTAAAGCATGAAAATTTCTGCCGTTTTTTTTTCACCATCGGTTTCTTTTCGCCTTTTTCCGTTCCCAAGTCCCGATCGGCCCGGTGTCTTAGGGAAAATTTCTGCCGGTCCGTTTTGTCCGCCTCCTATTTACTGGACTCCGTGTTCTACTAGAACTTTGGTGACCCCGACTACCGTTCATTTATATACCAGTCTACTCCCTCCGTCCCGTAATAAATGTAGTTCTCGGCTACCGAGAAAAAAAAACTACTCGACAATTATATATTAAAATAAGATTAATATTTATATTACATAATTAGTATCATTGGAAAGATATTTTGATCTAGTTTTTAACAGATTTATTTAGAAATTTAAATCTTGTAACGTATTTTCTACAAATCGAATCAAACTTGTGTCACGAACACCCAAAACTGCGTTTAATTTGGGACGGAGGGAGTATCTCGTGGTCGTCGATGAACAGACATGGAAGCGGAACAAAGCAAGCACGACGTCGTCCGGAAAACAGGAGTCGGCCTTGAAGCACTCGATGGCGGTCGCCTCACCTCGTGATGCCAGACGCCGCACGCGAAGGCGATGAGCGGCCAAAGAAACGGATCCGTTCCGCACGTGAATCGCGTCAGAAACGCTTTCCTTAGTTTTGCACGGATTTAGCCTGGGCTAGGCGGGAGCTGCGGGACGGACGCCCCATGGGCCATGGCCGGGCGGACGGCCGCCAAGAGCCGGAGCAGCGAACTGTCAAAAAATAAATACTAATAAGATTTCTCTAATTTTGAGCAAGATCATAGAAAACTATACCAATATATGGTAGTATGACAACATCTAATTTTGTTATAAAATATCTAGGAAGTGCATTTACAACCAGAATATTAGACTTCTCCTGTGGTGTTTTAACATTCAAAATTTAGTACAAATTATTTCTACCAAATGCCATCGTAGCGAGAAATTCTATATAAAGAGCCCAAATTTCTGCCATCTTTTTTCTTTACTTTTTTTTCTTCCGCTTGCCCAGCAGTCACCACGTCACGGCATGGGTCTCTAATACGACGTGCAAACGGAGATTAGAGAAGGAAGAGAATAAAAAGAAATACAAGGTTCCCATCTTTATATATAGATAGTACGATATAAGAACAACAAGCTGACACAAAACACTTCATAATCAGACGATTGTACAAATCAATGATTATGTTTTATTGGCTCAAGATAATATTAAGTGAATGGGCTTGATGGCATCAGCTCATTCTGGAAAAAGCTTTCTATTTGCTTAAACTTTTTAGTCATGGTACAATATTTTTTCTCTTACAATAAAATAGTAGTTTAGTTGTCTTATCAGCCGAACAGTCCTTAAGACCCAAAAGATGGCATGCTATTATGATACGGAGGTGCAAAAATAATCTTTGGCGGTGTGGCCTACGGCTAGAGCATAGCATGCAAAAATCTGGTTAGGGCACTCACAATGCTAGAAACTATCATGGTTTCTATAGTCTTGACATTGTGTCAAGAAACTATCTCCCACAATGCAATTTTCTATCATGATGTCACATGGCCCACTTGTCACTCTCACAAATTGTCTTGGTTTTACGTGGAAGCACTGTTTTCTTAGTTAGACTTGGTTTCTTGTGTTTTTCCTCTCTCTCTTCAATAAATATAGCGCCACATCAGCAAAAAGCAATAAATAGAGGGGTAATAAATGAGGATAGAAAACCATGGTAGAGTCTGCGACTGTAAGTGCTCTTATGGCATAAACAAATAATTACATAGCTTTATAATTTTAA
Organism: Hyparrhenia diplandra; assembly: GCA_015847255.1. Lineage (NCBI taxonomy): Eukaryota > Viridiplantae > Streptophyta > Magnoliopsida > Poales > Poaceae > Hyparrhenia > Hyparrhenia diplandra. Next base: position 312,808 of record JADLZK010002321.1, read on the forward strand.
GTGTAAACATTGAATTAAATAAAATTTTGTTACCCGTGGGTAACGAGGGGCATATTTCCTAGTAAATATAATAGAGGATTTCCTTTTAAAATATTATTTTTCTAATTATTATTTTTCACATGGCAGGCTGCACCGATAATAAGACTAAGAAAGTAATCAAATCAAAATAAATAATTCAAAGCTAGGCGGCAACTTTGTAGAGTTAAGGAAAGCGTGCATGCAGCCTTTGGAACTTTCCAATCAACAAAATTCAACACGTACACAGATCAAATCTGTGTACATATATCGAAGTCAGATGATGAACTTCACCAGGATATATATAAACGGAAAAGAAGCACCGATACCTTTACGCAGCTTTTCTAGATTTGTGGTAGTGTTTCGCGGATAGGTGGAAGATTCATACGTACACGTATTCTCCGGCCGGGCCGTTCCTCGATCTCTTTGGATTAGATCCCGAGTAGCATGGCGCCGCCTCCGTTGCCTCTGCCGAAGGATCGCATCGCTGACATCCTCCTCCGCCTTCCGCCGGACGACCCTGCGGGGCTCGTCCGGGCCTCCGCCGTCTCCAAGGCCTGGCGTCGCATCATCACCGACCGCGCCTTCCACGGCAGCTACCGCGCGTTGCACCCAACGGCACCCGTGCTCGGCTTCCTCCACCGGCCCAGGAACCCCGAGCTTCCCCGCTTTGTCTCCACCACATCCTTCCGCCAGGCCGCCGCCGACCATCGCCAGCACCCGCTCGACTGCCGCCACGGCCGCGCTGTCTTCTACGACTATGGCGACCTCGTCTTCAATGGCGTGCTCGGCGGCTACGTTGTCTGGGACCCGGTCACCGGCGAGCTGCACAAACTCCCCGGGGCCCGGGCGGCGAGGGCTTGCCCCGCCCAGCTGTGGTCTGTGCTGCGGGCGTAGGCTGCGACCACCGCAGCTGCAGCGGGGTCCTTTCATCGTCGCCTTTATTGACTTGGAGGACCTACCGGAGTTTGATGTCGATGAGGATGACGATGACGAGACGACCGACGAGGACGATGTTGATGTCGATGCCGAGACGACCGATGAGGACGAGAAGGATGACAATGACGGACCATACGTTGACGCACACGCTTGCTTCTACGAGTCTGACACCGGTAAGTTCACCGGCGAGATCGATATCCATCTCGGCCCGGGCCGGTGCGACCTTGACGATAGCCCGGCCGCGCTGGTGGGGGAATCGCTCTACTTCCTCTGCAGGCCCCGGGGATCCTGCGGTACCGGTACGGCCTCCTACGCCGCTTGGGTGGCGAGATCTCACTCTCAGGAGGCATCAGAGAAGAGGACGTCCTTTCCATGATGGAGCTACCGGGGAAGCATCTCGGCATTGGCAAGAACACCAACGTCGTCGTCATGCCAGCGGAGGGCGGCGGGCTGGGATTGGCCTGCCTGTGTCCTAAGACTCGTACCATGCTCTACTTGTTGGCAAGGGACACACAAGGCATCGTTGGAGATCATGATGCCACCGCTTGGGGTGCAGCGCAGGGTCATCGATCTCAAAACGCTGCTCCCGGTTGGCAATCTCAAGAGGAAGCCATGTTTGAGGGGCGTTGCTCAAGATGCCAATGTCATTTTTGTAAGCACGGAAGATGGCGTCTTCAGCGTCGATTTTGGCGGGTCGTCATTGCAGGCGAGGAAAGTGTGCGAGGAGGGCGTAGTCGACGACTGGATGTATCCCTTTGTGAGCTTCTACAGTGAGTCATTGCTGGTATGGCCTCTACTCTATCCTATACTCCCTCTTTATATGTTTGTTTCATAATGAATTCATCATCATAGTTTTAGTCAAGCAAGTAATGGTCGATCAGATACAGTACACTGCTAAAAAGCGAGACTGAATAATGTTCATCACCTAACAAGCAGTGAGCAACATTTGCACATTTCTCTCGAGATCAAAGAAAAATCAATATTTTCCGCTTTAATATGTTATTACCATATCAGTCCTAGCAATATTTAGCTACTTTGATGAGATGATGCTGGCTAAAGATAAAAGTTCGCCATAGTTTGCAATATTTGTCCTGTCCGCATACTTATGAGGCATAAAAATTACTTAGCTTTTTTTTGCCTCTTAATTAAGTATATGCACCGGACAAATACATATTGCAAAGCCGGGCATGCTGTTATTTCTTCGAGTTCATTTGCGCATTCAAGTGTGACTGCTGATCTACAGCATGGTTATCTCTTTTTAAAAAAAAAAAAAAAAATCTAATAAGCTTAATGAATTTTTGGTACCTTTATTTTCAGCTGAAGCTAGCCAGCGGCAAATTGCCAGCACCTGTCGGGAACCAGCTGTGATCTTCGTATGGCGTGGCAAGTAAATTGAATTTAGCTAGGCAAATCGATCGTCTCGGAGTCTGATGCGCCGTTTTATCTAGGGAATTAAAGTTCAGTGAGAGTAGCTTGTTTAGTTAATTCACCTTTCTCTATTTGTGTTCTTTCTATCGAAACTGATCTTGTTTCCAACACTTAAGTTCCACTTTAAGATTGTGCCATATACGAGTCCTTTTTAAGAACCAATTTGGCCTTGTTGAATTCATCAGTCATGTGATTGCGACATTCATCACTTAATTTTAATGTAGGTAGTTGTGATGTTTCAGGTCTTAATTTCACCATTTGTGTACCATTTTAGTTATATACATACATGTGCATAGGCTGTCATAATGGGAGTTGTACATGTCTGCTTACAAAGGTAACCTTGTACGCAATCCCAACACACATGGTAATCTCTTTGTCTTTCCAAATGGGGCATCTCTCAAATTGACAAACGTCGTCGAGCGTTCCTGTGGGCGGGGACCTTAACCACGACGGGTGGAAGGTGCAAAGTTGCTTGGCCAATGGTGTGCCGACCAATCAGCCAGGGTGGACTTGGCGTCCTTGACCTACACTTCTTCGGATTGGCGCTACGGCTTTGATGGGCATGGCTGGGAAGAACCAACGGCGACTCCTGTTGGGCAGCTCTGCCGCACAAAGGAGAAGGCGGTGGAGGCCGTAGCTGCGGCGAGCATGTCCGTATCAGTCAGGGATGGCTGCTTGGCGTGTATGTGGACTGATTCTTGGTTACCGGCCGGGCGCTTATGCTCCTTCACGCCGCATCTGTTCGCGGCGATCTCTAGGCCGGGGAAGAAGAAGACAGTACGAGCGGCCTTGCAAACAATAGCTAGATTGATGACATCCAAGGTGCGCCTACTACACAGGTGATTTGCCAGTGCCTTCACGTTTGGCATACCGTTCGGGAGGTCGTGCTCGATCCCATGCAGCCGGACAGGTTCATTTGGAAGTGGTCGCAGTCGGGCAAATAGTCGGCTTCTTCGGCGTACCGTGCCTTCTTCAATGGAGGCACAACCATGCTCGGGCGAAGGAACTGTGGTCTACCAAGGCACCGTCCAGAGCTCGTTTTTTTTTTCTTCTGGCTTCTACTTCATCAACGTCTATGGACCGGTGACAGGAGGTTTCATCATGGTCTCCAGGACAGTGACGCCTGCGCCTTGTGCGGGCAGGAGCCGGAGATTTGTGACCATTTAGTCACCGGCTGCGTGGTGGCGAGGCAGCTGTGGTGCTTATTGCTAATCCCTATGGGGTTGCAGTCCCTCGCGCCGGCGACGGAGCAGCACGTCGCTGCCTGGTGGCTGCATCAGAGGAGCCGACTTGACAAGGTCCTCCGGCCGGCTTTTGACATGGTTCTGCTTCTCGTCACCTGGAACTTGTGGAAAGAGCGGAACGCGCGCATGTTTTCAGGAATGAATCATCCTCGGTACCTCAGCTGGCGCAGCGAGTAGCCCAGGAAGCGGAGCTCTGGGTCCAGCCAGGGGTTTAAGACGTTGCTTCCTGCTCTCTCGGTCTGGTCACGGCAAACATTCTTGTAATGGCTTAGTTTAGCACTCTAGTTCCTGCTGTTCATGTCTTTTCCCTAGCTTCCTTTTTTGTTTCGATGTCCTCTCGGCATCAGTTGTTAGTTTGTAATTTGGTTTGGATTTGGTTTTTCCTCTTAATGAAACACGTGTGAACGGCCCGAAAAAAAAAAAAAAGGGAGTGGTACATGTGTATAGGCTGTAACAATGGGAGTTGTTTGCAATATTTTGTTGATTGAAAAGTTGTACACCAGTGAGCCATCTCTTAACCACAGTAATTCCTTTAGTAAGTTAAAGTCTATTCTTTCTATTATAGCCATGCATACATAATTGTTCATTGTCACAAGAGTCCATTTGTACATTATACTAATGGATAATGGTGCATTGACAGGTTTGGGTAAAATCAATGGCCAAGGGCCCGCAAACTGACGTCCTCATTGGACAACGATTCTTCCATGAGCTTTATTGGTTATGATTTTGCCAGACTCTTGATATCCTCCGCAACAATAGCCTACCATCGTATCTATGTTATTGCTTGATTCTTCTACTTTTTAGGGTTATGAGCATGGGTCGATCCAAAGGGGTTCTAGCGCCCCCCCTGATTTCTCTACTAAATTACTGTTGCCTGGTCTTAAATGTTATGGTTATGGTTCTAAACCTTCATGCCCTCATCCTAGAGGTCCATTTGTTTGGAAGAGCCCTCTCCTCCATCTCCTATATGTTGTTTATCAAAACTACTCATCTTTCTCTACTCTACTTGAACTAGGAAGTGGAAAGCCAAAGCAAATATTTTGGGCTCCTCTACTCACCTGTGTGGGTTGACGCCCGTGGCCGGTGGCGGACGGTCGATGAGGCGATGCAGTAGGTCCACGCTGCTGTTGTGCACTCGTCCTCGTCCTTACCACGGCTTACACGGCACCTCGGGCAGTCATGGCTGGTGCCGCGTCACGGGTCACCGCCCGGTGCTTGTGCACTCCGATGTCGAGGTGGTGAGCTGGCTCGAGGCGGGATGCGACGGCTCAGGGAGGCCGGTCAGCTAGGCCACTTGTACCCTCTTCGTTGCACTTGTGAGCTGATACGAGCGGGAGGAAGGCGTAGCCGGCCGGCTGTGCCAGGTGCGGTCGCGGGCGGGAGGGACGGAGCTAACGTCTAGGTCCTGCCCGCCGCTTCGCGAGGGGTGAAGGCGGGCTGGGCTCGTTGGCTTTGGTGTTGGGCTTGCTGGATTGGGCCGGCCTGCCGCGTGTCTGAAGGGGAGAGAAGGAGAGGGGAAGAGCTGGGCTAGGCCGGGGAGGGAAGGAGAGGAATGAGCCCATGGCTCATTTTCTGTTTTTCCATCTCCTTTTCTATTATTCTTTCTTTTCCTTCCCTATACTTATTTTCCCCTTTCCTATTTCCTATCTTCTATGTATATACTTTGGCACAAGCACACATATGCATATTCCCATGACTTTTATTTATGGGGATATTTCGGTATTTGTGCCATTATATATATATATCATTGTACACGTGTCCAGAATATATTATTCCCGAGAAAAATTGTAATTCAATTCTCATGCATAAACTTCCATAATAGTAAAACCTAAATCATGTATTGCATCTTGGACCACCATAAGCTCACACACAAGCAACAATTAAAATAGAACTATTTCTATATGAGTAAAACCTAAATCATGTATTGCATCTTGGACCACCATAAGCTCACACACAAGCAACAATTAAAATAGAACTATTTCTATATAGTGGAATTTAAATGCAGGGTTTTTTAAAACTAGGGTTTCAGTTTAGCGGAAAATTAAATCAGATTTTAGTTGTAATTTGAAAGTTCAACTTTTTAATGATTTTTAAAATGGTGAAAAAAAAAAACACGGGTGTTACATAGGGTTATGAGCATGGGCCGATCAAAGGGGGCTCTACACACCCCCTCTTGATTTCTCTACTAAATTCTTTGTTGTCTTGTCTAAAATATTATGGTTATGGTTCTAAACCTAAAAGCCCTCATCCTAGAGGTCCATTTGGAAGAGCCCTCTCCTCCATCTCCTATATGTTGTTTTTAGTTATTTGGAAGAGCCCTCTCCTCCATCTCCTATATGTTGTTTCTAGTTATATACATACATGTGCACAGGCTTGTTTGCAATATTTTGTTGATTGAAAAGTTGTACACCAGTGAGCCATCTCTTAACCACATGAATTCCTCTAGCAAGTTAAAGTCTATCTTCCTGTTATAGCCATGAATACATATATGTTCATTGTCACAAGAGTCCATTTGTACATTATACTAATGGATAATGGTATATTGATAGGTTTGGGGAAGAGCAATGGCCAAGGGCCCGCAAACCGATGTCCTCATTGGACTTGCGTCGCAAATGCATAGTACCATTTCTGAACCGTTCTAATAGCACCATGCTTTATTGGTTATGATTTTTGCGGACTCTTGTTGATGTCCTCTGCAACAATAGCCTACCATCATATCTATGTTATTGCTTCATTCTTCCACTTTTAGGGTTATGAGCATGGGCGATCCAAAGGGGGTTCTAGCCCCCCCGATTTGTCTTAAATATTACAGTTTACGGTTCTAAACGTTCATGCCCTCATCCTAGAGGTCCATTTCGAAGAGCCCTCTCCTCCATCTCCTATATGTTGTTTATCAAAACTACTTATCTTTCTCTACTCTACTTGAACTAGGAAGTGGAAAGCCAAAGCAAATATTTTGGGCTCCTCTACTATAGCTCGGAGTCAAATTAAGTTGGAAGGCGCCTTGCCAAACAGCAAAAGAGATATTTTCTCTTCTATGGTGTGGTAGCTCTCCCCCTTTTGAGGTTAAAAGAGAAGATGGAGATTTTTGATCTACCAAATTTATCTATTAGATAGTAATTTGTTTTTTTTTTCAACCTAACAACGAGCTTTTATGTTGCTTATTTTTTGCTTTATTTTCCTTATTTTTTTAAGCGAACATGTGCGAGAATCTGAAATAAACACTTGTGAGAATTGGGCCCCCAAATAAAAAATGACTTGCGACAACAAGCCAGCGTGCACCTAATCACTAGTAACCAAATCATTTTTGCGTGACGGGTGAATTTGATTTTGCGTGGCGGCCATTTGAGCCCGTCACCCATGAAAGGTCATGGTTAATCACGGATTAACCGTGGCGGGCTACGATGCCCGCCACGGTTAATGGATTAACCGTGGCGGGCGAATTACAATCTTTGTCACGGTAAAGGTTTTCAAAAATAAAAAAAATAGAAGAAACCACGGGACGAGGCCCGCCTAGCCCATCTAGGGTTGCGGCCGTCGGCGCCCAATCCCGTCGATCCTTCGCCGGATCCCGTCGATCCATCGTTGGATCCGCCGTCCGGTTCCCGCCGATCCATAGCCGGATCGCCGCGCGAAAGGGCGCCGCCGCGGATCCCATCGATCCATTGCCGGAACCCCGGCGGGGCAGAGCGCCGCCGCCGCCGGATCTACGCTAGGAGGAGAGGGCCACCACAGCTCCACCCCGTGATGGTGGTGGTCGATCCACTTGGGGCCGCCGCCGATCCGCTCGAGCCCGCGCTCGAGGAGCCGATCCGCCACCGCCGCCGTCGCGCTTCGAGGAAGGAACCCGCAGAGGATCCGCCCGGCTGGGCTCGTCCGGAAGCCGCCTGGAGGCGCCCGTCCCTTGTCGCGCCGCCACCTGGGGGGAGCCGCGTGGCCGTCCGCGCCGCCACGGGAGGTGGCCGCCCTAGCTCGCAAGGCAACCACCCGGTGCTCGGGAAGCCGCGCCATCGCGGGGTGTGCTCGGTGAGTAGGGTGGTGGTGGTTGGGTGGGGTCGTGTTGTGAGGAGTGTGGAAGAGAAGGTGAGAGCCGAGAGAAGAGAGAAAGAGTGGGGACGCTTTGAGAATGGAGCAACGAAACCCTAAGTGGCTATTATATAATCGACGCCGAAGTGGGCCTTGCCCGGGCTGTTGGGCCTAAATAGCTGGGTCACGATTATCCGTGGCGGGCCATTTAGGTTGCCCGCCACGGTTAATCGATTTTTTGCGTGGCGGGCACCTTAACTTGACCGCCACGGTGGGGTCGTGTTAAGGTGTCCGTCACGAAAAATCAATTTTGCGTGGTGGGTAAAAAATGCCCGCACGGAAAATAAAACAGGGCGTGGCGGGGCATTAACCGTGGCCGGGTAAAGCGTAATGCCCGCACGAAAAGATTTTCAGGTATCACGCAAAATCATTTCGTTACTAGTGATAATAACATGGTTTTGGCAACTAGAACTGATATGCCCAACCAATTATAACAAGTTTATTAACCGACAACATCCACCAACAACAGACACCACCAAAAGTTTCTTTCAAAAAACAGACACCACCAAAAGTAGCTTTGTGTCAAATTTTCCCCAATACTGCCCAATTTTTCTATTGTATCAGTATCACTTTGGGTAAATGATTGAGAAACGACATGGAAAGAGAGTTGTTGGCTGAACTTGTTGTCAGCCTTTGCAATTAACTCAGGGCCAGGTCGGTGACATTGCTTGGTGACATTCCCCCGTGACATTGAGTCGGCGGCGTGTGGGACCCACGTCTTTCGGGCCCACGTGGGTCCCACACGTCGATGACTCAATGTCACCGTGATGTCACCGGGCAATGTCACCGAATCTCAGTCCTTAACTCAGTGATGGCTTTTCATCTATTCTTCCCTGTAGCCCATTGGAAGATACTGTACTCTGTACTCTGCAAGTGATGCTCCAAGAGCCACCGAGTACCTTGGACCACTAGTTGCAAGGTTTATTTGCTCTGGAAGATCAACAAATTGTTGCCGAGTACGAGTAATATATTTTGTTGGAAGATTTGTCAAGTTGCGGATGGCATTAGATTGAAACATACTTGGGGATGGCTTGGAAAGCGGTCCAGGGCAATACTGATTCGACGCAGCTAGATGGGGATGGGTGCTCGATCATGTCATGCCATGGCGAAAACTGAGTTCCATCACGATTGGTTTAATCTTGAGAACCAACGGAGGATAGTATACACCTTCCGATCTCTGACTACCTGTTTGAGACAGACAGTGTCCATGTGAGCTCCATCCCTTGACGCAACATCTGAATTCTGAACCCTGCCTGTTTCAATGCGCTAGGATCGCTAGAACAGGGTACTGCTGCACTAGTTAATGTATCACTCGCATCTTGTACGTGCTCCTGCAACTTTGCAATACTAGTGAATAGTGATACGGACGGATGCGCTCATTTATCCCAGATAGTCAGATCCAGCTTTATTTGTGGTTATTTTCTTTTACCGTGATCCTCCAATCTGGGGAATCTGTGATCTGGATGAAGAACAAAAACACCCAGTGCCATCTAATTGGAGCCATCTAATCTGTTTCCCAGAAACTACTAACTGACAAGCAAAGCTAGAGCTGCTAAATTTCATCCCAGCACTTCCGGTGCCTGTTGGGTCCCCAAACGAGCAGTGCAGTCGGGAATTTTACGCATTTTTCACCCAAATTTTACGCCTGCTTTGAGAGCGCATTGAATTTCACCGACGTTTTTACATGCCCTGCCCACCACGGCATGGCATGCAATCGATCGGAAACACACACACTCCGGCGGTATCAAGAAAGGTTTGATTCTTATTCCATCCCACTCAAAACTCTCCCAAAAATTTCTCTGTACAAGACACAACCGAGACGAACAGTAATGCTCCCATCCAATCCAGATGTAACACGATGGAGAGAGAGGATTAATTCAACAACAACGGCGGAGTTCACGACGCCGGTCGATCGACGGCGACAGGGCGTGTAGTACTAAAATAGCTAAGCTAGTGTGTGTAGGTGCATGCTTTCTTGGTGAGGGAGACGGGTTTGCCGAGCTTGGTCTGGTCCATGGTGACGCTGCACCGTGCCTCGCTGTAGAACTTGGGCTTCACCAGCCTGCCCAGCACGAAGGCGCGCGACCGCAGGCGCACCGTGAGCTGCAGCGGCACGGGCGGCGGCGGCACCACCACCGGCGGCGCGCGCTTCGTGGTCGGCGGCAGCGTCGTCGGCGTGCTGCTCAGACCGGACCCGCCGCCGTACAGGGGCACCTTGTCGCCCACCACCGCCACCTTGAGGCTCCGCTGGCTCTTCCGGGACTGGTAAAAGTAGTTTATCTGCATCCAACGCAACAGCAAATTTTTTAAAGAAATTGTCCCAGGAAGGAAATGCACGAAAATTGTGTTGCCGAATGCGGTGATGCGAACGCAAACGCAGCAGGCAGGCCAAGCAGGGGTGCAGTGCTGGTCCTGGAACGCGACGGCGACGGCGACGCGAGTGAACTGTGGGTGACAGACAGCTACGATGCGGGAAACTGCAAGGCATGAGCTGTGTCTGCTCGAGTTTCCACGGCACGGGCCGGTGACTCTGCAAGTCGCTATCGGCGGCTATGGCTACTGCTACCGCGTGCTGCTCTGATCGGGTCAATGTCAATGTGCAGCTGTAGTCCACTGTTCATATTCTAGTAGCTACTGCTGCAAGCAAAGATCGGTACCCTGATCTGTTCTTATCTACAGTGTGCATTTTGAGACAGCTACTACTGGTTTAGAAGATTTATTAGCAAAACCTGAAATTTCAGTGCTCCTAACAGCTTGATTAACAGAGAAAAACAGGCAAACAGCCGTCAGTGTTATCAAGGCACAAAGCTAAAGTTAATCTTCTAGCAACCTTAAAAATAGCTTCCGTAGTGACTCTGCTTAGTTCAGGCACTTGGATTAACAACCTTAAAACAGGCAAACAGCCATGAGTGTTATCAAGGCACAAAGGTACAGGTTTTCTTCTATCAACCTTAAAAATGGCTTCAGTAGTGACTGGATTAACCACCTTAAAATGGCAAATTCTCTACCATTCTATCCATCCTCAAATGTCAAATCAATGGAGACTCGAGAGATCATGATCCATGTACTTGTGTAATGTAAAAATCCAAACAAGGTCGAAACAAGATTAACGGCGGCGCTTGCTGGATCACTTACATTGCCGGACGCGAGCTGCAGCTGCGTGTAGTACAGCGTAACAGGTTCAGCGGAGACATGGACGCCAAAGAAGGTCCCGGTGTTTCGAAACACGAGGGAGACGGTGGCGTTGAGCGACGCCATCTCGGTGGGTACGAGCGACGCGTCGGTGCCGGCCTGGACGACGAACCGGTGGAACGTGACGGCGGTCAGGGTGACGACGGGCCGCTGGTTGCGGCTGGCGCCCCACAGGATGAGGGCGAAGAAGAAGAAGAGGCCGAAGAAGGCCGCCACGAATCCCATCGCGTACCGCACGCGCTTCGGGATCCCACTAAGCCCGCCGTGGGTGTCGTAGGCGTCGGCGTCGTCGGCGTCGTCGACGTCCATGCCGAGCAGACCTTCCTCCTCGATGGCCGCCTCCTTCATCCACGGGCTGCTGCGGCGCCGTCCACCCCCGCCGCCGGGGAGGGGTGCGGTGCCGGTCCGCCTCCGGCGGCGGCGGCGGCGGCGGCGCTCTTGGCGCTGGCGGAGAAGCGGGAGGAGGTGGAGGAGTCTCTGGAGGCGCGGCCGAGGGAGCGAGGTGGGGATGCGGCCGGGGAGGTGGTGGAAGGACGACGCGGCCGTCTTGTTCTCGCCGTCGTCGTGGCTTGGGGATTGGACGTAGTAGGCTGCTCGTGGAGGGGATGACGCCGCCATGCTCGACGTCACTTCCGAGTCCGTCTTCGCGTGGCGGTGCGGCGGCGGCTGCTGCTGCTGCATCGCGGCTTCCTGCCTCCGGGCGACGGGAGGCGTGGTCGGTTGCGAGCTTGCGAGTCGTGTGTGCACTGCAGGTTGTAGTAGAAAGCTGGAGGTGCCGCCGGTGTCAGGTCAGCGGGTGGTAGAAGTAGACCGACCCTGGGGAGTGAGTGGTGCGCGCCCACCACTCCGCGACTCACTCTCCGCGCTCCTCGGCTGTCTGGATTCTGGAACTGGGATTCCGGGGTCGGTGAACCTGACTGAACCGTGAGCGGCTGGCTCCCTCCGTGTGATCTGCCGGGCTGCCGGACGGTGCTCGTAGAGACGTGCAACACACGGTGACTGACTGGATCAAGGTTATGGATTGGATGGCAACCCGGCACCGAACAGTTTCCGTTTCTACGGTCTGAATACAGCAGCATCGAGATGGCTGCTTTTTTGTGACGTCTGGGAGGGAAAGTGGTAGATGACAGGAGAACGGAAGGCGCGCTCGCCCATGTGAAGGTTACTTGCCTGCCGGTGCCATGGGGCGGCTACAGGAATTGTTTACATAGCTGGCTGATTAGGAAACGTCCCCCGGGACCCGGATTAGACTGTTTCAAATCAATCCGTCCAATGCACTTCGGGAAGGGGTTAGTAGGTCTTATCTGATCCTTGCTTAAGACTTTTGTGTCGTTGATCCCCTTGAACTTGCAGCACCTGCTCCTCCGATCCAGCACTTTCAGGTGACGCCAAAAAGTGTGCCGTGGGCACGTATCGCTCTGTACCGCCGATTCATTACGCCGTAGCTTCGCTTTCCGGTCCGAGTACAGTGCTACATTGCTATTGGGATTCGACGATCAGAACGGACAGTATCAGGTACTACCAGTATACTACCACGGACCACGGTACCCCACACGGCAAGGGCTGGCTCCATCAACTCGAAGTAAAACAACGAACGGGTTTCTTTCTGGCGCAACCAGCGCCGCGGCGGTCGACCGACCGTTTCGCGACGGGCCCGGGGCGTGGCCCGCGGCAACCGTGGAGCAGCGCACACCGCGTGCAGCCGCATCGTCAGGCGTGCAACGATCCATCCCTACGTGAAGGTGCAGCATTGACTTGTCGATTCCACCGATGCGAGGTTCCGGCCGCATACACCGGCACGGCAAATATTTTGGGTTGGTGTCATTGAAGCGTTTTTCGTTTGTATTTGATAATTATTGCCCCACCATAGACTAATTAGGATTAAAAGATTCGCCTGCAAATCTTTTTCACCCAAACCGTGCAATTAGTTTTTTTATTTATCTACATTTAAGACTTTATAAATGCGTTAAGAGATTTGATGTGAAAGGGAAACCCAGAAGACTTTTGGGTTGGTGGAGGGAAGTGAACACTCCCTCACTGTCTCGACGAAAATACTCACTCCGTTCCATAAAACTTATAATTGTAGCACAATATCGTGGTTTAGTATCTCAAATTTGATTAATTATAGATAAAAAACTATCAATATTTATGCTATCAAATAAATCTCATTAGATTTATTATAAAAAATAAGTTTTTAATAAATCTTACTATTATTAATTGGAGGCTCCAAAGGAAGCCTCCACGTTAATCCTCAGAGATCACGCTTATAAAAATAGATAAATGCTAGAAAATCTTACATTAATCGAAACATCCGCCATCAAATCGAAGACTAAGCCTTCTTTAACCATTGGATTTATTTTATTTTGTATAAATTAATTTAAAATTATAAATATGACTAGTATTTGGTAGAAAATTTGGTTAAACATAAATCACTTTTGACAGTACGGAACCCATCGTTGCAATTACGGAGGGATTACTAGTACAACTAGAAAATGATGATGCTACAAAACTGGAGTACTACAAAACGGAGAGACGAGAATGAGATCCTTCGCCGTCGCCGATCTCCCTCTGACCTCTCTGCCTGCCTTTGCTTGCTTGCCTGACGACCGATCGATCTAGGGTCACGTGATCGTGATCCAGTCGGCTCTCCACAATTCTCCTGGTACTGCTAATAATCACGCACGCACACGCAGAGCACCAATGCACGCACGCACAGTCCGGACCGGAGAGGATTTTTTTATGAAATTTTGCACCAATCTCCGGCGCGACGGACCGGCCCACTTCAGCCACGCCAAAGATCGTCAACGCCATCCATCCCGGCGTGGATGCGGTCGCGTCGCCGCCACATACCACGGTGGCGCGACATGTGTAAAAATCGCGTCATCGCGGTGGCGCGAAAAAGAGATATGCGCAGGTGTATATAATTTCAAACTAGAGACGGATTTGAAATTTTTTTTTTAAAAGAGGGCAAAATTTCACAAAAAGCCGACCGGAGAATACTTTTGATTCCAAATCGCGGAACATAAACTCGACGGGGAAAACGCCACACGCACGTACTACAGTACTTCCTGGCGATTCAGTTGGCGGCAGGCACGCGCGCGGGGCACCTGAGGTCAGCCTTGTCGTGTCTGCCGGCGGGGCATCGTTCGCCTGATCTGCCGGCCGGACGACGTCGGTGACGGTGACCATTGCCACGGCACGCGCGCCACGGACTGGGTCACAGGGGCCACGCTCAGCGGCAACGGCAGGTGCCGGCCGCGGCACGCCGACGGACGGGATCTGGCTGCGGGGCTGGCATGTGGACCGGATGGGTGGAACTGCGGCTAGTGCGCCCCACGGCGCGACGCAGGCAGGCGTCATGCCCCCGGCCTGCACACGGACGGCCGGACGAGACAGTCCCGGGGTGGCCAGCGGGCCGGGTAGGCACGCCGCACGCGTGCGTGCGTGCGTCCGTGTTCAGCTGATCATGCCGCCCTTGACGACCTCCGGACTCCGGCGTGGTGGAGCACCACCCACCCATCGACCTCGGGCGATCAATATGGGTCGTGTCGTCTATCCTGACTCCTGCCGACGCGCGCGTGCACGTTCTGGTTCGATTTCAGCTACGAATTCCAGCTTTGGAACTAGTACACGAGAACGAAGCACGGAACGGAACGGGACTCATTCGCCGCGTGGGCGTGGCGCGTCGTCCCCCACGACGAATCACGGCGTCGCCCCGTCGCCCTATCTTTGCACGGTGACGGGACGGATGGATGCACCTGCACCGTACAACCACGGAATCGAGGCGGATGGCGCGCCTGAGACGAGACTGGCTGGGCTTGTCCGCCCGGCCGTGCACGGTGTTCTGTTCGGGAACTAGAGTTTTCTTCTTCCCAAAAAGTAGAGCTCCCGACGTGTTTTTTTTTTATATAACGTGGCTCTTGTATTTTTAAAATAATAACGTTGGCTTGGCTTTTGTATTTAAAAATAACAACGTCGTTCAAATTGTGTTGTCTATTTAGCTGACAGAAACAACATAGTTTTTTTTAAAAAAAAAATTATTCTCATGAAGTTTTTAAATTATGGGTTTTGACAGCAAGCTATAACAGGGTATAACAGAAGTTATTTCATTTACTTGTTTATAGGAAATATAAAAATTTTACTTGGTGTGCCATTAAGTTTTTGATTTTGTCTCCAAATTTTACTTGGTTCTGTTAGCCTTTTTCTTAAGAAAGAAGAGCTCTGGGGACCCACTTGTCGATACTCGGGATGGGTCTCATGATATTAAAGGTTTTTTGGTACTAATATATTCCAAATTATAGTTCATTTGACTTTTTTACCCTAAGTTTAACCACTCATCTTATTAAAAAAATTTTGTGTAAAATATTGTTTGTTTTGTTGTGGCTTGCTTTATTAACAAAAGTTCTTTAAGAATAGATTAATGTGATTATGTTTCCACAAATGTTTTGAATAAAATGAATGGTTAAAGTTGAGGTAAAAAAACAAACGAACTATAATCTGGAATCGGATGAAGTACAACTTTAGCTCTGATAGCAGTTTTTTTTTTTTTCTAGAGTACTACTACCAAACGCTTTAGAAGGATAAACTATTTTAGTAGAGGAGTTAGAGCTGGGTTTTAGATCAAGAACTTGAGCCATAAAAAGTAGCTCCTCAAGTGCTTCGCTCGTCCGAAGAAACATTTAGGGAGAGTGAGAACCTGTCCGCTTGTCTTGCCTTATCTTGTTTTCAACTTATAGTCTCTCAAAGAATACTATCATATCAGCCGTTAGCACCCGTGGAATACTATTGTCAGCAGAGCAGGTAAGCAAGCAGGTGAAATAGTGAAAGCATCAGCAAATCATATGCCAGACGTACAAACGGAACTGGAGCAGCAGCCAAAAATCTCATATGCCAAAACAGGTAAGCAAAGCCTCTCCCAGAACACAGCTGGCCACCATGACCACGCTCTCAAAACAAGGAGTATCGGTGAAACCTGTATCACGACTTTGAATGCGTGTAGCCACGTTCCCGAAGCACATCAATGCAGTGATCAATGAGAAACAACTACCAACACCTAGGGAAGGGAACCGAATGAGAGCAGTCACTCACTCTACGCGTGGCACCAACAGTTGTGCTCCATCACTCTCTGCCGGCGTCGTCGGCGATCTCGTAGCAGGATCCGTCAGTCGTCACTCGTCAGTCATCACGAACCACGGCACCATCAATCGGCCATAGTACCAGTCCTCAAAAAATGGCAGCTGGGCACCGCATCGGCCATACCAGCAAACTGTCGTCGCAACGTGCAGCGCAGCGCTACCTCCAGTGGTGCAGTGCAGACCAAAAAAAAATGGACGCAACACGCTGCTGGCATTATCAAGCCAGGAACGCGGCGTTGCCGTGGGCCGGGGACGACTCCGGCTCGGGCGAGTTGCATTCCAGCAGCACGCTGCGGCTGCAGTGCGACCTGGACGTGCTGCTCGACGACGGCAGCCACGACCGCGCCGCGTCGCCGCCGACGAACTGGACCAAGTCGCCGCCGTCCGCTTGCTTCCCCTTCACCCGCCCGACGCCGTGGCAGTAGTAGTACCCCTCCTCGCCCTCCACGGCGCGCGCGAACCGCCCGGACAGCGGGTCCAGCCGCTCGTACAGGATGCGGAGCACCTGCTTCATGGACGGCCGCGCCGCGCCGTCCCGGTGGGTGCACCAGTGGATCACGTCCGCCACCACCTGCAGCTCGTCCAGGTTTCCGCCACCGACGGGTCCACCAGCTCGTGGAGCCGGTAGTCCGTGCCGATGACCTCGCGGGACCACTCCACCAGGCTCTTGTTGTCCTGGATCACCGGCTTCCCCGTCACCAGCTCCAGCAACAGCACGCCGTAGCTGTACACGTCGCTCTTCGAGGTTACCTCCTGGGTCACCATGTACTCAGGGTCTATGTAGCCTGCTCAAAGACTTTTTTATTATAGACCATTGCCACTGCCTACTAAGATATTAAGTACAGAGTACAGTACTGGTGAAATTAATTTGAGATTAAAAAAAAACACAAATGCGATGAAAAATTCAGAGACCATTTCCTCATCTTAAATGAGGGCTACAAGAAGTTCTTCCTCTCTCCGTGGTGAGAAATCACAGGTTGCAGTGCAGAAAGTTAGCTTTCCAATATTTGGAGTGTATAGTCGCAAACAAATAGAATAAAAAATAGAGTTTAGGATAGTCATGTGGGTTTTGAGCTAATGTTTGACATGGTGACATGTGCGCACTAGTTTCTATTCTTTCGCTCTTCCAGTTATAATTGTATTTATTTATTTATAATGGTTGAGTGTTTCAGTTTAACAGTCAGATGCAGAGGTCGGAACCTTATTTCAGCATTCAGCATCCTTCATCTAAAACAGACATAGAAAAAGGCGTCAGAATTTAGAAAACAAGAGAGCCTTACCAGGAGTTGATTGGATCTTGACATTTACTGGGGTGCAACTGGGAGTTGTATTGCCACTACTTGAATGGTGTGCAAGACCGCAACCAGCAAGCTGTTAAAATGCAAACGGTTGGGATGCACATAATAGGATTGTATATTGTGACAAAGTTCTGTATGAATTTACCTTTGCAAGGTAATTCTTGTCCAAGAAGACATTGCTAGGCTTAACATCTCCATGGTATAGTGGAGGATCACAATAAAAATGAAGGTACTCCTGCAACCAGACATCATAAAAAGTTAAACATAAAATTTGAAATATATTTAGTCATGACAGGGAGTACGGTAAATATTGATTTAGCCTTTGCGCACACTGACAACATTGTAAGAAACAACTATTAAGTCTATCTGACTTCTGCAGAAAGAAAGAAACAATCACAGATTTCGTGAGACTCACCAAAGCATTAGCAACATCGATGGCAATTTGGATCCTATTTTTCCATGGTAGCAGATGTTTACTTGGCGCTGCAAAGAGCAAAATGCTTTTTTTAGCATACAATTCAACAAATGATGCATCATCAGAAGAATGAGAACGAAACATGACATATTACAATGTAGGTGATCTTGAAGGCTTCCATTTTCCATGTATTCATACACCTGAAACCTGGATTACAGAACACTGTAAGAACCATAAATCGGTGGATATCTGAATTTAAGTACGACAGATATTAACCTCTCAAATCTTGTGGAACAAAAACCTTTTAGTCCAACAAGATGCCGATGATGCAACCTCCCAAGAAATTCCATTTCTTTACAAAATTCATGTTGACTTTGTTTTGGTGAACACTCAACGCTGGCGTCTGATAGCAACAACAGATCCATCATTTAGTTGTCCTCTGAATACTGTACCATTTTCACCTCCTCCTAACACTGTGCTGAAGTTCCTTGTTGCTTTCTTTATTTCCTTGTAACTAAATCTGCCAAAATACTGGAATTGCCTGCAAAAATCTGGTTAAGCAAGTATATTGAAATGGTTCTTGAACTGATTCTGTTATTAAGTAACTTGAAGATAAAGCCTGTGACATCAATCTATCCTGATTCCTATTTTGAACCATAATGATAAGGTTTTGAATAAATTACAGGAAGTCCGTCATAGTATATCCAAGTTCAGACCACATCATTATTATCCATATTATTGATAGCTTCATGATAATGACTGAAAAGAACTGAGCCCACCTCAGCTTATGGGGAGTCTCTACACCCCATCCAAGTTCGGTCTTCTTTGTCTTGAATTTGGGTGTCTATTTACTTTTTAAATTAGAAATCACCTAGTTCCTCATATGTGTTTTTTTTTACTTAAGATAATGATTACAAAAGGGACACCATGTATACCAACTTGAGATATTGACGTGTACTGTGCACATGGTAGATTTTATTTTATTTTATTTTATTTGAAAAAAAAAATGAACATATTAACCTGTTCTAGGCCCTCATGTTTGCCTTATGCTATAGTTCTCATTTTGGTTCCTTTCCCTTTATCACATACACACCAATAGCCATTAATAAATTCTGTGTCATCTAACATCACATCTAACATCAAGCATATTCCACAAAGAAATGGTAGTATGCATTATCCAACACTTGTATCATATGACATATAAGCTCGTTAAATTATCCGAGACAGTTGGACATCCAGATGAGCAGATGTTCATGAAAGAATTACAATACCACAATTAAAAAATCAGGAAAACCTTACCTTCTTGGCCCTTCTTTACACAGGAAAAACTCCATGCATCCAGATGGTTATTTCCTTCCAACTTTTTGAGTTCTTTATTCTTTCTACGGATTAGGAAAATCAATACTATCATTAGTAGAATTGCTACCCAATAACCAAAGCTCCAATTGCTGGGAATAGAACAAGCTTGTAACTGCGATGATGCTTGGGTGGCACTACAGGAACTTGCATCGTAAGTGGACTAGGAGAAATATCTGGCACGACAAGTCCAGCTGGAGCTGGTCCAGAGATATTCACTGCATTATATATTCAACGATGAGAAGTTCATCATATTGGACAAGATCAGGGTACAGACTACAAAACCACAATAAACTAATACTTTTTCGAGAATGCACTTTAATACACTTAAGTACCTAACTCGTGAAAGAAGCAAATCAATAGGTATAAGAAATGCAGCTAAACAGTTTTGCAAAACGAAATATGTAAAACAATAGATTCATCTTACCAACCAATATATGGAAATAGATTTTTTTATTTTTTTAATATGAAGACGTAAGCAAAGATTAAAAAAAAAGCAATATGCTCACACTTAACTATTACAATAAGAGGTAAATGTAACATTGATACTAAATATATGCTTATTATGAATATTTAGATTAAGATGGATACCTATTGTTGAATATTTATACAGGAAACTACCATGGGTAAACTTGCTTCACAGAATTCAGAGCAATCATTTTGGTATGATAAGCTTGTTTTGAACCAGATGAAATATCCACAGCAATCATTTTGTATTTGTGCAATTTACTAGCATCCAACGATGGGGAAAAAAAACTAGGAAATGATTTTGTGAGGTGCTAGGATTCGTGTTAAGGTTACATTATATGATCCACTTAACTGAAAGAGAAGTCATTTATACCAAAACAGAGAGAGAGAAGGGGGGGCATAATATGGCTAAGGTTACAAAATCTAAAAGAATTTTTCCCATAATTTTTTAATGACATTAGCCATTCTACAGAAAAAAAGGAAGGCAGATTGATTTATCAAATATGCAAACCTTGAAGAGCACTAAGCCCCTGAACGCTAAAAAAGCAACCAGCCGTATCAATGGTAGATATATTCCCTTGACTCACAAATGCAACAAAAGCAGCATCACGGCAGGTATTCAACGTGACATTATCTTGTTCCCCGACAAGATGGCGGAGGTACGACAGACCAGAGTTTAAGCACCTCTTGCAAGTGATATCATCCTCAAGTCTAGTTGCACAGCTTTCGTGACATCGCTGAAATTCGGAGACTGCAACATCTCAAGGATGGTGGTCATCCCAACACACTGATAGGACACTTGGATTTTTGATCCCAAGGCCACAAAACGAAGCGGCAGTGGGCAGTATCCCCTTGGCCACCAACGTATCAGAGATATTGGCAATGCAGGAATCAGAAAACTGAGCCGGAACCCCAAGAGTGCCTGTGGTGTTTGCATACATGGCAGATGAGACCGCAAGAACAGCATTGATGTAGCGGCAACACTTTGAGTGTCCATTTTGGTCCGAGCACACCGAAGCTATCAGTCCATAGTTGGGCCAACTCAAATCCAAGGGACAATCTGCATGATAGAAGAACGATTACGGATAATGAATGGTGCTGCAAATGTAAAGATACAAGAGAGCAGAAAAAATAATAGATAACTTTTTGGAGGCCATCTCAGTCACTCCACATCTTTACTGAAACTGGGGAAGATGTTATTACACAGAAAGAACAAAATCTGCAATCAAGCCGTGCAGCTGGCTCTTTCGGTTCATGAATCATGACACGAATTGCATCTCAGAAAACAGAAACTGAAGTGAATGCTTCAGATCCTCAGGACCAGTACAAGGTAGATACATCTTGCATGCCCAACAGAAGATGCAATAACTTCCAAATCCGATCCCCGGATTTCATCGGACGTGCTATACCAGATATTCAGAATTGGGGGTGCCTACGGATAAGAGTACGTATATGACGACAATTCAAAGATACTGTATTCAACTCTTCAACAGTATCGTATAGCAAGTGACAAATCTGAACAGCCCACGTGAAAACATCAGGTGAGGATAAAGTCCAACAAATTAGTGATTCAGTAACGCCAAATGACAGGACGGGGGTTCTACGGAGCGCAAAATCCAACGGCTACAAAAGCGAAGCGAGAGAGGCATGAACGCCCGCCGAAAGGCACAGAGGTAACCCGGCGGAGTACAACCCCCATTAGGTAAGCGAATTGATGGCGCGAGGACGACTCCGTCTCCAAGTGGTAGGGAAGCGAGCGAGGTCCGGTCCCCAATGTCAGACGACACATGCGGCGGGCGCGAACTTCTCTGGCATTATCCCCCCACAATCCCCAGCGAGGTGACCACGTCTCAATCCCTCTCTTTTTTTTTTTTTTTTTTTGGGAAATACCACGTCTCAATCCCTCGGGAGGAAGAAAAATACCATAACATTACTCATGGAAATGCAGCTCTGGGGAACTAATCTGGGACGAAATGCAGAATCGTCAGTACCAGAAAATCTCTAGCAGCAAAAGGGGGGAAATAGGTTTTATCAACTCAACGAATCATCACCACCACCAAGGTAGGCGAGGGAAGCAAAAGAGCAGAGCGGAATGGAAGCAAGCACTGGCTGAGCGAAGCGCGCGGTTCCGATTCCACCCGCGAGGGAGCACAGTCGCCGCCGCCACCCACACCACACCCACACTATCAGGCTCCAGAACCCAACGATCACGACATCTGTAGAATATATAGGAGCGGCAACGGCAAAGTGAGGACGGAAGGGGAACTCGGCGGCCGGCGCGCCGAGTGGCATCGGCGGGGCGCTTACCTGACGCGATCACCGCCGGTGGGCCGGGCGCGCCGCCAGCAGCAGCAGCGCGGCGGCGAGGAGCAGCTCCGGCCCGAGGCGACGCCGCCGCATCGAGCCCAGCCCGCCGAAGGAGGAGGCGGGGTCGCGACCGCGGGAGGAGTGGCAGAGTGGAGTCGGAGAGCGAGCGTGCGTGCAGTCAGTGGCAGTGCGGGGGAAATAGTCCGGCTGGCTGGCTCGTCGGGGAGGAGGGCGAGCCGCACCGCAGAAGGCAGGAATGGGATGCCAGGCTGCCCACCCGACGCCACCCCGATTCCCTCTTTTTGCTCGCCTCTCACCGGCGCTTTTTCGCTTTGGCGCAGCCGCGCAGGCCCCTTTTTGATCTAGGAGCGGGGGATCGTCGTCGTTGTGTTGGGCTCACGGGCGCGCACTAGTGGGTTAAATGGGTCTGGCACGTGGCGTGGACCGGCCGGCCGGGCGGCCCATACAGATACTCACAGTGGCACAGTGTCAACAGCGGCGCGGCGCTCGAGGATTTACGCCCGTCGTCCCGGCGTCGCGACGCCGCTGGGGGGCATCTCGTCAGACTCACGGGGCGGTCTCGTCTCGTCAAGGGAGGCGCTGACCCGACGACGACCCTCTCGGGCCGGGCGACGGCCTACTGCTGATTGGAGGATGGAGTGTTGGACAACGGCCGGCGGGCCTACTGCTCGGCCCGGGGCCACTGCCAGAATGTCTGTCCCTGGGACCAGGAGGACAATCTCGGCTACGGGGGCCACGGGATTGGGCGTTCAGTTTGGCGGTACCGGCGATTATCGGCTCGCGTTTGTCGCGCCCACAGGCCACTGCCACTGGGAACGGACGGACATGCGTCGTGTCGCAATCCACTGTGTATGGGCTTGTTTTCCTGGGTACCAGAAAGACAACTCCCTAGTCCTCCTCCTCATCACCCGCGAACCATGAGCCCCAAATTGGCGGCGTTCATGGAGATGCGCTCGCTGGCCTGATGTTGCGCGCGCCATGCAGACATTCTACACTCTGTGCTTCCGACTGCCTACCCGGAGTCTTTGGACGCCCAGTGACGTGAATCGTGATGAGAGGGACTAGACGTTCAACGTATACACAAGCCGGCTTCTTCATAAACATACCTAACCTTTTAACGGCACTGCATGCATTTGACAGAAATCAGAAACAACACACGCAGACGACAGACAGACCCTTGTCACCACGCCGTTGTTGCTCTCTTGACATGTCAAGTTCCTGGGGGGGTGGCGGAGCGCTACACTGCCGGTGTGCATCTGCATACGTACAGCCAGCCGCCCAAAAAGAGACTAGAAAGGGCGTTGCGAGAGCAGCAGCACGGGTCCGCTTGTCTGAATGCATGCGCTCCGCACCTGAAGAACCACTAGCTTTTCTCTGACCACAGGCTCTTGTCCAGATCCAAAACTAGTTGTCCACTGCTCTGAATAACAAAGGGTATCCAATCCAATTCCACAGCCACACCCAGCTGCTAGCTTTGCTCTTGCATGTTCCCTTTTGACTCTACTACTACTTAACAGTCAAACCAACGCCCTTGAACACACATGCCTGCAAATTCCATGTTTTGTTTTGATTTAATTTGTTTCATTTTACTAGGACTACTAGTATATATCGAGTTATGGAGTTGGTGGTGGCAAGTTCACACACATGCGTCCACATTCAACCAACACAATTCCGCAGCTGAGCAGTCAATGTGCATGTGTACAACACACAACCCAGCTGGAATATATACATTCCTTCCTCATTCTCTAGCTAGTCTTTGTTTCTTTGGCCTTCAACCAACAACCACTCTCCTCTCATGAGCCCATGACTTGGCATGTACATGTGCATGCATATATGCGTCCTTCTTTTTTAAAAAAAACAAACCGGCGAAGAGAAGCCCGCAATATTAAAAAAGAGTTTGCCAGACGGCACTGTACAAGAGAAAAAAACAAAAGTTGCCCCAACTAGAAGCTAGCTAACATGGAAGAAAAAAGAGCAAAGAAAGAAAAACCCCTCCCTCCACGGAAAAAACGGAGGGACAGAAACTGTACAAAGAAGGAAAAACTAAGAGGGCTGAAGAAGAGACGACAGATGCTTTGCTCCTGCCGCCCTCCACAAACTCGCGCGTCTTTGATCCTCTGAGCACAACAAAGTTTGGCGCTTCCGTCCGCTTCGAACACTCTTGCATTCCTTTCCTTCCAAACTTCCCAGCAAACTAGAATAATCAAAGTCCGCAGGCCACTCCTGTTCCTGGTCTGTACATTGGACATGTTGGTCCACCAGGTGTGAAGAGAATCGCTTGGTTGCCATGCTTGTGGATGTAGTCGCTCATTTTGCGCCCCAAGTCGCAATGTCCTTCAAATCCTCTTAGTGTATGAAGAGATCGATGTACTCCCGTTTCGCGTTGGCCCTGCACAAAGTGCATACTCCTTTGGTTGGGCCAATTGCAAGCTTGCAACCTGTCCTTCTTTTTATGCCAAACAACAAACAAGGCGTGCGATGTGTGTCCAACGAACGTCTTTCCCTCCGGGATGGTATTAGAAGTCGTTTTGGACAAGGTTTGGGTCAAACATCAGGAATATAAATCATCAATAACTTTTAAGTTATCGAGTTTGTAAATGTAAAAATTATACGAGTAGATTTGTCTTCAAAAATACTTTGATAAAAGTATACATATATCACATCTTCATACATATTTTTATAATAACTAGTAAAATACGCGTGCGTTGCACCGACGTATAATTTGCCGATGGTTACATAGACAACTTGCGATCTGAATATATGTTGGAGTCAACTTTTGTAGTACCTAGAAATATAATTTTGTAAATTGTATATCAAAAACAAAGAAGCGTAATTACATGGAATTAATTGAAGGAAGTGCCATGGCATCTGCACAAAAAATAGTCAGCAGAACTATATATATGATTTCTCGAGCCATATCACCGTTGTTGCCTCGTGTGCCGTTTGCCGACGCATATGCCGGTTGCCACTGTGCCGCTGAGAGCTGCTATGGCTGCGTCGCGGAGAGTCGTCGTGGCAGAGAGACATGCATGCATTTGGGTGCACCGCCCAGAATTATGGCGGCATCGTGGAGAGCTGTGGCTGCACTTTTGATAATTGCGGCTCCATCTTCGTCGTGGATAATTGTGGCTCCGTCGCGGTGAGCTTGTTCGCGCCGCTAGTGGCACCCCGCCGTGCGGGCCTTGCGTTTGCAGGAGTCGTGTCGCGGACCTCAGCTGCTCTTCATTGTCGTTGCCGGTGACATGAGATAGGCGTGTGCCCTCGCGAAGTGTGTGGGTCAAACGTCAGGGACAACCATGTCGGCCACAACAGCCGCATGCAGACGACCGGGTGACCTCGTCGGCAGGGAGGCAGAGCAGGATGTCGTGCAACATGTCCGCGGGCAACGCCGTATTGTAGTTGTCAACGTCGGCGAGCGGTGGATCGCGAGCACCTGCAGGAGCGGCACACTGTTCTTCCATCGAGTGGCGGATCGATGATAAATCTGACCGATGCCAATGTTTGGAACTTCAGTAGTTGGCGTATACTATGAAACAAAAGCGCTAGATGGATTTGGTTGTGGTTCAGTTGATTCGATCAGGTGCATGTTGATTTAGATTATAGGCGTTGTAGTTGGTAGATTAAATATACAAATCTTAGTTGGATGAAACCGTAACCCGAGTCAATCTCTTAGTAGAGTCCGGTATAGATACGGAAGGGAGGCAAGGAGAGGTGAAAGAAAAGATGGTGAAAAAAAAGTGGCAGAAATTTTCGTGCTTTAATAGTAGGTATAGATAAGAGGTCAAAAGTTGTGTTTTGAAGGACCGTGTATTTGCCCCTAAACGATTTTTAATACTATCCCGGAGGGAGTACATAGGAGTACTTCAAGATTATATATGATGGTCAATATTATGCTAATAACTCACAGCTCATTTCACTGGTGGATGGAGTACACAATTAACAATGCGTCAATGACATGGCGCGCGGAGGCCGTCGGCCGCCGCTCTGTTGGGGAACCACTGGTTAACTACCAACATAATAAATAATCCACTTCGACTTCTTTCGCACCGGCCTAGTTTTGAACATTTGATTATTTGCAATTGGACAAGAGTCACATGGTAGGGAGTACAATTGTATAAAGAGTATGTGTACTTTATATTGCAACATTTGCTAGCCGACACCCATGAAATGTGTTTTTTTAGTCCTTGTGTGTGTACTTATTTTAAGTATTCATTTATATTTCCATCGGTTTAAAACTATCTTCTTCGATATTTTGCTTCTTCTTTTCTCATCCTCCACCACCTCATGCGTCAACCTCTCGTCTTCTTTTTATCTCTTCCATTCATCTCTCAATTTTTTCTTCTCTTTGTATTCCCTAGTTGTGTTAATAATGAAACCGCTCTAGGATAAAAGGATATGACCTCCCCAAAGAAAAAAGGTGAATACTATTGGTGCCCGTATCCCCCTTTCTTCCGTCTCCCGTCTCTTTCTTACCATATTTTTAATCGTGAAATACCAAAGGTTTCATACTTGTGTTATTGAAAGTTCCTAATCTCCTGGGCCAACATGCAAAATACTCACTCCGTCTCATCAAATTATAGTTCATTTGACTTTTTTTTTACCTCGAGAGTTTGACCACTTTCGTCTTATTTAAAAAATTTACACAAAAAGCAGTCAAATTTACGTCATTCTTAAATACCATTTATTATTAAAGCAAGCCATACCAAAACAAGTGATATTTTTGCATAAAATTTTTTTGAATAAGACGAGTGGTCAAAGTTGAGATTGAAAAAGTCAAACGAACTATAATTTGAAACGGATTTAGTACATCTTAATGTCAAACTTTAGCCTTTTTTTGGCATATCTTGTGATTCGGTGCAAGCAACACTTGGTCTAACTTTTAGGAAACTACTAAATATGCCAAGTTAACGTAAACTAAACAACATTACTATGGGTTGGCGGTTCAATGACTTACTTTTTATGTTCTCTTTCGAAATGACTAAGATGAGCGCTAGAATCCAATTTCTCATATTTTTGTCAATGCACTAGAATAAAAACATATGCTTTCTATATTATTGCAGGTGTACATAGAAGTTTTAAGTGACCAACTAGCGAGATGACGGCGGTGGTGGAAGACTTGCGTCTTCTTCCTTTGAGGAATTAGGGATTTAGAGGAGAGTGGTTTTCGTTGCCAATTAGCCTATGAGGGATTCAAGAGTAGGTGACGAGGAGAAGGAATACCATAGTGGTGTTGGGCAACGGGTGGGTCGAGAGGGAAGGGAAAAATCAAAATGACGTAATCGTTTGAAGTGGTAAGATCTATTGGCAATGGCACAACGCACATAGGAGGGTGAGTGGGCGTGAGAAAATTAACAAGAGACGAGGGAGGGAGGTGGTGTGGGACACGGATATTCCGGATGAGATGAACCGACCAAACCCACCCGAACGGCGTGTTAATAGGAGGCCCGGCTTGTCGGGTAACAAAGCCGGCGAGGTTTACCTCGGCCAAAAGCAGATCCGAAGGGGGCTCGTCCCGCCGAACGAGCCCCCTCGGGTCGCGAGGGGGTCGAGCGGGCTGAGTTCGTCTCCGGGGACGGCCTCCCGCCTCGAACAGCTCCCACGGAGCGTAGAGGGACAGAGAACTTGACCTCGGTGACGAACTCTTTCTCCGTCTTTAACGAGCCTCTTGACGTCGGACCCAAGACCGGTCGGGAGAATCAAGATACGAGGAATAGGACATCCGGCCCGCGGCTACTTGCCGGGCGCCGCGGCCCCACGACCAGATCTCGCCACGGAGCGAGATCCGCGGCGCACGCGGCGTGTGGCTGCCCGGATCGCGCGGTGTCGGCGCCGCACGCTGGGACAAACGCTACAAGACAAGAATGACCTCGTCGGTCGAGGTCGAGCCTCCCCGGCCAACCTGTTTCCCGCGACGCCCGGTACGAGCATTTAGGCCTAACGGCGCCGCTACCACCTCGATCGCGGACATCGGGCGCGTCTTTGCGGACGGGCAGCGTGCGTGCGGGGAGTACGGGCGGCGGCGGAGCGAAGCTCAATGTCCCCTAACGACAACCAAAGACTCCGGCTCCGGTGGGTCGCGACGATCTAACATCGGAAAACGAGAGCCGCCTCTACTCCATCCTACCCAAACCGACCTAGTGGGCTGGAGGAAGGAGGCGGCGGCGCCACAAGACGCCGTGACATGCGTCCGGCGTGCCCGACATTTGCATAAGACATCTTCCTCTTTACCCCCTCGAATTTGTATCTCTTCTATTCTTATGTCCCCGGCTCGGTGACCCCATGTGAGCCCCCCTTGTCACTATAAAGGGAGGGGCTTGGCCACGGGAGGGGACAAGCTCCCTTGCAACTTCGAAAACACACACGAACAACCGCTCGAATCCACACACTACACGTAGACCTGGGAGCACATCTCCCTCGCCCGCTTTGAGCCGCGCCCGATACGAAAGCGCTTTGAGCTCGAGTAGTGCCACACACCGACTAGGTGCCCGATTGCCCCGAACCAAAGATAAACCCTTGTGTCATTGTCTTGAGCTAGCCATCGTTGCACACATTAGCC